>CAJQZJ010004796.1:1889430-1931869 GCA_907164525.1 Lophiomys imhausi | reverse complement strand
AATCATCTCCCACTGGAGATTCTTCGATGCTCATCTTCTACTTGGAGTAATATAGGGGGTGCTGTCAGGAGCTGACATGTCTCGATATCAAAAAATCTTAAGTTAAGAAAACATCTTTGAATGCCATATTCTGCAGATCTCTTGAGGTTTTTGAAGATGCCCTATCTATCTCTTATATTTAGATAAACAACTGTTGCTTGTCTCTTAGCATCTTGATTTCTGAGTAGCTTAGAAAATAACTGTGATAGACTGTCATAGTAACTAACAAAATGACACATTTTCATGACTATTAGTTTCCGTTTTTTAATTATCCTAAACAGTTTATGTCGGTTGGTAGCGAGAGGTCAAAACTTGACATTTCATTTTTAAGTATTACTACGAACAATACCTTTAAGAAGCGTTACCCTTAATTTTGTATCAATATACAAGGATCAATACCAATGTGGCCAAATATAATCTTAATTTTGTATCAATATACAAAGATCAATACCGATGTAGCCCAATACAATCTTAATTTTACATTAATATACAAGGGTCAATACCATTGTGGCCAAATATAATCTTAATTTTGTATCAATATACAAAGATCAATACCGATGTAGCCCTATACAATCTTAATTTTGCATTAATATACAATGATCAATACCAATTTAGCCAAATATAATATTAATTTTGTATCAGTATACAAAGGTATAAAGCTATATTCAATAATCTGTCCTTTTTTCTTGATCTTTCCTATACTATGTCTATGTCCCATTTTTCTCAAGTCTGTTCACTCCTATATAGGAGAGAAAGGAGGATACAGAAAAGCAAAAGAGAGAAGTCCCTGGGTCTAACCTCCAAAACCCATTTAACAAGACCATTTAACAGCTTGTAGTCTTTTCCCCTAAATAACAAAATTTTCTATTATCTATCAAATAACCAAAGGGGGAGAACACCCTCCCCACCTTCTGGGGATGGGACGTTGTTCTCTTAAAATGACTTCCTGCTGATTTGGGACGTAGTAAACCTGTTTGGGGCCCAAATAAGAATGGAAAAATGGTTAAAAATGTTAATAGAATCATTTGATGTTCAGTGTGACACCATTATTATGACCATCACTTGAAAGACACGAGAGCAGCTCTGCAAGCCCATAAAAGTAACTGAGGCTGGGTGGATGTGGGAGGTTGGCCTGGGGGAGGTTCTGGAAATGGGACCCAGAGCCCTCGCCCCCACAGAGCTTCTTGACCTATTTTGTAGAAGTCACTCTAATGCGGTGTTACTTTCTTATTGTAATAAAAATAATCATATCCATGTGATACATGGTTCAAGCATATGGAGGGATCGTGAAGGAACTGATTCGGGTTGAAATTGCAAGATGTGGGCAGTAGGGAGGCAGAATGAGATCTGATCAGGTTTATGCTACTCTTCAGCCTGTTTCTGAAGACATCCCACCCAGCCCCTGTCCATTGTCCTCCACAGGAAAAGGGGCAGGAAGGGTCATGCTGACATAGTAGGAGGTATGTGTGAAGTTCAGCAGAACTCCTAGGGCACATGCTAGCCAGTGTACCAGGGACAGAGTGAGTATCCCTGGGTAGTCAGGTTCTGTCTGTCTGTCTGTCTGTCTGTCTGTCTCTGGGAGGTTCAGGTGGCCATGCCACTTGAGAGAAAAGAGGGAAGCAAATGTTCAGTGGACTGCAGAGATCTCTTGAGATACACAGTTGTTTAGAAATGGGTCTCTTTGGGCTGTGAGCCCAAAGTTCCTGTAGAACTAGTACTCCACAGTCCCCAGAAGGGGATCTGCAGCTGGAGAGAGGTTTGGGTGTCATGCCTGAGTTCCTAGGAGTGTGGGAGGCTGTAAGAGGGGTGTCTCTGACCTCAAGCTACTTACTCTTAAATAGCAAGGACTCCCAGCCTTGAGTTTCCCCTGGGAACACATTGAAAATGCAGATTCTGGGCTGTCAAAATTGTCCAGTGGGCAAAATACTTGTTACAAATGCATGAGGACTCCAGTTTAGATTCCCTGAACCCATGTAAAAGCCAGGTGAAGTAGTGCAGGCCTCTGAAATCCCAGCACTCTACAGTGAGTGGAGAATTCTTCAAAGCTCATGGGTCAGCTAGCCTGGTGTCCACAGCAGGTGAGCAGTGAGAGACATTGAAGGGCAAACAGGGTAGAAGGTGAGGACCGAGGATTGAAGTTGGCCTCCAGCCTCCGTAAACGTGCCTTGGCATGCTCATCGTGGCACATGTGCACCTGCACTCACAGACACATGTAAAACACACATGCACACACACGCATGCATACACACAAGACAGAATTTTATATATAGATTCTCAGGTTGCCACCTTTGCACCGTGACTTCCCTTTTAGTCACATTTCCATCAGCTGCTCAGAATCACTACGGACATTGTAGGAGGCTATCTTCCAGTGCCCAGGCCTCTCTGGAGACCAGTCAGGACCACTGCAAGGAATTAGGTCTCAGTATGATTTTTACAGAAGCTTAGGGGAAGTGGGGATCATTCTTCTCTCCAGAATACTCCCCTTGGTAACTTTAAGAAGACCCTAGCCCAGGTGTCTGAACCACTGCTCTCTCTTCTCCAATTACATTGACTGAAGTGAGCTTTCATGGGGGGGGGGGGGGGTTGTGTGAGGCCTAAAGATTGCCTCATGTTAAAATTAATTCAGCTCTCTACCAGAGGGAGGAGCAAAGCTAAAACTGTCTCTATTCATTTGGGGTCTTGTTTGAATTAGTTTATGGGATGAGTTCTACCAAATAATAAACTGAGAATGCGTGGATATGGGGCCACTTTGCAGAAAGCAGGAATGGGAATCTATTCTAGATGGAAGGTTGGATGTGCAAGGTAGCCTGTAGTTTTGTTCACTTCCTGGGAATGAGTTTTCTATTTCTGTCAGTTGGCCAATAAGGTCACAGGTATAACACAGTTCTTCTGGTTGTTTTGCTTTGCCCCACAGTCAGGAACCTGTTGCAGGAGTCTGGGATAATAGCCCAGGTGATAAAATACTTGGCATGTAAGCCCAAGGACCTGAGTTCAATCCCCAGCACCACCACCCATGTGCTGGGAAGGTGGAGATAGGAACATTCTCTAACACTCGCTGTTCAACAAACTTGGGCCAATTTCCAGGGCCCAGTGAGAGACCCTGTCTCAAAAAATAAGGTGTGTGACTCCTGACATGACACTTGAGTTTGACCTCTGGCCTCTACACACATCCACAAATACATACACATGTGCATCCCCAGCAACTGGAATGTGCAGAGCCTGTTGTGTTTGGGGCCTGAGGCTGGTCCTTGTGTTCATAGACGTGATAATGGGATGCAGGCCCTGCAAACAAGCTCACTGGAGAGGCTCTGTAGTGCAAGAAGTCCCCTCCCCCATCTGACCTAATGGCTGGTGGGGTTGACTGCAGAAGACCAGCCTGGCCCTGTCCTCAGGAACTCAGGAACCCTGGAGTGGTGATGTGTGAATGCACACTCAGCCACCCAAACAATCCTTCCCCTTGTGTTGAAGGTTACCAGTTTTCCGTTTCAAGTGTGATTGTATTCTTTTCCCCTCTCGTCTGTCTTCTCTCTGTTTTCGTTTGCCAACCTAAGGGTCTAGAGTGATCTCTTTGAGTCTAATGATGGGGAGGCTTAGAATGGGGCTATTATCTTTAAACACCGTTTGAAATACTACTCTTCCTGGTGTCTGAATTAGACTGAACAGAGGCCGGATTTAAAGATTAAATATCTGTTTTAACAGCAGCAACAACAGCAACTCTGCTGATACCTGCACATTTGTTCAGGAATTACCTGAACTAACTCCCATTCCAGATACTCACAGGGGAATGTGCCATGCATGGCATATAAACTGATTGGAGGGTGGTAGGGGCTGGGTGTGGAGCCCGGTGGTGTAAATGCTCTGTCCTGTCAAATGAGTTCAGACATACAGTAACCCAACATACAAAAATAGTGGGATAGGAGTCTATGTAAAAGGTCCAGTTAAGGAGTAGGAAGCTAGCTCCTTTGGTAAGATGCTTGCCTTGAATGCGTGGGAACCTGAGTTTGATCCCCCAAATCTGTATTTTTTTTTTAAAGCTGAGAGGTGGGAGTGGTGGTGGACAACTGCATACAGCATATAAATGCATACTTATATAAACACACAAATGTGTACCCGCATATGGCACGAATATGCACACATATGAAAGAAACACACCTGAGTACTCGCATGTGCACACCCTTGAAAGGTCCCACTCAAGCTAGAACAGCTCAGTGCTCGGCCAACCGTTATTTCGCTCTCAGGGTCAACTGCTAATCCCATGAAAAAAGATCGGTGCCCATTCTAATATCTGTTTGTATTTAATTAATTCTAGGTTTAGTTTATTAATTAAAAAAAACATTTTATTTGAAAGTAGGTTTAAATTTGTCATGAACCCAGTTGAGTGGGTTTCCTCTGAACTCTTAGGTTTCGCTGCATATTAAAGAATGGTTAGCAACTATCAGACAGATGAGGTGGCCCATGCTTATAATCTTGGCACTTTGGAAGCTGAGGCAGAAGGTGCATGAGTTCAACGCCAGTCTTGGCTACATAGCTGAAGTATATCTCACAAATGAATGAATGAATGAATGAACGAGTGAGCAGTAACTGTAACCCTTAAGCTCCTCTTTCCCTAAAAGGCCTGACATTCAGGGTTTACCCCCACCAATGGTGAGTCTGACGATGGTACGTTAGTTCACTATCACCCTGCTTTAAGATTTAACCCTCCCCTTATTGTTTTAGGTGAAACCCGAGGTCTCTGCCACCAACACGGAACAAGGACCAGAGAAAGGTGAGTCGTGCATGGATGTCTCAGTACAGCTGTGACCCTTCTGTTCCTTTTGTTTTCAGGAGTAGAGTTGTGTTCCTCTGTATGCCTCTGGTGTAGACCCATGCCCCTAACACCTCTGTGTGTCTAGCCAGAGCACGGGCAGCAGGCAGGAGCCTTGCAGTTTGCTGTTGGAACAGGCTTAGGCAGTTGAAAATATAGCATGCAGATAAACCAGGCAAGGCTGTGCTCTGTTCTCCTCAGTGTCATGCTGGTTAGCGTATTGCTCACACCTCTCATAGCTCTAGCAGGCAGGTTACAGCATGCCGAAAGGCCAGACAAGGAAACTGAGGTATAGTCACATGCCTAAGATGGTGTGGGTTTTGGGAGAAAGTCAGGACTCAAAGCCAGGTCCACATCACTGGTGTTCTGTTGCCCTTTTGCATGGTGGAGGGCCTCTGTAAAAGACAGGTTCTTGCCGCCTGTCTTTTACGAGTTCACTTCAGGGACAGTAGTACAGCACATGGGAAGAATCAGCAGGCATGTAACTCCAGGCCTACACACACACACACACACACACACACACACACACACTAGATAGGCAACAGGTGGATCACACCTGCCACTCTTCAGAAGTGCAGAGACTATCCACAGGATTAAACAGGATCTCAGAGTTTTCTGGAAAGCTGTCGACCCAGGAGGTCTGGTCCTAATAACTCTGGATGTAGAACACGGCGGCTACTCCCTTTATCCATGAGCTGGCTTTGCCTGTAGCTGTCTAGATTCCTCCATCTAACATGGTTACAGCTAGTCTGCCCGTAAATCTCAGTGGAAGGTCCTAAGTGGGAAGCTCAGAATATGGGCAGGTTTGATTAGAAACACCAAATAAATCATCCCTGCATCTCCTACAGAGCCTGGGAAATGGAGTGCTGGCAAAGGGAATGGGCCTGGAACTGGATAGGTCATGAGAGGAGCAGAGTAATACTTTGTCTGGTTCCTGGGATAAATGCAATGTTTGACACGTGGCAGTGTTTTTTCTTACTTCAGTCTTGGAGGTTCTGGATTTGATCATGAATGAATTTCTAAGCTTCTGTTTCCTCTGTAAGATGGTAATGCTAAGTCCTGCTTCTTGGGAGACCAGGAATTGAATGAAATGGGACAAAGCCAGGGTGTACTCATTAGGACAAAGCAGAGTCCTGACAGTACGACAGAGGGTTTGTCTCCAAGCCGTTTCCTCTCTCCTCCTAGATACCCCTCTGGAATTGGCCTTTGGAGAACCAACTGGAGTACCCATGATGTACTCTAATCTGGGGGCTTCAGTCTCTCCTCCTAAAATAATCCTGTTTTCATCTTCCCTAAGCCTCTTTCTTAAACCCAATGTTGCATGGTTACTTGATACCTTTAAGAAACCTGTTGTAATTTGCCTTTTATTGTAACAGCATTCACGTCTCCTTGGACACATTATCTCAGGCGTATTATTTCCTAGACCCCCGCTTTGCATCTCACCCACAAGATAAGATTCTTTCTGCTCTCTACATCCCCACATCCTTTCCCCCTGCATCATATGTACCTCCATAAAGCTCCTAACCACGCATGTCCCATGGGACTGGCTGCTCCTTCACCTGGCTCTTCAGGATGTCACCTGCAGTGCTGCTTCTGAGTCCTCACTTTGGGCTTTAGGCAGTAGGTGTGGAAGAACAAGCATCATGTTCCTGGGTCTCTTTATCCCGTTTCCAAACTTTTCCTATCTTCACTTTTCATCTGGGGATCCAAGGAATGCAGAGAAGGTACCTGAATGGCAGTTGCTTTGTCCTGAGTGAGTGTTGTTAAAAAAAAAAAATATATATATATATATATATATATATATATATATTTAACAACAGGCTGCTATCTGTGCTTGGTACCTAGAGGGCTGTGTGCATGTTGGGGTCAGGGATAGTTAATAAGTGACTTGAGGGGATTTCCAGGCAAAGTGTGGGTACTGCCTTTCTGAAAACAGCACTCTTGGTCTTCATCAGCCCTCAGGCTTCCTCCTCAAACCAGCGCCAGTGTATCCCATCCGATGTACCTTCTCCTCCTGCCCGAATGGCTGTAATTCCACTCTTTGCTCATCCACTCATCAGGGAGTCATGGATGTCTGCCGTCACTGAGACTGCACTGGCCAGAAGAATGACCGAAACAGGAGTGATCCTGTTTACACGGGGCTTTGCCTTCTAATAGGCACCACGCAGGTGATAAACAGTGAGGTAGGCAAACAGCACACAAGCCGCTGATAGGTACTGGGGAAAAGGATAGAGCCAGAAAATGCAGCTCAATGCAGTTGGAGGGAGGGAGTGAGGACAGGCTGCCAAGTTAAAGGGAGATGGGACTCAAAGGAGGAGGAGCCTGAATGCTTTTGGGAAAAGCCCTTGGGAGAGAGGGAGCCACCACAGCACAGGATCTGAGTCGGAGCGTGGAAGCACAAGGTGGATTTGAGAACCCAGAGCTGATGTGGTTGGATCTCAGCGAGGGCTGATGCACAGGAAGACCAGACCAGGAAGAGCCTTGAGGGAGCACGGCGGCCCCGGAGGGGTTTTGAGTGATATGCACTAAGATTTGACTCTTTCTTCCAGGGTCCTTTTTCAGGGGCTGGCATAGAAGCGCAGAGGAGCAAGTGGCTGGGAAGAGAGGTTCTAAACCAGGAGGGGTGGTGATGATGATGGTATAAAATGTGCCCATCTCCCTCCTATCCTGCCACATACAGAATGATAGTGATGATGCTGACGAGCTGAAAAATCATGGTCACATCTCAGGAGCGTCCACAGCTGGTGAATCTAGAGTCACCTCTGACATTGGGGTCTGGCCTTAATAAGAGGGTCACCCCTGTCATACACACACACACACCTGAAGATCTGTCAGCAAAGGAAATGGGAACATGGACAAGAGGAGAGAGACTAAATGCCTGTGTCCTCTTGTTCTGAATGTGTTCCAGCATGGGCATTTGCTAGGTATGTTCGAGGGACACTTGGCAGTGACACCTTCAGGTCTCAGAGCAGCTAATATTGCTGCATGCTCCTGTGAGGACTGTTCAGATCTCTGAGGGCCCTTGTCTTGCAGCCTTGTCCTGCATCTCTTCCTCTCACCTTGTTCTTTCCCGCTGAGAATGTGCAGCTTGACAGTGGTGGAGATGTATGGTATCAATATGGTGGAGATGTAATGTGTCACAACAGCCATTAAGGAGAGGCCGGCTCAGAGTGCCCCAAGTTCACATTGCATACAGAGGATCTTTCAGAGAATGTGTCCATGTGACCTTGGTGGTTGTTAGCCAGTGTCCTGTGAATGTGTGTGACATAGAAGTTGAGCGGGTATGACAAGGAATGCTTGGTGTCCCAGATGTACGTGTGCATGTATGTACGTGTGCATGCGTGCGTGTGCGTGTGCGTGTTTCTCTGCAGTGGAAGAACTAGCTGCTGATCCTGGTGAAGCCTCAGGAACACAGGTGCTCTGTTGCAAATGCCTGGAGAAGGAAAGAGGCATCTTGGCCTGTGTGTTCCTACCAAGGCCAAGGCCAGGTGTGTTTCTGGGCAACTCCTGAGGACACCTCCCCACCTAGTGCCTTGCCCTGCTGCTTCAGTAATCTTACAGGATTAGAGTGCTGGCTCTGCCTACTTCCCTTCAAAGAGCTGTGACCTCACAGCCTCCTAGCCCCCAAGGCTCCTGTGTGGTGTCAACAGGAGGAAGGACTGTTGTAACTGATGAAAAATCTGATACTCTGGGAGGACATGCCCTTTCCTCAGCAACATCTATCATGTGTGTGTGGTGTGGGGGAGAAGCTGCCACTCAGATGACAACTTCTACTGGGCCCAGAGTTGAGAAGGGAAAGCTGGGAGCTGGAGCAGGCATCGTCATTAGTGCTGGGATGAGCTCAGCCAGGGACTAGTGTCATCTCAGGGACTTGCAGATGGAACTTCCCCATGGGATCCAACTGTGAGTCATTGTGGTTGGTGTCCCCGCATCAAGCTTCTTCTCTAGGCCTCCCTGAGACATCATGGTCACAGGTGAGGGCTGGTGACTCACTGGATACCTGAGCCAACTCTAGGGGTGGAGTCTTTTAATCTCTCACCTCCTGGCATGTGGACCCTCTGTGTGATGGCCACCGTTAGGTCGCCTGCTCTCTCAGAAGCTATGTGCAAGATGTGTGGACCAGCAGAAGGTCCTCTCACACTGGGGAGGTCAAGCAGAAGCCACAGCAGTAGCAGATGTATTTCAAAAGGCTGCGTGGGAAGTCTGGGGTGCTCTGTGAGACAGCCAGCTGCAGCCTCTGCAGCTGGCTCAGCCTGATCCCTGGGGTGAGCTTGGCACTGACACCTGAGAGATGGGGAAGTAACTCAGAGCCCTGGAGTACAGTGCTGGGTACTGAGAGGGCAGAACAAATGGAGTTTACCCAAAAGGCCCAGCAAGGCTGTGCTGACAAGGCAACCTGATGATCCAGTGAACCGTCCAGCTGCCATCTCTTGGGCTTGAGTTTCACCTCTGAGCGAAGGAATTATTTCATTTGTTCTCATTGCCAGTTCATAGCTGCCTGGATCACTGTCCCACCTGCAGGCTATCTGTCTGTCCCACAAACCGACAGCACAAGAGGGAGTTTGTGGAATAAGAGAAAAAGCAGATCCCCTAACTAGTTGGAGGATGTGTGGTGGCATTTTTAAAATGCATCATCTTATTTTTTTCCTCTTAGTCCTTGGTTTTGGAGAAAGAAAATGAAGTCAGGTGGTTAGGGATCCAGGAGAACCTGGTAGGACTTGGAGGAAGGAAAAAAAAATGATTAAAATAAATTGTATGAAAAAAATTAAATAAAACCACATAGGAACACATGGAAAGGATTGCCTGGGAAATCAGGCCCTCCCCTCCCCTCAGGAGGTCTTTATTTGAAGTTTCTCTCAGAGGTTTACACCAGAGTCACCTCATGAATTCCTGCCGCTTTGGCCTCAGTGGTCACCTGACACACAGGAGGAAAGCTGCTGAGGGCTCAGTTCGGTCAATCTCTCAGTGGTCTGGAACTCCAGTTCAGGCTAGCTGACCTGTGAGCTCCAGGAGCCCACCAATCTCACTTCTTGTCTCCCCGCCTCTGGGATTACTGGCATTCATACCTGGCTTTTCACATGGATTTTGGAGATCTGAACTCAGATCCTCCCATTGGAACAAGCACTCTACTGCCTGAACCCCACCTGAAACCCCCATTTCTGTCTTTATTTCAAGCAGAGGGTAGAGGAGGCTTGAAAGCACTATTGAGGGTAAAGGTCAAAGTTGAGACCAACCTCCTCAGGCCTCAGGCATGGCACCCACCAGTGAGGCAGGCCCTGCGACTCTGAGACAGTTCCTGAGGCTCCTTGGGACAGTAAGTCAATGTCTCAGCTGAAGGAGAAAGGTTGCGGTGGGGTGCAGAGAGCTGGTCACTAATGGGGACCACAAGGGTCAGCCCCATGGAGCCCTGCTGACCTAGAAAAGGGGCAGGTCTAAGGTACAGCCAGGCATATGAGTCTTCTAGAATGAGAGCTTGTGTGAAAGGGTCGGCTCGGGGTGACTCAGTCAGCTAGCAGACTCTAAAAAGGGGAAATGACTCACTTCCATCCCTGAACAAAACTCCTAAGGCCAGGCCGCCAGCACCTGTCTGGAACGTAGTTAGTTATTAACGCTGCCAGTAAGAGTGTCATGGGAACAGAGCACAGAGGCTAGGAGTAGCTTACAGACAGTTGCCCTCGTGTTCTCGGGGCTCCTTACCACCTAGCCCCCAAATGCACACAAGTCCTTAGGTGCATAGCATCTCTCCAAGTACAGATTCCACAAAGGAATGAGTTGAGGAGGGGAGCCACAGCCCCTTGTTTCAGACCCATGGTAAGATCAGGTGCCATGATCTGGCCTTCCTAGTGTCAGCTGTGCAGGGGCTGGCTCAGCCTCATTCTGCCAGGCAGGTGCCAAACTCCAGAATTCTGCTTCCAGGACTCAGTCAGGTCTGGAGAAGGGCTTTGGGAGACATGGGCTGTATCAATCTAAAGCCCCACCCACAAGTATCTAACCCAACCACCCCCACCTAAGGGTCAGGCATATGTGGTTCCAGAAGAAGGTAGTGTTTGCCTTGTTCTGGACTCCCCAGTTCACTTCAGAGATGCTTGAGTTGGTGGAGGGCTGACAGAGAGTAGGCATGCCCTGGGGAAAGCTTTGATGCAAAGTTGAGCTAAGAGTTCAGATCAGCTCTATCTAATCCCTTCTTTCTCCATGCCTGGAAAAGTACAGAATGGAGTGGCTTCTCTCCTCCCAGATCCCAAGTGACATGCCCGACCACTTTTGGTGGAGGCCCAGCCTGGGCACTAGCCATGCCTGTTGTTCCTGTCAGGGTCTTGCTCTCCAAGTCCATATTGCCAGACAAGTGGAGGAAGCCTGGCAGGACACTTTTATCTACTCGGGTCCCCTAAGGTCCATAAAGGAAGCCCTGGGTCCAGAGAGAAGAAGAGACATATCCCGGTATTTGTGGCTACTGCTGCAAAGGCCTCAAGAGCTCATAGATGCCGTTTACCCACCGAGGCTGCTAGAGGAGCACTGGACCAGGAACTGGGTTCATGCTTCTGGGTGGCCCTGGGCAACGAGCAACTCATGAACTGCTTTGCTCACTGCAGAGTTTCCACACCTATATAGTGAGAATGGTAAGACCTGTCCTGCCTATTGGCAGGGTGTGTGAGAGGCCTGCTGAGATCACCCAGCCTGTGACAAGTCTTGGGAGTGACTAAGGGCCACCCAGATGGAGGATGCAGCACTAGGGTGCTTATGGTGATTAGCAGTCAATTTAGCAAGGCCTGAGGTCTGGGCTCCCTGGGAGGGTGGCTTTACAGGCACCCACCTGGGGCTTAAGGGCTTCTTTACCTCCCACGGCTGGTAAGTCAGGTGAGTGTGATTTGTCTGAGCCTCAGCAGGAACAGCTAGCATACCATTGGATCCTCTCCTTCCCTTCTTCAGGGGCTGGGCAGTGGGAGAAGACGGTCCCAGCCTCCCAACCATGAGCGGTTGCTAAGAGACCCTGTAGATACCACATGAAGATTAGTGAGTCCCTTTCTTGATCTGCATCATCATTGGAAGCTGTTTCAAGTTGTTCCTGCCCTGGGATTTGTCCCAATACGTCACCTTCCCACCATCAAGGAAGGCAGAGCCACCTAGGAGTGTCAGCTGTTATCCCAAAGCTCAGCATGGCTAGCAGGTGCTTGTAAATCACCATCATATGTAGGAAAAGTCAAATTCTCAGCATTTCCTTTTTCCTGGTTTATTTTACTTTAAGGGAGAGAGCTGGCATTGAAGGGAACACTCCTTGTGGGGAATAGAATAGGCATCACACTAGTGCTCACGTTGTGTAGAGTAGCTTGGGTACAGTCCTTACTCTCATAAAAATCAGATTTTGGCCATTGGCCATTTCCGTCTCCCATCCAGACCAAGGTATTCTTAAAGTCTTCCCTGAGGGGTACTTTCCACTTGAACAATTTGATGATGAGGAATTTTGTAATTCCTGAGGCTGCACACTCAGGTTGCTAACTCCAGTTGAACAAGGGAAACAGAGGGACTCTGGGTGGGTAGCTTAGTGGTAGGGTTCTTGCCTAGCATGCACAAGGCCCTGGGTTCTATCTCCAGCATCGGAAATAGAAATTTTGCTTAGAGAGACAGATGGAGATCAGAACTATAGGCCAGCTGTAGTGTCTGAGCACTACCCCAAGCAAAATCCAAAGTGTAGACCAACAGATAGCTCCCTGCCTAAAGACACTAGCCTCCAGGCCTGCTTGTGTGAGTTCTACTCCTCGAGCCCATGTGATGGGAGGAAAGAACCAGCTCTTTCCTGCAGTTTGCTCTTTAGCTTTCGCATGTGAGCATCCACTCCTCCCAAATAATATTTTTTTTCAAAACCCATGTCCCCCTTGAACCTTGGACATAGTCTTACTTGGAAAAGGAGTCTAAGCAGATACAGTTAGTGAAGGATCTTGAGATGAGATCATCCTAAATTTTGGGGTGACTTCCATATCCAACAGCCAGTCCTCAGAGGAGGATAAGAGAAGCAAGTGGCAGAGAGGTGGAGGCAAAGATTGGTCACGAGCATCTGGAAGCTGAAGTAAGTCAGGGATTATCTGAGAAACTAGGAAGAAAGATATCGGCTAGGTTCTCCTTAGAACATCTAGAACCAGCTCCGTTGAGACCTTGCCTCTGGATTTCTGACCTTGAGAACTGTCAGAGTATGAATCCTGATGTTTCAACCCACCAGTCTGTGGCAGTTTGTCGTAGCAGACCAGGCATAGGTATGCCCTGGCTGTACTTGACCCATCTCTGCTAAATTTTCCCAATTCTCTGGTTTCTGTGCTGATAAAAAGGGATCCAACCATCCTTAACTTCCACACCACCCTTCAAACAAGTTTACAGCACCCAGTGGCAGAAGTAGCTGTATTAAAACCATGCCCAGCTCTACTGTGTCCAGCTTTTGTCAGTAGTAATATAAGATTCTTGTGGTCAATGTTTCACTGTAGGACTCTGACAGAGCTATTGAGTTTGTTCTTTGATGTTTCTGACGTGTATTCATTTCCCTTGATGTGTGGAATAGGACTGTGAAGACAAATCCTTGTGGCAAGGACTTTTTCTTAGCCGTATTAATTTCGTGGCCTGATGTAACACATCCCACATGCACTTGGTGATTTAAAACAATACATCTCTTAAAATTAGAGAGGCCAGCAGTCTGAAATGAGACCACTGAGACTAGGGGTATGGCTCAGTGGTACACTTAGTATTGCAGGAAGGAGGCCCTGGGTTGGAGTCCTCAGCACAGCAAGAGATAGGGAATGTGAGAGAGCAGGGTTGGGTAGGGGGAGATGAAGGGTCTCATGAAATAGGACCTTGGAAGCTAAAATCCAGTTGCCAGTTGAGGACAGGGCTGCTCTCGCATGGAAGATGCAGGGAGAATTGTTTGTAGCATCTAGTGATGGCTGGCGTTTCAATGTAGTTACATCACCCACACTTCTGCTTTTGTGGTCACTCTACGTCTCTCTGTAGTCAAATCTCCCTCTGCCCTCCTCCTAGAAGGGCATTTAAGATTGTGTCTGGGGCCTATGCATATAATCTAGGATAATCTCATCTCAAAACCCATTCACTCAGTTCAGCCTCCCACATTCCTTTGCTGGGTAAAGTACCACTTAGAAGTTCCAGGGGCCAGAGCACTGCTGTCTTACTTTATTTTACAGGGGTAGCTAGAACTTGTCAGGTTTCGCACCATAACCGTGACTTTGTCCACACAGTAAATTCCACGAGTGGGCACGGAAGGTGACTGGTGGGTGAATACCTAGCATGCATACAGCCTGTTCTTTTAAGTACATCATTTTTTTTTTGCACTGTCCCTTTAAGAGCGTTCCCACTCTCCTAGGAGTGAGATTGGTTGGAGTGGGCTGCCCCCAGATTGAAATCCCCATTACAGGAATCATTTAAAGGCCCCCTCTAGGAAGCTCTGGGCTAATGAGATAATTCCTATTAGGAGAGGAAGGAAATGAAGGTGGCCCAACATCCTTTCTGTCTCTAATTTATATGATTCACTGAAAACCTCCCCCTCCTCCCTCCTGGGTCTCCCTCCTTCAGTCCCTCCTTGGGCTGCCCCTTTGAATTCTGGTTCCACTGTCCACCCTCTTCTGCCAGCCAGGGCTCTGATTGCCAGCAAGTCCTAGCATGCCAGGCAACCTGGGAAGGTTGCTTTCCAGACAAAGCATCTGGGCTCTGCTCTTGGCAGCCTTGCCAAATCATGTCTCTTCGACCGACTTTCCTCTCCCTCCTGCTTTACCCAACTTGCCCACCCGAGTCCTGCCCCACAGGGACCAAAAACAAAGCTGTCAGGAGAACCCAGATAATTCCAGGAGGGTGGAGAAGACAGAGCTGTGGCTATTTTGTTTGTCTTCCTCTTTCCCCGCCTGAACTTTTAAAGGGAGGGGAGAGGGGGAACAAGGAGAGGTCTTTTTTTTTTTTAATCCTGTTCTGTCAGGCTGCCTACACTTTCCACCAAAGTTCTCTGTAAGTATCAAAACCCAGTTTGATCTTTCCTTGGAGAATTGTGATGTCTCCCAAGCTTCACAGGGTTTGAAGTTCAGATTCTGCCCTGGATGGACATCTGGGGGCTGGAGAGATGGAAGAGCCAAATGTGGAGCCCTGTGTCATCTGCCATGTCACTGTAGACTGCCACTCATTCTGTTTATTTGGTGCCCTCTTTCACTCAGGCATGCTGGGGACAAGGGTAGCCACCCATGTGTCCCCTGCCCGGTAGGGTCTCATGCACCCAGAAGAAGCACGGTTGTTTCTTGCCCCTGGCTCACTCTCTTTCCTGTCTTCTTGATCCCCAGGGAAGCCATATGGTGGAGTCTTCCTAGTCAGGGCTAAGAGCCAGCGTGGCTCTGGCCCTGGGGACAGTCCAGCAGCCCTGATGTGCAGTGTGGGTGGCCTGTTCTGTGAACTCATGCCTGCCCTTGCCTCTGAGAGCCCAGCTGCAGTCTAGAGGAGCAGTGGCCCCATCACGAACAAAGAGTGCAAAGGCCCAACTTCCCTTGTCATCATGGCACAGATGCCACAAGGCCGTGTGGGGCTGGAACTGAACAGAGCAGCAGAGCCTTGTGGGTACCATTTCCATTTGGGTTGGTCCACCCACCCTAGCTATGAAAGCTGCAGTGTTATAATGGGGGAAGGGGAACTGGAGACAGAAGAAAGGTGCAAGGGAATGATGCTAGATATCCAGCAGGGGTGTAGCTCTGGGACAGGAGCGCCTTCTTAGCATGCCCTTGGTTTGATTGCCAGCCTCCCGAAAAGAAAAACAACAAAACAAAACAAACAAAAAAAACCCCATGCATTTCAGTAGTCGATAATAATAAAGTCCAAGTTCAGCATTGAGGTTAGCCTTCGAGCTTTTTTATGGGCAACTGAGCTTTGTCCTACACAGTGGGAACTCCTTAAGTCCCCTCCCTGCTCAGGACTCTTAGTTTTATCACCTCCCAGTTCTCCCATGTTTTGGGAGTGGCCAAGGGCACATGGAAGCAGGGCAGTGAGGAGAGGTCTGCATGCTCACAGCAAGCTTAACAATTAAAGACAAGGAAGAAAAAAGGAGCGATGTATACCCGTACCTCTCAGGTATAGACTGTAAAGAGAAAGGACTGTGTAAGGGCTCCATGTCCTTCTTTGGTTCATTTTGAAATAGAATACGCCATGGGAGGGGTCTCAGTCCTTTCTTAGTGGTTGCTCCTATTCTGTTTGGTTTAGGAATGAGTTAAACAGAAGCTAACATACGGCTGTCCAGGATTCTGCAACTGTATGTGACTACTCATGGACTTGAATCCTGATCTGATTGACTAAGCTCAGGTGTCTTCAGTGAGATAGTCCACTATCTAAAAACCTGGAGGCTTTTCCCATTGGAAGGAAATAGCGGCCTAGCTCTGAGTCCTCTCCATACTTGTAGGGTAGCCATTTCATGTTGCTGGTAATCTAGTCTGTTCATTAACACATTCATGTATGCATCATCTAACTATCCATCCACCCACTCATTCATTCATTCATCATCTACCCATCTATCCATCCACCCATATAACCATCCACAATCATCTATCCATCCTTCATCGTCTATCCAACCACTCATCTACCCATCTATCCATCTACCAATTATCTGCCTACCCACCCATCCATCCATCTATTCATCTGCCCGCTTACCCAGCCACCCAATTCACCATCTACCTAGCCATCCATCCATCCATCATCCATCCATCCATCCATCCATCCATCCATCCATCCATCCATCTATCCATCCACATCCTGTACATCCACTCATGAATCTATTCATCATCTATCTGCTCATGTGCCCATTCATCCCTTCCATGTATTTCATTACAGACAGTAATCTTGGTGCTCTCAAAAGAAAGATGACATGGCCGCTACTCGCTAGTCTACAGCTAGCAGCTGACAGCTGAAGACCTGAATAAATGGAGAACACAGTGATCCAATCCCAGTAAGAGGCATAGTAGAAGAGACCCAGGGAGTCTGGGTGTGGGGTACCTGTTATCTCCAAAGTTCATCTTTAGGAGCAGTTCACTGGGGGATCAACAAGGGACCCAGGTTCGCAGGTTCGGAAGGGTCTTTGATCTACCTACAAGTTAATGCTTTCCAGCGGTGAACCGCAAAGCAGCCCCACCCGGTCTTGAGATAACAGGCTGGTGCAATCACAAACTAGCCGCCTCTGATAATGCTGGGTTTTATTGAGGTCTGGTCCCTCACCCAATGAGAACACATCCGGCATCATCAAAGGGAGCAGGCGTCACCTTGTGCAAAGAATCCTGGGGCCTCAGGTGTGTGCGTGTCAGGAAGGGTACATGTGTGGCTGTGTGTGCATAAGCTGGCCTGTTGGCAATTACCATTCTGTAGTTCAGAGGCCACCAGCCCCAAAAGGGGTTTTGACAAGCCACCAATTCCATTTCCTCTTCAGGCTGGCCCAGCTCCTAAGATTTCCTTTTGTATGGCCAGGTCACATCTTGAAGATGAGGCTTACCCTCATGCCATTTTGCCCATGCCTCTATGTCCCAAATCCACTCGATGTTACTACAGTGGAGAACTGAGGTGGGTATTCAGTAAAAAAGAAACCTGCAAGCTTACTGTTTGTGAATCACTGGGATTTACTTCTTTGTTGGCATTGGAGGGCTTTGGCATGACCTCAATGATACACGTCTCATCCATGATAATGGAAGAAACTGGTTGGGACAGCAAGCATCAGATACTGTTCCTTTGGGGCAGAAGAGTTAACGGGTGAATTGGCTGTGCTGTGGCCCTGGTGGAGGGCTCATCTCCTGCTCCCCCAGGCAGAGCCTGGTGGCCTGCTGTTTTTCAGGATGCTGTGTATTATGAATCAGCCTCTGGAGACCAGAACAGAGAAACACCACAACACAAACAGAACATCTGGAAGCTTTCTCAGGTTTATTTATTTTTTTAACATATTTGCAGGAGGCAGGACATTTGCACAGACTGAAGGGATCCTAGGGATCTGAGTCAAATGGGAGAGGTATTTGGGTTAGGATAAGGACAGGAAGTAGGGCATGGAGGGACAATGTTGGAGAGCAACAAAGGCCTTGAGTCTGAAAGTTCCCTGTTATACAGTTTCCTAGGAACAGCCAGGGCCTGGTCTAGGCTTGGGCTAGGACCAGGGCTGGGACTTGGACTCCAACCCCTAGCCTCTTTGGTTCTGTTGGACGGGAGCAGCTGTGTTTCTTCTTCCTTATCCCAGATAGCTGTAAGAGAGCTGCATGGTAGAGGGTGGGACCCTTGGGAAAGGATGGAGTGGGTAGGCAGAGACAAGTCCTCTGCTCTGCAGTCTCCTAGAGAAACACTGGCTTTCCCTGTGCACTTTATAGACTGACACCTGGTCCCTCATCTTTCCACCTGGACTACCAGGTGGGGCTGAAATAAATAGGTGGGAAACAGAGAAGCCATTCATTCTGGTCCTGCCCTGACCTGATGAGGTGCGCTTAAGACCATCAGAACCCGTTAGCTGCTGCTCTCTCTCTCTCCCTCTCTCTCTCTCTCTCTCTCTCTGTTGTGTGTGTGTGTGTGTGTATGTGTAACAATAATTGAAAGAAGAGGGAAGTGGGGATAGAGGGAACATGGGAAGGGTTGGAGGAAGGAAAGGCAAGGAGGAAATGATGTAATTACTTTTAATTAAAACTATATTAAATTTTAAAAAGTTGGCTCAGCATTCCATCAGGGCAGACTGAGAATGAAGTAATGAATGACACAGTTCTCTTGTCAGGAAAAAGAACTGACACCTTTAGGCTTAATCTTTCCCCTCAAGGGGTCAGAACATCAGCTGGTCAACCTTCTCATTTGATTCCTCCTCCTTCGTCCCAGTCAGTTATAGATGAATTGGTCCTCCTCGGGTACATTCATTAAATATATGCAGACTATGCCAGCTTGGTTCATGTCCTGGGTTCAAAGCTAGCCACTGGAAAGGAATCCACCTCCTGCCTCTGAGCAAACCCCACACCTCCATGCTGTCTTTAGCCAGTCCCTTCTTTCTGGTGGGCAAGTTCACCTGTGTTGCTCTTACTAGGACTCTGTATTCAGGAAGAAGCTGGGGCTTTGCATAATTGTTCATATGAGACCGAAAGGTGTACTTATAAGAAATGGGCTGACCCAGCTGCCTGGAATTCTACCCCATCTGTCCACAAGGCTGCCCAACCCACTCTCAGTACAGCCTTGTCTTGGGAGCACCTGCGTCTTCCCCATCAGCCTGACTCAGCACCTCCATGCAACCTGCAGTGGTTTTCCCCCACAGCCCATGCCAGCTGCAGTGGTGCTGAGCAGGACACACACTGGACCCACCTATGCAGATTTGACTCAGTAAGTCCCGCCTTCATCCACATTGACTTTATGGGGCTGGGCAAATCCTGGCCACTGGAATTTTGAAAAGCTTCCCATGCTACCTATCTAGGGTCAAGAAACAACTGAGGGTGGCCGGAGAGATGGATCCCTGGGTTAAGAGCTTGCAACACAAGCATGAGGAATTGAGTTCTAATCCCCAAACCGAGGTAAAACTGTAAAGTATACCTTGGGTCTGTAAAGTATACATCTGCAATCCCAATATTCCCACTGCAGAGTGGGAGGTGGAAATGGGAAATTCCCTGAAGGCTTGTAGGCCAGCTGGTGTGCCCTGTAACAAAAAGCAGGAGACGCAGTCTCTAACAAGGTGGAAGTCCAGATTGACACTGAGGTTGTCCTCTGATCTCCACAAGCATGTGCTGCTCCAACTAAAGACTTTTTTTTTCTTTTTTAAATAAGGGAGTTGAAGAGATGGTTCAGTGTTTAAGAACACGTGATACTCTTAGAGAGGACCTGAATTAGGTACCCATCACACACACTGGGTACTTACAGCCACCCTTAACTCCAGCTCCAGGGGATCAAACACACTCTTCTGGCTTTCACTATGTGCGCTTGTCACACACACACACACACACACACACACACACACACACACACACACACACACACACACACACATATATACACACACACACACACACACACAAATAGATCTTTAAAAAAAAAAAACAACGAAAAAGAAAAGGAACCTAAAGAACCAAGGCAGAGTCTCTCAACTGGAAGCAATGCTCCTTCTTCCACCCTCTGTGCTATTCATATGGCAGTGCCTGAGACACTTCATACAGACCCTGTGGGATGAGGGTGCTTATGTGTAGAGGCCAGGGACACCACTGAATCCCACAGTGCATAGGAGAGTAAAGCCAGCCATTGGTAGACCATGGCCCTGACCCTGGAGAGCACATCTGGATCACCGGAGAGCTGGTTAAAATGTGTGTTTCGGGGACTGTGGGTGTGGCTTGGTGTGGTCCCACTTGTGCAAAGCCCTGGGTTCCATCCCTAGTATCTAGGGTGGAGCTGTGGGATTTGCATTTCTAACCTGTTCCCACTTGATCATGATGCTGTTGGTCCAGGTTTGCAGATGGAGAAATCCATTGTGATCATTAGAAGATGCTACAAGAGAGAATTAAGACAGAAGAGCCTCTCTTTGTATAACAAAAATCATGAAGAAAACCATCCCATGCCAATCAAGCATCACCAGATACAGTGGCCAGAATCCACCCCGCCCCCCACCACCCGTTTCCTTCTTTTTACCATGGAGACCAGTATGGGTGCTGGAGCACCAGCCATCATCTCCTTATTAAAACAGAATGAAAAAAGGATGGACAGGCTTTAAGCTCCTTTAGAACAGCTGTCCTGGATCACTTCAGTAGCTTGGTGTACATCTCATTGGCTAGCTTTTATATAGCTGTGCCTCACTGCACAATAGTCCAAACTCCATCACACCAACAAAAAACAAACCAAATCAAATCAGAGTTATATTAACAAATACAAAAGGCAGGATGGATACAAGGGTGGGCAAGAAGAAGCAGCTTTGGCTCACATGTGAAAACTGGAAATTTCCTAAGCATTACCACTCCTTTGGTGTCTACCATTTGCCAGGTGGTTTCCATGTATTATCTCATTTAATTCCAAGAGCTTTGTAAGGTAGGTGATAATATTATCTTTATTTTGCAAATGACGAAACTAAGCCCCCCCCCCCCCAGAGATTAAGCCACCTGCCCAAGTCCCTGGGAGCAAATGCTGTCATTTAATAGCCTGCTTCACAGTTCAGGCTTCCTTCTTGCCTCAGTCGCCTTCAAATGCCTGCCTTTTTCTTACAGAGCCTGCAGGATGTTGACTAGTCCCTTCTAAGGCTAAACCCTGCCCCCATGCTAGTGATAACTTTGCCTTTCCTGTTACCTGTACCTTAACTCTGATGCCTTCTTGGAAAATCTTTGGGGATGGAACCTGGGTCTGGAGGTTGGCTCAGTGATGTAAGGATTACTTGGCATATTAAAAGCCCCAGGCTCCATCACTATATAGTTAAGAATGTCTCTGTGGAGGTATGAATAGACACAGTACAGTCTGAGGCAAGTTTTAGTGTCCTAAAGTGAAGATCTCTACAGTACTGATTCTTTCTAGAAAGCTCAAAGGAGACACCATTGCCTTCACTGTACTCTGTCCTCAGGACCCCCTACTTGAGCCCGCCAAGCTCCCCCTTCCATTCCCACACCTCTCTTCCCTTCGTCCCATCCTCAACCTCTCCTTGTGACCGTAGGTAATGGTGCCGAGGCTGAACCTGACGATCCCCGGCTATCTCCTGCTTTCACCCTGTTCACACAGCTCTTTTTTGCCTTGGAAGGTTACAGGGACCAGAGAGAGAACATCTTTCAATGTCTTCTCTTTTTCTTTACGCCAACTGCTCCAACCTATACATAGACTTGTGTGTGGACTCCACTAATGCATGGCCATTTTAAAAGAGGCCAGAGGTCAGGCCTGGCAACTCAACGCTTGTAACCCCAGCACTCAGGAAGCAGAGACAGGATCAAGGCTAGCCGCTACTACAGAGTGGGGAAACCCTATCTCAAAAAAATGATGACGAATAAATAAAACAGGCCAGACAATGAAGGCCAAGGCAAGGCTGTGTGGTAGATGGCTTGTCTACTCTGTCTCAGCAGCAGATAGACTGTCCAATCAGGGGACAGGATTCTGCCTTAGATGTGACTATTTTTGTCACCGTGGCAGACTGGCTTCTCCTGTGGAGTGATGTGACCAACAGAAGTGTGTCCCCAGCAGATGCTGTAGTTTTCTACGCAGCAAGCCTCGGCAACCTTGGCTGCCGCCTGGTGATGCCTTTTAAGCTACTGGACTTGTTTCTTAGTCCCTTCATCTCTCCTTCCCTTTTTCTCCAGGCTGACAGAAGTAAAAGCTCTAGGGACAGTTGGATGAGGGTGAGGAGAAATTTCTCATGCCCTAGCCCCACTTCCTACCTGGGAGGCTAACTCCCCACCTTCTGCCCCACACCCACCCCTTGTCTAGTTCTCCCCTCTTGAGGGTGACAGTCTGGGGCCTTGTGAGTTTTGCTCTGCATTTTGTTTTGTCAATTCCCCATGGCAGTCCCTCTGTGCTGAATGTCCTGCTGTCAGTTCCATGTAGTTGCTGAGCAACAGGAAAGAAGCCCCCGCCCCCCCCCCCCCCCCCCCCCCCCCCCGTCACTGCCAATTAATTTGCCAGCCAGCTGTGTGGCGTATCTCCCAGGGGAAAAAGCTTGTGGGGCTCTAGGAGATAGCCCCAAAGCTGGTACAGGAGGAGAAAGGAAAATGGAGGGAGGTTGGAGAATTTTGGGTTTATTTGGTGTTTTTTTTTTCCTTTTTTTTAATGTTTATTTATTACTTCAAGTTACATCTCCATCATAGTGCCCTCGTTCCACCCCTCCCAGTTCCACCCTCCCACCCTCTCTACTCCTCGCCATATAGAATATCCCTACATATCAGCCCCTCTCAGTTCAACAGGCATATGAGAACTAAGAGCTTCCTCTTGCACTGGAGGCCTACATGGCAGCACCCCTAGGGCAAATTGTCCCATTAATAGGTAACAAAGTCTATGTCCCTGATCCTTTTGCTGTGTTGGTTGTAGGATAGTTATCCTGTACTATGTGGCTAAAATCCATTTATAAGTGAATAGATGCCATGTGCATCTTTTTGAGTCTGGGTTAGCTCACTCAGGATGAGTTTTTCTAGTTCCATCCATTTGGTGCAAATTGCTTGATTTACTTGTTTCTGATAGCTGAGTAATATTCCATTGTGAAATGTACCACAACTTTTTTTTTTTATATCCATTCGTCTGTTGAGGGACATCTGGGTTCTTTCTAGTTCTAGCAATTACAAATAAAGTGCTATGAACATAGATGAGGATATGTCCTTGTGATCTGGCGAGGAATCGTTTGGGTGGATACCCAGAAGTGGTAAGGCTGGGTCTTGAGGTAGAGCTACTCCAAGGTTTCTAAGATATTGCCAGACTGATTTCCACAGTGGTTGTACAAGCTTGCACTCCAACCAGCAATGGAGAAGTGTTCCCTTTCTCCACAACCTCGCCAGCATGTGCTGTCATTTCAGTTTTTTATTTTAGCCATTCTGACGGGTGTGATTTTAGATCCAAATGTGAAGGGTGTGTGAAAAGCCTGGGCTGCCCTTGGGATGGAATGTCCGTTTTTGATTTTGGCCACCGATTGGAGCTCACTGTTTTCTTTCTGATTCTTCAGTTGAGACTGTCCCCTTCCCAAGCTCTCCTGCAGAGGAAATCTTCAGGCATCTTTGTGGCAGTCAGCCCTGGGCCATATCCCCATCATTCCACTTATCATTAAGCATCATGGTGGCTGCTCCACCATGCCAAGAAGACATTTCACCCAGTCTGAGCTTCTAGAATCCAAACCCTCAAGGCATTACATCAAATATCCATGTCCTGGATTTTGCTTGTCTGAGGAGGCCTTGAACATGAGACGCTCCCTGACCTGCCATGGCCCACAAGGATGCTGCTTACATGACTGGTTCATTTTGGGATCTGAGCATCTCTTCCCACAAGGCACTTATGGGTGACCTGCCCACATTTCTCATGTTAATGAGAATTGTGGTTGATGATGACTGATGGTTCTGAGACCTGAAAAGCAGCCAACTTCATAGGCCAACACCATTTCTAGTGGCCAGACCCACTCAGCGCTGAAGTGGAGTACTCTTCTGGGAGACTCCGTGATTTGTTGTTCAGTAATGTGAATGATGAGGAGTAGGAAGGATCTGTGAGGATTGTGAATCTGCCCTCTCGCCTGTTTGTCCTCAATGTGGGAAGAGAAATGCTGCAGGTGTTCTGCACCGTCCTCTGAGGGACGCCATATCCATTCTGAGTCCATTTTCTACAGTTTGGAAGCATGGAGTCTATTGTGAACATTTTATGGAAAACCAGAGCCTGTCATCCTGAGGACATTGGTGTGTGTGCATGCGTGGGTGAACTGGGTGGTGTAACAGCACCACACTTATCTGTCAGCTCTGGATGTGGCAGTAGGATGTGTGTATCAGGCTTCTTGCAGATGCTCTAGTGGTGCAGGGGGTTCCCGAGAACCAGGTATAAGCCTCCCTTTCTCCCACTCCTTGACTAAAATGCTGTGTCCTGTGTTCAGGCAGCACTGACTAGAGCCCCGTGGAATAACAACAGCAGAAGAGCAGTGCTGTGAAAGGATTGAATGCTGCTTCCTAACTCTTGCTGTCTTTTGGTCCACAGGCCTAGAAGGAGGCTGACCGAGGGCTGTTCCTGCTCACCCGCGCTGTTCACCGGAAACTCTGTGGAACCATAGGAGATATGTCCCTGGACCCCACTTTCAGGACTTGGCTGAGAACAGGCTACCTCTTGAGAGGCAAGAGCCCTGGATTCAATTGAGGAATATTATTTTGGAGACTATAGAAATGTCTAGACCGTGGAGACATTTGGGAAGGAATAATCTGAATTGGTTGACTTCAATGAACAAAGACATATATACGTCTCTGGACATGGGGAAGCCTCACCATCCCCTCTCATCTATTGTCTTGTAGAAAATAAGTCCCCTGCTGCCACTCCCCAGAACACCCTTCTCCACTCTGTCCCAGGTACCATGCCCTACCCTGCCTGACACCACCTCTCATGCCCACCTCGCCTTTGGACTCAGACAGTCTTCTTATTTGCTCTATTACCTCTGAGCCGGATACAGAGTGAATAGTTAACTACACCTGGGTTGAGTGGCATCTTGATTTTTGCTTCTGTTCCTTGTAAGGAGGTCAGTGTCTGCATGGCTCATAGCCTGGAAGCGGGTCGTGACTCCAGACTGACACAAGATCAGCTTGGAGGATCTGTGGGCTCTCGGAGGTCAGAGCAAGAGGAGAAACATGAGCAGGGGAGCTGAGCAGGGCCCGCCATTTGCCATGCCTCCTTGTATTGCTCAACTCACACGCAAGTGTACATTTGGATTGGCAGAGATGAACCCATTGTTCAGTCTGTCTTTTGTGACACAAATACAATGAGCTTTGAAGACTCTCTTCAGAGGTTGCAATTGGGCATCAACTTCTCCAGGTGCTTCGTGACTGAGCACTCAGCTCCTTTGTTTGCCTGATGAGGACCTCTCTCTCCTACTGTATGCTGATGTCGCATACGGTAGGAGAACCTCCTCTGCCCTTTTCATCTATGGCCTCCACTTCTACAGTTGGAAATCCGTCCTAATCGTGTCATGATTCCACCTTCTTGACTGTGCACTCAAAGATGTTTGAGCTTTTTTTGTTTACAAAATGGATGGGCAGTTTGTTTATATAAAGCAATCCAAGCTTCCCTGTGTTGTAGTTGATGTATTTGTATGGCTGTTCAGTGACTTTACGGTGGAATGTTGACTTTAGGCTCTTAGATTCTCCATGGAGGATTGAGGAGACCTGCTGAAGATGTTTAATGCTGCTGAAATCTTAAGAAGGCTTGCAGACATTCCCCTTCCTCCCTCCCTCTCCTCACTTCCTTCTTTCGTAAGCACACAGTGGCAGCCTCTGTATTGAGGGAATTCCTTCAGGTTTTAAGGAGTGATAGCCTACTCCTGTCATCTCTGTAAATAGTGTCTTTTCTAAAGTAACAGTGACTAAGACAATAGAAATGTTTGGAGGGGCTGCCCAGGTGGCCTGGTCTGGAATCCCACAGTTAGACCACATACTCGACAGCTACAGAGATGCCAGCAACAAAAGCATCCAGACCATAAAGCCCTTTCCTGTGCAGTGTTCCTAACTCCCACATTCCACTCTGTATGGAGCTGGGGCCTGCCCAGAACAAGGGATTTTCTTGGGACAAAAGATTTTGGGTAGCTCAATCTGGAGCAGACTTGAGAAAACCTTCATAATTGGTCATCCTGAGTGAACCAGTAACCATATCTCTTTTGCTGCTGCAGCAAAAGGAAGCTTCCTGATAGCTTGGCCACTCCCTATTCAGGGCCGTGTGTCTGGTCACTCACTGACCACGGACAGCCTACAGATCAGCTGCCCCATCCTGACCAAATCTGTTATTTGTAAGATGGTAGGGTCGTGTTGTATTGAAGACAGTCTTAGGTGTGATGGGCCAGTCGAGACTGTGTCCTTCTGAGGAGTGTTGTGAGAGTGGGCATGGAAGACATTCAAAGTATCAGGCATTGCTACATGGGTGACACTTCCGTCTTATTAAAAATGAAATTTCCCTTGAAGAAGCTAGCCCACAGCCACCAGGATAGTACAGGATGCACTACGCCACACTCAGGTTCCCACATGTGTATGTACGCAGCACCTGTGCAAACATGTCCTATGTAGAATAAACGAAGATCAAAAATTTACATCTTTGCTAGACAGAGACAAAGCTCAAATCTTAGGGACAATGTCTGGAAAGTAAGGGACTTGGCTCGGAGACTTCCTGAAAGTCCTTTGAACTCTAGCATTTATTTAAAATATCAGGGGCATGTCGACTGGGGATAAGTGTGTACTTTCTTTCTAAAGTCCTCCCTGATAACCTTTGGGTTCAGCTCGGAAAGTATTGAATGGGACCTCCCAGCTCATTCTTACCTTCTCAGTCACTGGCAGCATCAGGGGGTGGGTGGAACTTTAAGGAGGTGGGGAAGGGTGGAGTCATGCCAGTCCAATTCCGGGTGTTCATGACAAGTAAGAACAGTTGAAAGGTAAATTACAGGTTCCTCTGCAGCTTAGAAAAGCCAAGTTTTCAGGATCACCTGGCATCTGAAGTTGTTGCTGCCTGTCAAGGGATTCAGCCCCCATCTTTCTGCTGAAAGTTAGGCATGAGGGTCCATGATGCTGGAGCTTGGGCCTCCCACTCACCCTGCTCATCTCGAGTTGCATAGCCACAGGGAGGTAATTACATGCTAGGATATTTATGAACATCCTGGAGTTTTGGCATTATTCTTGAGAACCCCAGAGCACTGGGAAGAATGCTAGCCTGTATCCTTTTCTTTGGACGCCATCTTTGAAAAAATGAATATGGGATTGGGGAGATAACTCAATGAGAAAGCCTTTGTGGACCAGTGTGTGGTGGGGTACACGGTACACATATAAACCCAGTGCCTGGGAGACAGACTCCTGGGGATCACTGCTCAGTCAGCCTGGCCTGCATGGCAAGTTCAACAGCAATGAGAGACCCTATCTCAAAAACCAAGGGGGCTGAGGAGATGGTTTGGTGGTTAAGAGTGCTTGCTGCTCTTGCAGAGAACCAGAATTCAGTTCCTAGCACCCACATCAGGCAGTTCCCAAGTGCCTGGAGCTCCAGCTCCAGGGGATCTGAAACTCTTTTCTGACCTCCATAGGCACCTGCACACATGTACAAGTAGAAACAAACACACATGTGCATACACACACATAGACACATAAAGTAAAATAAGTCTTAAAAAATTAAGGTGGGTAACTCTTAAGGAACAACACCTGAGGTTGTCTTTGGGCTCTGCTTGCACATGCATGTGCACTTGTGTACTCACACACACACACACACACACAAGTAGCATTCAGTCAAAGTTGAACATGTTTCAGATGGCCCCTTCATATGTACCCCATATTCATTCTTTGGTCCTGGAAGAAGCTATGCTATTGAGACAAAGCCAGCCATCTTTCTCTCTCTTCATCCACATTGAATCCCAGGATTTCATCAGCTAAAGTAGTTTAACTCATCACAGATTTCTGGATCAACCCAACTCACACAGGATCTGTGGGACAATGGATTAGAATATCTGACCAGATATCATCCAGACCTGGAGAGTCAGCCTTTGGTCAAGAGGGAATTGTGACTGAAGGCTGAACAGTATTCACCATGATAGTGAAACAAATTCAGCAATTCGGAGGCTGTTCCATGTGGCCATGATTGTCAATTCCTCAATGACATTTTGAGCTAATGTATTTTGCCTTCTTTCCCAATAAGTCTCTTATGTCTGGATCCCAGTGGTGTGTGCATGCTAGTTTAAAAGAAATCACAGGGCAGGGAAACATGAGAACTGAGATTTGGGTGTCAGTAAGCCCCTCATTTTAGCTCTGCATAAAACATGGCAGGTCTGAGCCCAGGTGTCTAGGACCATCTCTTGATGACATCCACATTGCTGTCATATTTGAAGTCATCAGTTTTCTAGGAGTTGATGTCTTAAATATCTGCTGTTCTTTCCATAGTGGAAGAGCCCATTAACCCATACCTAGGGGACAATGGAAATCATCCAATACACATGTCAACTACTCTCAACCTGCCTCACTTACTGTAATCATGAGTAAATTTCAAATTCACTCCACACTCCTAGGATCTTATAGGGTATTTGAGCTTCCCTCTCACCAACAGGAACACTTCTGGTCCTCAAATGGACCTGGGGACCTTTCTATGGAGATGTGGGTGTGGAATTATTAGAGATGAAAAGACATTCTTATGGTGAAGCTTGGGCCCCGTTCAGGAGACTACAGTTTGAAGGACAAAGGATGACTTTGGAAATGACCACTGACACTGGATAAGACCCTTAAGTGCTAAGCTTGTGGAGAGCAGTGGCAAGCCTAAAGAGATCCTTGAACTTGTGGCAGGTTGTAGAGCAGTCTGGAAACCTGAGATCTGGTCCTTTGCTTCAACAAGCTGAAGGTCATGTGTCAATCATTAAACCCTGCCCCCAAGTCTTGGTTTTATCATACATGCAATCAAGCAGGAGAGTAAAGAAGTTGATTGTGTGTCAAATTTGTCACCCTGCCTGCCATGGCTGGTGTCTAACTATTTCCTGATAGGTAGCTCATTGTCCCTTCAACTGTACAAGTAGGAATTAGGGCTGTCCCATCCCAGGGATGTTCATTACCAAAGAATACTTCAAAGATGTTTGCACATGTTGTCTGTTGCACTGACCATGAGTTTGTTGAAGGAAAAGGCAAATAGACAGCTGGTGACAGGAGGGGTGACAGGAGCTGTTTATAGCTAAGTGACTGCAAGGCAAGGCAAGGGGCTTAAAAAAAAAAAGACTGCCTGCCATTTTGGCCTATAAATAAAAAATGGGGAACTCCACATTGTTAAAACCATAGGGGATTTATTGGTTTGCTTAGCAAAGGGCAAATATTAAGTCTGAAGTTGACCCATCCCGGGACCTGCCTTTGGCTTTTGTGTGCTGCCAGGCGTGGCACTGATCACTGCATACTCGAAGTTATTAAGTTCTGGTCAGCTTTTTTTTTTTTTTTAATTGCTTTCTGCCTCCCTTTTTTTCTTTCTCCCTCACCTATTCTTTCCACCCCCCCCACCCTTCCTAGAAAATCAACTATAGGTTTTGAAGGAGGTGAAAGACTTTGCTGAGATCATAAAATTCTCTGTACCAGGGTTCTGGCTCAGCTGCCTGCATTGTGTGGTTCTGGGAAGGAAGTTCACTAGGTCGCCTTATGGACTCTCCATCTTCTGGCCCAGACTTCAGGATGCTATTAGGCAAAGGATTTGTCCATCATTAAACTTAGAAAGCATACAGTGGCAAGTATTAGAAAGATCAGATCACAGCTATTTCTTTTTTTTAACATTTATTTATTTCTTCAAGTTACATCTCAATCATAACCCACTCCCTCCTCCCCTCCCTGCCCCACCTTTCTACCCTCTTCCCCCTCTCCCTCCTATCCTCTTTTAAAAAATTTATAAAAAACATCTCCCCCTTTTAGTCCAACAAAAGGTTTTTTTCATATAACAATAAGTACAATACAAAACAATAAGAACAATTAGGCAACAATTATGAAAATTATAAGGCATAATATACATTCCCAATGTCCAGTCCATATGCATTTGGCAACTGCTATTTCTAAATCATAGCCTCACTATCCTAGGAGACCATACCTGCCTACCCATGACAGGTAGCTTCAGCAGACATGCTGAGAGAGGTACTGCTTAAGGGGAGGTCCAGAAGACTTATGACTATCCGAAGAGAGGGGATGAATAGTCTTCCTAACTTCCAAGAAGCAGGTGGAATGTGAATACCCCCAGTGGCAAACTGTCCACTGTAGAACAGTACAGCTGTGGGGTGCTCAGGTCTACTGTGGGGTGCAGAAGCGCAAGGCACACTGCTCCACATCAGACCCTCAATGTGCTTATCCAGGTCTGCTCCGGGAGACCTTCCAGGAAAGTACCTCTGACTTGTCTGCCCCAGGCCTTACAGCTCTCCACCTATTGCTCATGCGGCCCACAGTTGGGAATGTTCTGGAACTGCTTCATGACGAAAGTTCCTCTCATATTCCAGTAATGAGCTTTTATTGAATGGGGTGTGTTAGCTTTCCATGGCTTTAGCAAATACCAGAGATAATCAACGTTTAAAGAGAAAAGGTTTATTTTGGCTCATTGTTTTGGAGATTCCTGTCAGAGCCATTACGTGGGGACAGACGTGAGTGAGCGGGAGCATACAGCAGAGCGAAACCACTCCTTTTCACATCTGGGTAGAGGAAGAGGGTCCTGAGTCCCACAATCTCCTTAAAGGCATTTCCCAAATGGCATGAAGACTTCCCAACAGACCCAGCCTTTAACACATAAGCCTTTGGTATGGGATGTTCCATACTCAAACTGCATCCTACCATGTGATTTCAAATCCTTTGCCCATCTTCATGGAGGAGTCTGTTTTGAAGGATAGTTGGTGAGTACCAGGGAAACCCTATGGGTTTATCAAAGCTTGTCTCAAATGCTCCTTTTTCTAGGAAGCCTTCTTTGATTTCTCCTTCCCTCTCAATTAGTTGGGACAGCCACCTCATGTATTTTATGAAGCATGTTGCAACATATATATGCACACACACACACAACATATATATATATATATATACATATACACATACATTTACATATACAAGTCTCTCCTCCCATGACAATACATTAGTATCTCATTATATTTAGGTAGAATTAGTCTGAGTGCCTCCTCTCTACTTATTTCTGTCTCCTCCTACCTCTTCTGTTAGAACAAGATCCTAGTTATTCCTTATTGATTGAACACTGACCCCAAATTACCCAGTGATGTTCAGCTCTCATGACAGGTGCTCTTGTCTGCTCCTCACAGACTCTCTCTGGTCATTGGAAGACAGGGATAGAGGAGTCCATTGCCTTGTGCATGCCTTACAAGTGAGAGCTAAAACACAGAAGCAGGGTCACTGACATGGCAAATGAACAAACAAGCCGTGGGGTTGACTTTCCCTGTTTGCAGTCTGTCACTCTGTGTAGTGCCACATCTGCCTGCTCTTTGTTTGCCTTTTAATAATCAATAAAGTGTTATCAGAACAACAGAGAAAATATGTGAGCTTGACTGTTTGGTTTCCATGAAGAAAGTAGGATGAGGCTGGGGTTTGCCAATTGTTGAGCTAGCTAGCCTCATATTTAAGGTGGATATAAATTCAAAGATTTAGATCAAGGGGCCAGGGACATGGTTCCTTTAGTAAAGTACTTACCACACAAGTATGAGGACCCTCCTGGTGCTGGGGAGGCAGAGATGGGAGGAATCCTGGGCGCCTAGGCAACCAGTCTACCTGAATTGGTAAACTCTAGGTTCAGTGAGGGACCCTGTCTCAAAAAGTAATTGAGAAGGATTGGGGAAGACACTCTGACCACGACATACATATATCCTCATATGCATGTGCTCACATACAAACATGCCATATACACAAATAAGGTTTAAACCAAACTTCTAGAGTTTGATCTGGTCTAGTGGGAAGAAATTGAGAAAAACAAACAAACAAAAAAAATCGCATCTAAGCACTTTCCTGCCCTTGGGATCTTCTGTATGATCAGGTTGAGCAGCCTTACAGGTATGAAGATCTGTCATGTTTGCCAAATGTACTCCTTGTCAGTATTCCCAGAGAATCTGGGCAGATGTCCCTTACACTGTACCCTAATGTATACTTTCCTAGTAGGTTGCAGGCAGAGAAGTTGGATATTGTTCACTGGACCATTTCCAGAGGTGCTGCATGCAGACTCCAGGGCATGCCACCATGGGTGGGACAGTAATCCCAGAGAGGAAGTGTCTGTGACACTTGCTGTCCCATCTCTCCCTGGGGGAGATGGCCACAATAGAGGAGACAGGGGAGACAAAAGCAACAGAAGATGTTTCACTTCCTTATGGGAAGAGAATCTCCAAAGTTCATCCCTTCTGACCTCTTACAAGCATGGCAAGGGCCTGGGCAAAGACGATGTCATCTGTAAACCAGGGCCACCAGAGGTGGCTTCAGAGAAGAGAGAAGTGGTATGATATTCAGCCAGAAAAATAGGTAGCTTGGAAGAAAATGAAGTCTAGAACTTTACAGTCTGAAAGCTCTAGGTAATATGTCTATGTCTCAGTTGAGTCTCTCTCTCTCAATGTGGGGGGTGTGGGTGTTTACTCACCTATATATGTTCATGTAGTGGCCAGGGGTTGACACTGTTATGCCTTCCTCAACAATAGCTTTTCTGCGTCATCATCATCATCGTCGTCGTCATCATCACCATCTTGAGATAAAGTCTGTCATTGAACCTTACCTTTTTGGCTAGAACAGCTGGCCAGCAAGCTCTGGAGACCCATTTGTCCCTGTCCCTCAGTGCTAGGATTTTAGGTGTACATAGCAATGCTTGGCTTTTAGGTGAGTTCTGGAGTTCCAAACTCAGGTCTTGCTTGGCTGGCAAGCACTTTGCTCCCTGAAACATATCCCAGCCTTTCATGTTGATTTCTTGATGAGAACATGTTGAGAGCTGTTGTTTTTAAAGGTGAGGAAACTAAGACCAAGAGCCAGGGACTTGTTGGAGCACACCACATTAGGCTCCTGTCCCTGAGCCCAGTGAGGACTCCTCTATATCATAGCCACTATGGTATCAATCGTTGTTGGCTGCTGTAACAAAACACTATCCAGTCTCAGTTTCCACCTGAGGTTTTCTTGTCTACAGTCCAGTTGAGTCTGAGTTGCCAGCGGTGGAGGCAGAGAAAGCTCTTTGCAGAAATGTTTGGACCCAGGCTCAATTATTACAATAATGCCCCAGTTATTACTCCAGTTCTTTCTTCCTCTTCTGCCAGTGAACTATGTAAGAATATGCTAGTGTGTCACCCTATAGCCCAGAAAGACCACCCTTCTCTTCTGTTCACATTACATTGGCAGGAATTGGCCAGGATGCTCCATTTGGATGCTGGAGATCCGACATATGCTTAGCTCCGTCACAAATGCTGGTGAACCCCAGGGGTTTCTGATTCACATCCCGAATGTCCTCTGTGATAGTTAGGGTGGCTCTTATTGCTCTCATCCTGGTGGCCTTTCAGCCCCATGAGTTCTGGTCTCTTGAATATCCATTGTCACAGGATGGTTTATATAGGTTCAAAGGTGTAAAGGAAAGTGGGACAGAGATCAAGCAAAGCATAACCCTGGTTCTCACTCACCTTCAGCAGTGACCTCCTGATTCATTCAGTCTTTCTGTGCCTTGATTTCCAGTGTGTGTGTGTAGTCCATATAGATAAGTAGGTGCTAATGCACATGTGTGGAAGCTAGAGGTCAACCTCAGGTGTTGTTTGTTCATAGGAAATATACATATATATATATATATATAGAGAGAGAGAGAGAGAGTTATACACACACATACATTCATACGTACAGGGTCTCTCACTGAACCTAGAACTCACCAATTTGGCAAGAGTAATCAGCTTATCTGTCTCTGCCTCCTCAGTCCTGGGATTACAAGTGTGTACATCTATGAGAGGCTTTGTCCATGGGCACTGGGGCTGGAAAATAGGTCTTCATGCTTGCATGACTCTACCATCTGAGTCATGTCCCTAGCCTCCATTTCCTTCTTTAAGCTGCTTCTAGGAGTGAGTGGTTTCAAAGTTTGGCTGAGTTTTGTCCCTTGGAACAGAACTCGAAACAGCAGCACTCCTTCAATGTGGCATCTTAGCTTTATTTATCCAGGGTGGGTGTTCTTTATATACATGACTTGGGCACCAAGTGTGATGATGATCAGTCTTAATTATCACCTTCACTGGATGAAGGCATACCTAGAAGACAATCTGTAAAACATTCTTCTGAGTGTGTCTGCCATGACATTTTCAGGGATGATTAGGTCTCTAGTGCTTCAACTTAATCAATGGCTGGTCCCTTGTGGGATTCATAGTCGATGACATCATTGAGAGATAGTGAAAGGTAGGAGGAGGTAGGGTATCCTTAAAGGATGCGGATGACTGGCTCGTGTTGTTTCCCTGTTCACTTCCTGACTCCCTTTCCTTCACTCTCTATCTTCTATGAAGAAACAGCCCTGTGTTGTGTTCCCACCGCCGTTACCTTTTGTGCCAGGACACGGTACCAAGCAAGCACGCACTGAACCCCCCTGAAAACATGAGCCAAAGTAGGTCCGGTTGTCTTTAGATTGTATCCCCGATATCTGTCACAAGGCGACATCTGACTAACATAAGAAGTGTCGGTAGAGCTTTCGGCTCAGGGAGTAAAGGCGTTCGCTGCCAACCCTCATGACCTGAGTTCAATCCCAAGGATCTACACAGTGCAGGTAGAGAACCAGCTCCTACACATTGCTCTCTCCGCTTCGCATACACGCTATGGCATGCTTGCATGTGTGCACACTCACAAGTCAGTAAGTGAATGTCAAAAACTATAAAGAACTGTTTGGGATTTCGGAGGTTTCAGATTGTGAAATATATACATCTGAAACCAAGGTGTCCTGGAGACGGGTCCAAGTCTAAACTCAGAACTCAGTTATTTCAAATATGCCTGACACATACAAGCTGCAGGTAACCTTATATGGTAGTTTTTGAATGTGTGTTCTGAGTAGAATGCATACCATGAGGTCAAGTGTAGAATTTTCCACTCGTGGTGTCACATCGGTACTCAAAAGTTTCAGATTGGACATGGGGTCAGTTTGGACTTTGTATTTTTGGATTTGATATTCCCAATCTGTGCTCTGAGCGAGGAAGCACATGGGTCACTTCTGTCTGGAAGGAAGAAGTAATTTCAGATGTACAAAAATCTCTTGTTGTACATGGCGTGATATCCCAGTACAGTGGGTTTTTGGCTCAGTGGTTATGTCTATGATTAGCGACATTCAGAACTATAGACATTGGCCTCAGCAGCCAGACTCAGCCCTTCACCTCATCTGTCCTCTAGTGTCCTCAAGGTTTTCTACTGAAGATCAAGATCTCATGGAATCTATCCTTGCCATGCCTAATAAATGCAGTCTTAGGCACGCACACTGAGTACTCAGAGTCCTTTCTATGGCCTTTCTCTCTGATGACCAGAGACCTTCCAGCCTTTGTGTGTGTGTGTGTGTGTGTGTGTGTGTGTGTGTGTGTGTGTGTGTCCACACCCCAGTTTTAACTCCCGTCCTCCACATACTTCACATCAAGACCCCATCACAGGCACGGTGGGTTGGGTGTGGGTTATCATAACTGTGAGACTTCAGTGGTCAACTCATCCTGCTCCATCTTAGGCCCTCCTGGCACCATAAGAGAATGGAAAAGCTGGTTTGTTTATAGGACGTGGGGCCAAGAAAGCATTAAAAAATGAGCGAAGGAAACATCATAAACAAATTTCCCTTCCAGTGCAGGAGGGCAATCTTTCCTGTCTTCTGACACTGACCATTTTTCTGTGTTTATATAAACTTCCATCCTTCACAGTTACCCTTCCCAGGGCAGGGTTGCCTATTTCCGCTCGCTATTTATTTTGATTTTGATCATTCCTCCCTGGATGTGAGTGTCACGCACCTAATTATAAAGAAGATGGATTTTCTCTGGGCACCCAAGGAACAGCTCCTCACTGGCAACTTCTGGAGCCCACCCACCCCCTTTTCCCATCACTCCAGTACCTTCTCAGTGAGCTTGAAGGTAGGTCTTTGATGCTGACTAGAAGCTGTGGCTCTCCAGGAGGGCTCTGGGCGCTGGTTGAATGAGAACCAAGGAAGGAAGGAGGTGAAACAGGAGAGAGATGTGTTTTCCAAAGAAAACTGTAGCATACGCTAATGGGCTATGTGGGGTTGAGCGTATCTTCCAGAGAGCACTCCAGCATGACTGTCCTGTGTGAGTTTTTGTGGGAGCTGAAATCCACAGATCTCACGTTTCCTGACCCCAGCAGGTAGCTTATTGTAAAACAGTTCATCCAGAGGGGAAAATATTCCTTCTCCTTGCATTTCAATCTTTTCTTGGTCAGAACCAGGCTTGAGAGAGAAAGAATGGAGGTTGTTGCCTGTGTTCTAGCCCAGAAATATATGGGAGAGGATGACAGATACCCAAACAGCAAAGGCACTTTGGAATAAGTTACTTATCTTTAAATGCATGGTGTGGCCCAGGACCCCTATGCCCACATTATGAACTATCCCTCCTATCCAATGCTTCGCTGAGGAGAGCCTTACTTTTCTTCCATGTTGGGCATGGGGACAGAGGGACACCCACGATGGCAGTGATGAGCGCTAGTAGCTCTCACATTCTCTTTAAAATTAATTCCGTTCCCCGACTTTGCCGTGCTGAATTCACAGAGGTTGTGAGGAACAGGGTGGCCCTGACTCATTGGCAAGTCATAGAATCTGTTTGGCCTAAGAGTTTACTCAGTGGAGATACCAGGAAGTGGCTTATGTGGAGGGTGAGCTTGGCTATCCTGTCACAACTTCCAGATGAGCTGAGTCCTCAGAGTTCCCATCCTCCAGTTTGATACCCCTATATGCTCCTTCAAAAGACTCCACAGGTAATCTCTGCCATGTGCTCTGGCTGCCATGATGTGCACACGGGGCAGAGTAGCCATTATCTGAATTTTTCTGGGACTGTGAAGAGAAGTCTGTCTTCCTTGACCCAGGCTTGGCACCTGGACTATGAGTTGGTCCCCTTTGCATTGCAGAGGGTCTGAGTGCCTCATGATAAACTCTGGCTGGCAGTTTGCGGACATTTGTTGACAGTAAAGCAGTTTGCTTGAGGAGTGTTTGTCTGCCTAACATATACAAAAACCTGGGTCTGAGACCTAGCTTTTCATAAAACTGGATGTGGTGGCACATACCTGCAGTCTCCACTCTTGAAAGGTGGAGGCAGGAGGATCAGATATCATTCTTGGTTACATAGAAGGTTCTGAGCCAGCCAGGGTTACATGAGACCCTGCCTCAAAAAACAAAACCAAAACCAAGTGAGTAAAGTACAAAAAACCATGGGTGTGCTGTGCCTAGATCTATACAATACTGTGGACTCTGTGCCCCTTGGGAATATGCTTTGGTTAGATTCTTCCAGAACCAAGAATGAGACTCTAAGGAACCACCCTGATGCATGCACGGGCCCAACTTGGGGCAATGGAAGACTCTGACATATTAGAAATTATCTTCCAACAACCTAGCACAGAAGGGTCTGCTCTTAGACACGGTGGTATCCGCTCTCAGACTTCCATCTTGGGGACATGGAAGTTCTGGAGGGCACACTGAGCCTCCGAGACTCACTCAGCAGTAGTAGTGAATTTTCGTCTGGAGCCAGGCTCCTATTCCTTGCTGGTAATAGGCTCCCCAAGCTGTCTTCCAGGACAGACACAGGCGCTGAAGTCTGGAGAAGGAATCATCTCATTATGGGAGGGAGGAGGAGCGGCCCAAGCTAAATGCTGCCGAAGCAAAATCCACTGGTAGCAGCTTTGTGCCTGCCCGTCAGGGTCCAGTGCTCCTGGGTCAAGAATGCTTTAAGCAAGAGGTGCTGGGGGTAGAACAGCCACTGTGTGGGGATCTGAGCTCTCCTGGGAGGGGAAGACTTCATTGGGCTACAGCCCCATGCTCAGTTCCGCTCTATTTAGAATCCTTTTTTTTTTGGGGGGGGGGAGTGGAAAGCTGCTTTGAGGATGAAAGCCCAAGGCCAGGGAAGCTGATTGTGCTGAGCTTTCTGAATTGAGGGGTGTGTGTGTGCACGTGAGCAAGTGGGAAGGACCAGGGCCAGCCTGCTAACTCCTTAGCTTTTCCTCTGCCTCCCCCCACCATCTGTGTTCACCTCCTGCCAGCCGCCGTCTCTGTGTAGAAGACAGTGGACATGGGCAATGGTAGAAACCTTTGAGAATAACTTTACCTCACTTGGCAGTAAGGCAGACAAAGCATGTGACCGTGTGCCTCTCTACGGCATGTGGTGCTGAGTTGGACTAGGGACAAACACATCAGGCTGCCAGGTATTCAGTAGCATATGCTGTGACCCTCAGCTGTGATTGTGAGTGTCATGGATGAGAGGGGTTTCCTGACCATCGCAGTGTGCTCACCATTCACCCTCCTTCAGAGACAGAGAGCTTTGTTCAGAGTGCAGGACAAGAGAGTTGTGGGTGGCCAAGAATGTCTCAAAAGTTTCTCTAAAAACCTTTCCCAAACCTCTAGCCCTTTCTTTGATCTTTGTTTTTCCAGAAGAACGTGGAGTCTGAGAAGTGGCTCCTACTAACCCTATCTGTTTTTTTGTTTTGTTTTGTTTTGTTTTTTTTTTTTTTTAGAGCTCCTTAGGACAGTAATTGCCCCTAGTAGATCCCAAGTAGGCATCCTGGATGTCCCTTGGCTGCTGACTTCCTCTTGAAGTGGATGCTAGTGTTCTTGATCCTCCTTGTAAAGACAACTTTGATATAAGGGGCAAATGAGGGTTGTGTATCTGCTCATCATTAACATGTGTATGTGTGTGCATGTGAGTGTGTGTGTATGTGCATGTGTGAGTGTACATGTGTGTGTGTGTGTGTGTGTGTGTGTGTGTGCAGGCCAGAAGTCAACCTTAGATATCATTCATTAGGTACCACTACCCACTTTTATTTTCTTTTTTAGGTAAGATTTCTCACTGGCCTGTAACTTTCCAATTTGGCTAAGCTGGCTGGCCAGAGAGTCCCAGGGACCCACATGTCTCCTTCTCTTCAACACTTACTACATACACGCACCATCACATCTGGATTTGTAGTGGGGAGGAGCTTTCTGGGGGATCAAATCTAGGTCCCCATGTTTGTGTAGCAAGCATTTTATTGGCAGAGCTGTCTCCCTGGTCTTCCAATCAGACAAGATCTTGGTTTCATTGGTCAGTGGGGCTGGTGGAGGGTTTTAATGTAGGCCCTGGAAGCCCACAGCCATTAGTGACCTCAAATGCTTAAGATGCTGTGTTTCCTTCCAGCTGGCCATCTGCTTGCCTCTTTCCAGCCCCTAAAGAGGCCACGGATAATCCTTCCACTCAAGGCTAGAGAACTCCTGGATGCTTTGTTTGCTAAGATGAGGACAGACAGGACCCTCTGAATCCCAGCTGCAGAGTCTGTCACAGCCAGGAAAGTCTTGTGGGTATCTAGAGACAGAAGCAAGAGACCCTGTAAGAGCCCTGTAGTACAGGGAACAGTCACCAAACAAAGGATGATGTGCTCCTAGCAGTTAGGTGAGCTGGGGCTAACAGGTGTACAGTAGACCTCAGCCACAGTTCTGTAGGAGAGTCTCCAGAGTGTCTGCTGGAATGTCCCAGGACTTCTGGTGAAGTATCCAGGTTCCTGTGCCATACAGCAAAGAATTGAACCAAGGAATTCGTGCTGGTTAGAAGTAGGAACAGTGACAAAGCATGTGACCGTGTGCCTGAGAAAGGTTACTGAGAAAGCGACCATCTCTAGAGAATGGGAATGGGCTAGTGGGTGGAGAGAAAAGCATGCCATCCAATGCACTTGTCGATAGGCCATTGACTCTAGAAGTATTCCACACAGTGCCTGCCTCACTTGTTTGTATATTGTGGGACTTTTTTTTTCCTGAGCATGTTCTGCTGCTTGTATGAAGCCCATGTGAGAAAGGGCTTTTTTTCTATGTTAGTCTTGATATTACTTTTTATCAGTCTGTACTTCTCTCAGCCCTGGGCTTCCCACCTCTTCCTTGCCCCCCAGCTCTAACCTTGAGCCACCACCTCCCCCTTGCCCCTTGGCTCTCTAACCTTGAGTATCCCACTTCCTTCTTGACCCCTACTGTAACCCTGGGCTCCCCCGTGCAGACCTGTGATCCTGGGCTCCCCACCTCTTCTTTGACCCTTATCCTAACCCTAAGCTCCCCCTCCATGGCTCTAACCTCAGGCTCCCTACCTACTTCTCACCCCCGGCTCTAACCTAAGCTCCCACCTCCTGGACTTTCCAGTAATCTGGGGCTCCCCACCTCCCCTTCATCTCTTTATTTACTTACGAAAGCAGGGAAATCTGTTATTTTTCCAAGTGCATTTCCCTCTGTATCTTATCAAGAACCACCAAGTTCAGCACACCCTTGATTAGTCACCTCCATTAACAGTGTTGATTTTTGGGTTTGTGTTTATTTTTGAAACGTGGTCTCTTTTTTTTTTTTCCTCCTCGCTTCCTTATGCACTAGTGGGATCAGCCAGCTTTCTAGCGAAATCTAGTCCACTCTCTCTTTTTAACGGCCATAAACCATGAGGCCCACCTCTGAAGACACTTGTTCCTGTTTCTGCCTTCAAAGGGGGCACCTGTAAAACTTCAAGCATATATTAAAGGGACAGTTGTGGAAAGACTCCTTTTCTTTTGTTCCTCAGGTGTACTTTATTTTATTTGGTTTTAAGTTTATTTATTTTTTAATTTAATTTTTGAGAATTTTATACATGGGCACTGTGTTTCCATCATTTCCACCCCTCCCCTCCCTCTCTTCCCTTGTCCCATTCCACTCCCTCTTAAATTCTTTTCTAGTTATTATCATTGCATAGATATGCAATGATATGCATATATGTGCACATATCTATGCAACAATAATGATTAGAGGAGAGGAATTTACTGTAGAGTCCATTTAGTGTTGCTCGGCATTTGATAACCTATCCAGGGTTTATTGATTCTCCTTCTCTCGGCAGCCATTAATTTTTATTTTTTCAAGACAGTGTCTAGTCTCCAACTCAATGTGGCTGGGGATGACCTTGAATCCCTCTCTTCATGCATGCTGGGATTACAGTTATGTACTATCACACCATTTGTGCAGTCTTGGGGATGGATCCTAGCTCACTTAAGACAAGCACTCTGCTGACTTAGCTATGTCCCCGGCACCTCAGAGAGGCTTTAAGTCCTTTTTATTAGTGACTCTTACACAAGCCATCTAGTACAGAGCCTGGCTGTCCCATTCCATGAGACCCAGTGATTTTTGTTGCTTTCTCCACTGAGTCAGAAAGCAGAGAGGTTTTGACTTGGGCATCCCTCCAGTGTTCTCTCCTCTCTGGCTTCTAGTGAAGTGTTTCTGACTCACAAAAGCACTACTTCTCCTCACCCTCAGTGGCTCTTGGCTCTCCCACTGGTAGGACGGTTTAGAGGTTTCTGGCTGAGCAATGGAAGAGTCACACAGAACCTCTGCATAGATCTTAAGTTTCATCTTTGCCTGGAAGTCTCCCAGCATCTGCCTCCTCGTTCTCTTAAGTTTCAGCAGCCACGGCCTTGTCCCTCTGCACATGTGTGGGGTCTCATTGTACCCTGTCTCAAGGCAGTGACCCAACACTTGCTCAGAAGGACTGGCCAAGGGTGCTTTATGGCCTGCAAGTGGCAGAGAGGGCCCAGGCCACCCCTTCCCCCATTCCTTCCTGGGATTTGGATCCCACCACCACTGGGGAGTGGGTTCCTTTGGGTATTTATTTGTTTAAACATGGGTGGTTCCTACAGAGGAGGGTGTCAGGTTTCAAGGTTGGAGACCAGGGCAAACAGAAAGTGGGTGGTCTGGATAATCGGACAAGGGAGAGAGGGAAGAAACCCACCCACCTGCATTTCATGCCTTTGAGGATAGACATGCTGCAGTGTGACCTCCTGCCAGACCTAGCAAGCTGGAGTGTGTATGTCCGGGGCACCTGGGAGAGGATCATCTGGAAACAGGTGAGCAGTAAATAGGATAAATTCATCCCAAGACCTTTGATGGCTACTCTCTGACCTTGGGGAGCAGCAGGTTACAGGCTGGGTGGATGGCACATCAGCTCCACCTCAGGGATTGTAGATGATCCCAAAGGACTTCTGTCTGTCTGTCTGTCTACAGAGACTGAAGCCATACCTCAGTCAGTAAATTGTGTTTCGTGCATATGAGGCCCCAACCCTAATTCCTGTATTAAAAACCCAGGTGGCACATACTTTACCCTATTGCTGGGAAGGTGAACAGGTGGAGCCTTCTGGCCAGCGTAGCCTAGCCTAGCTGGCCAATTTCAGGCCAGAGAAACAAAACCAAACAAAGAGCCAGGTGTATGGTGCATGATGGGGATTACCCGACTTTGTTCTTTGGACCCATGTGCATACATGTGTGTGCATACACACACACACACACACACACACACAC
>CAJQZJ010004796.1:1861267-1889420 GCA_907164525.1 Lophiomys imhausi | reverse complement strand
ATGCCTTTCCACAAAGAACTTTGAATTAGTTTGTGTATGAGTGTGTGTGTGCGTGTGTGTGTGTGTGTGTGTGTGTGTGTCTGTGTGTCTGTCTGTGTGAATGACCCCCTTCCTGGTGTCCATCAGGCACCTTCCTCTCTGGGTAGGACTGGCCAGGAAAAGAATATTCCTAGTCCTGAGTTCACTTCAGCTCTAGCTCATGGGTCTTAGTGTTTGGAATGGGTCAGGCAACTACTGAGGATCCCCAAATAGAAAGAAAATCAGAGATAAAGAAGGGGAAAAAAACCCACTGAAGGTGTGCCAAAGACATGGTCGGGTAGCATTTTGCCTGTCAGATTCACAGTGGAAGACTCACCTATGCTCTTCATGAACAGAATCCTGAGAGACTGGGAGAGACTAGAGGTGGTTTTTTTTTTTGAGGGGGGGTTGTTTTTTTGTTTTTATTGTTGTTGTTGTCGTTGTTTTAAGAGAGAGAGAGAAAACACCTGGGAAGGTTTGGGAGATATGGCGGAGCAGTTAACGACATTGCTAAATAAATACTGAGGGCACAGCAGGCACAGCGATGAGTGACTCAAAAGAGATGGGCTGACTGGAGCAGTGGGAATTAGGTCAAACAGCAGAAGCCATCTCCTGTTACCGACTGCTATACACTAAGATAAAATATCTCCATCCACCCCGCCTGCCCTTTCCAAGATCAGAGCTGAAGGAATGCCTGTCTGTCCAGATTTACATACTGTCCTTTTGAAACAGAGAGATTGTCACTAGGTTAATAACTCTTGAGTGTCCAAGGTAGGATGCTGAGTTCACAGAGCAGAAATCAGCCGACGAGAGACGTAGGGCTGGATAATATTTCATGCACATGCAGAAACATGTGGGCATGCAAACACACATACGCACACGCACACAAACACATCATTGTGCATATCTATTGGCGAGTTTAGGGATGGCGATTGCAGTGTCCTCAGTTTACCTGGGCATGGGTTGGACGAAATGAGCTGGGTGGATGGAAAATTGGGCAGGTGAGCTGATGGCTGTGTGCTGACACATGTGTGCTGAGACCCTGAGAAAGAGTGTGGGTCATGGGCACAATATTTCTGTGTTTTTCATATTTTACTTTTCAAGTAAAATGTTGGCGGGGGAAGTACCAGTTCTTTCCCCACCCATGATGAGTTTGATTTAGGAAGCTGGTATTAGCATATACAATTAAAAATTATTTGTTATTAGTGTGTATGGAGGGGGAGGGTATACACATGCCCATGGCGGGTATGTGGAGGTCAGAGGAAAACTGTCATGTGATAGGCCCACGTTTACGAATTTTAAAAACTGTTTGGGCCTCTGTGGAGTAGACTCTCATTACTCAACCTTGAGTGTGCACACAAGTCCCATCAAGGCTCTGAGTGGAAGCAGACCGGGCTTATCAGGCCTTGACAGGGCCTGAGACTGGGCATGTCTAGCCAGCTCTAGGGTAACATGTGGATGCTCTTGGCCGATGGACCACACCTTTGGTGAGGATGAGAGGACTCTTCCTGATCCCTCTTCTCCATATACTTAGGTAGATTTCAACTTGGGCTTCACAGTAGAATTGCCTGGAGTGCTTTAAAATACACCCATATCTGGGGTGTCTTATTCCCAGGGCTTCTGGTTTAAGTGCTCTGGGCAGCAGCCTGGGGAATGAAGTCGGAAAGCTACTGTGACGAGTGCAACGTGTGGCAACTGCTTTCATGTAATGAATGAAGTACATGGTGCCTGCCCATGTGGGCATGCACGTTTGTGTGTGTGTGTGTGTGTTTGTGTGCGCGAACATGCCTGTGTGGACAGACTCATGGGTACATGTGTATACATATGCTGAATGCCAGAGGACAACGTCAGGCCTCATACAGCTGTCCATTTATTTTTGAGGTGGTGTCTGTTCCCTGCAGGAGCTTACCAAGTCAGGGAGGCTGGCTGACCAGTGACTCCAGGATCCACCCGTGTCTACTCTCCAGCACCTGCAATTGCAAGTACAAGCCACCATGTCCGCGTGGCCTTTCTGGTTTTCTGCTTTGTTTTGTTTTGTTTTAACATGGGTTCTAGGGATAGAGGTCAAGCCCTCAGGCCCTCAAGGCAAGCATTTTACCAACTGAGCATTTGCCTATCTTCCCAGCCCTTCTCCAGAGCTATTAAGTTGTAGGAAATGAAATTTTGTAAAGGACACACCATATTCCCTCTTCACACAAGTGCTCATAGACTTCCCTAGTAACTGTGGCATTTCCGGTAACAAGGAGAGGCTCCGAGTACCTCCCCTCCATTCTGCCTGAGTGCATTTCTTTTTTTTTTTTCGGTTTTTCGAGACAGGGTTTCTCTGAATATCTCTGGCTGTCCTGGACTCGCTTTGTAGACCAGGCTGGCCTCGAACTCACAAAGATCCGCCTGCCTCTGCCTCCCAAGTGCTGGGATTAAAGGCGTGCGCCACCACCGCCCGGCCCTGAGTGCATTTCTAATGAGAGTGATTAGTGGGCAGCATTTTCTTGAGTACAGTGTGCTTTGCATTCATTCAGCGCAGCCTGGTGAGGGAGGCATTTTTATCCTGTTTCACACATGATGGTGCTGAGCTTGATTGATAACTCATCCATGATAAGGCACTGAGCCTTGAGCAGATCTGAACTAGAACTGCTTCCTTACTTCCTATTCTGTGTATATGTATGATCATGTGTGTGTATATTCATGTGTGGGTGAATGCATGTTCACATGTGGATATTCATGTATAGTGTGTCAGTGTTCGCATGTTGTGCTCATGTGCATAGGCATGTTCAAGTGTGTGAGTATGTGTATATGTGAATAATCATGTATGTGTGTGCAAGTTCATGTATGGGTGTACATGTGTGTGGAGGCCAGAGGTCAACATCAGGTAGTTTCTTAGGTGCTATCCAATTTTTTTCTTCTTTTCTTTGTTTGTTTGTTTCTTTCCTTCCTTCTTTTTTTGTTTCTTTTTGTGTTTCTGGTATGCTTATGTCTGTGCATGTTTTTCCATGTGTGCGGGTGCACATGTGTGCATGCGTGCCTGTGAAGGACCGAGGTTGATGTCAGGAGTCATTCCCTACTGTTATTCTACCCTATTCAGTCAGGCAGGGTCTCTCTAACCCAGAGCTCACTGATGACTAACTGCTGGTCTCCCAAGCCAATGTGCCCCGGAGATTCTGTCTGACCATTCCAAGGCTAAAATTATAGGCCATTGATCACAGCCACCCGGCTATTATGTGGGTTTCTGGGGGATCCAACCTCGGGTTTTCATTCTTGGATGACAAGTGCTTTACTATCATGCCGTCCCCCCTCTCCCTGCCTTGTTATTTTGAGTCAGGGTCTCTCACTAAAGAGATCTGACCTGGAACTTGCCAAATACACTAGGTTGGCCAGCCAGTGAGCCCCAGGAGTCTGTGCGTCTGCCTCCCCAGTGCTGAGATGTTGCTTGGGTTCTGGAATTTGAACTCAGGTCTTCATGCTAACATGACAAGCACTTTACCATCTCTCCAGCTCTCAAAGCCCTCTATTCCTGAATCATGCTATCATTCTCTTGTTTTCACAACCTATGCCGGAGATCGGTGCACGACAGTACATGGGCCAAATCTGTTTTATGACTAAGCTGTCTGTTTTGTGGCATTTGATTAGGCTAGTGATGCTAGTTATCCATGCCTTGGTAATTGTTCCCGTCCCTCTCCAATGGCAGAGACAATTGGCACAACACAACCCACAGTGCCTGGGACCTTTACTACAGGGTCTTGGTCCACCTACCCAAACTGTGATGGATGCTTGAAGCACTTGCACAGGACAAGAATACAATCCTCAGCCAAGCCCAGAGCAAAAGGAATAGCCCATACAAGATGAACTTGAACTCACGATCTTCACTTGAATGTTGTAACTCAATCCATGTCCTGTGTTCACTGGAGGGTTACTTATTTCCTCTGCATAGATTTCATTTTGATGCCAGATTTTCTGATCTGTTTTCTTAAGAGCAGAAGGTCTTGATCCCAAAGCCCTGGGGCCATCACATTGCTCCCTGTGGAGTGGGGTGAGTGAGGCCAGCTGCAGGCCACTTTCCGCTCCAACACTGTGGGAGGCCTGCGTGGAAAACCTCCAGCCTCAGCTACTCAGGGGAGGTGTCAGCAGCAAGAGGCTTCAGCCCATCCCATCAACCATGCACTGAGAAGCTCTAGCAAGAGGTCAGGAGGGAGGAGAGGGGAAAGGAAATGCCAATCAATTCATCAAAGCCCCACCTTCCTGTGGCTTCTAGGCCAGGAGCTCAGCTTCGGCATCCTTGACCTGCCCTCAGGGCCCAGGGAAGGGCATTTGGTAATGATTCTGGATTTCCTGTTTTCCTTCTGTCCAGGGGGCTTTGGGATACGCTAACTCATGTTAGATGTGCACTACATTTCTTGTGTCTACTCCCTGCTCCTCGTCCTCCACTTCCTCTTTCTTCTCTTTCTCTTTCTCCTCTTCCCTCTCCTCTCTTTCTAGTTTTTTTTCTCTCTCTTAGGGCTTATTCTTTTTTGTTTGTTTATTAATTGATGTGATAAAGTAGAAGAGCAAACTCTCAGCTCCCCTGCCCCATCCCCTGGAAAATGTGTAGAAAAGGAAAAATGAAGGGCCAGGAGAGGCCAGCCAGAGCACCCCACCTGGAGTCCCTGGGTTTGTCTTGTGAACCAAGGAGACTCTACATGTACAAAATGGCAAAGCTGCTCAAACATTTATCCAGAGCTTACTGTTTGCATGGGACAGGAGAGCATGAAAGAGTGTACAATCTTGGGCTAGAGAGATGGTTCAGTGGTTAAAGAACTTGCTGTACTCATGTGAGGCACGTAGAGGAGAGTCCCAATACCAGGCAGCCTGTGAGCCAGCGATCCATGCAGTGGGGAACAGTCTTAAACATGGTGGAAGAGGAGCAAATACCTGAGGTTCTCTGACCTCACATACATGCTACAGCATGCACCCCCTACATACATGCATGCTGTATGTATCATCATACATGTAAGCACACATTATACATACACGCAGAGATGAAACAATAGAGAAAGAAGCTCTGAGAGAGGGAGAGAAAAAAAGAGCAGAGGATTAGGAAGACGCAGGAGAGGGGCGAATGGAATAGGGAAGGGAGGAAGAGAGGAAGGAGCAGGGGGTCAAAAATCCTTTGCCTCAGGTGTCTCTTCCAAGCAGTATTGGGTTGTTTTAAATGTTCAGGACATCTGTCACTAAGTAACCCAATGAATGATAAACCTGGGAATCACCACCCAAACCGTTGGATGCTGCCTTGGGTCTGCAGCCTTATGTCTGGGTAGTGCTGGACCCTGGGGTAGACCCTCTCTACACCTTTAAATAAAAGTCCTAGCTTGCAAGGGGACTGGCCTCCTGGGGTTCTAGGAAGGAGGAGCCCACACCCTGGGAGCTAAGAGGCCATTGGGATCAGGCTGCCCTCCTCACATTCAAGGAGCACCTTTTTTTTCCCTTCCAGAGAGAACAGAGAGCCCTTCCTAGTAATACCTTTCAGTCCCACCCCTCCCTGGGTCTGACCCCCACTGTCCTCCACTGTGCATGACACAGTAGAGCAGGGTGCTTCCAGTTTTGCCCTTCCTCTTCAGAATTTAGAGTAGGAATGAGTGAAGCATCATGGGAATGGGGTGGGTGGGTTGGGTTTGAGCCTCATGGCTCAGGCTGTACCTACCACATGTGTAGTGGGGAGGTAACAGCAGGATAAAACCGGGGTGGCTTTGCTGATCATGGAGCCTGGCTTTTTGGGAGGGTGTCCTGTAATGCTGTGGCTAGCCCCATATCCAGAGGTGCGATGTGGTCAGCCCTACAGACTTCATGGTTCTGATAGATAGCTCAGTGCAAGGCCAAGCTGCCTGCCCTGCCCTGCCAATACCTCTGGAGACTCAAACTGAGTGGAGAGACTAGCAAACCTTGTTGGCCTCTCCTGTCTCTTCTCATCCATTGTTCCAACAGTGAAGTAGCAAAACGCTCCAAGTTGGACAGTAATGCTGGCGTTTGCTAGATAAATGTTCTACTACTGGGCCATTTCCCTAGCTCTCTTTTTACTTTTAAGTTTCACATGGAGTCTCACAACATCATCCAGACTGATCTTGAACTCACTGTGTAGACCGACGACAATGCTTTGAACTTGATTTTGGCCACAGTCTGGAATCACAGGCCCATACCACCAGGCTCGGTGATGTAGGTGTTTTTGATTTGTGTGTGGATTCTACACCTGCAGGATTTTAGGTGCTGGTAGATCCAGGGCAGCTCAGGGCTCCATGAGCCCAGAGGAAGCAGGAACTCAAATAGCCTTCCCAGGAGGGAAGATTAGATGCTCCATGGAGTGAAAGCTCCCTCCCATCAGACTGGAGCATGACTGGAGTCCTCGGCCCCTACCTCAAGCCGGACAATGTTTCTGTGAGTAAATGACTGTTGAGGAGTTCCTGCAATGCATACTGGAGCTTGCAACTTGGAGCAGCCCAGCCTAACTGGATGGAAAGGCATCTTAGCTAAGCCCTGGGTCAGTGGTTCTTAACCTGGGGGTCCTGACCCCCAACAGTGGTCTCATATCAGATACCCTGACTATCAGATAATGACATTATGACTCATTAACAGTAGCAAAATTACAGCTATAAAGTAGCAATGAAAATAATTTTATGATTGGGGTCACCATGACATGAGGAACTGAATTAAAGGGTCTCAGTATCAGGAAGCTTGAGAACCTCTGCTGGAGGCCTCCTCCAGAGATAAATGTATCTCTATGATTTCGTTAAAAATAATGTGTATGAGCCAAGCATGGTGGCACATGCCTTTAATCCCAGCACTCGGGAGGCAGAGTCAGGCAGATCTTTATGAGTTCAAGGCCGGCCTGGTATACAGAGTGAGTTCCAGGACAGCCAGAGCTGTTACACAGAGAAACCCTGTCTCAAAAAACCAAAAAAAAAAAAAAGGTGTATGTATACCCAAGTGTACATGTTTGTGTTTATGTGTGGAGGGTGGGGGGTACACTCACATGAATACACGTGTGTATGTGTGTGTGTGTGTGTGTGTGTGTGTGTGTGTGTGTGGTGGTGGTGGTGGCCAGAGGTCACTGTTAGACATCTTCCTCAATCTTTCTTCATTTTTCTGAGACAGGAAGTCCAACTGAAGCTGGAGCTCTCGTTTTCAGTAGTGATGGTTGGCCAGTGAGCTCCAGGCATCTTCCTTCCCAGTGTTAGGATTACGGGCACATGTCACTACACCACATCATACCTGGCTTTTTACCTGTGTGTCGACCATTCAAACTCAGGTCTTCATGCATGAACTTCTACCCAGCCCCTCCTCGTGTTTCCTAACCCATCCCTTGGTTCCTTTGAACTTACCATCCACTCAAAGTCCCACTTAGTCCCTGCTCCAACCTTGCATAAAGGAACATTATATCTGATGATTTTTACCAGGCAAAGAATGTTTTTTGAAATATGACTACATCTCAGTTTATCATTATACACACATATATGCATTCTCATGGATATATGTGTGTGCATATATATATATATATATATATATGTATATATATATATATATATATATACTTTTAGCATGTATATACATAACGTATAAAGATTTTTACCGAGGCATGGAGTCTTTACATAAAGTGATATCTGGTCCCCCTGGTAAAGCGACCAGCTCATTCCGGTTTACCCAGGACTGTCTTCATTTTAAAATAAGCCTTGTCCTTTTCAAACCTAAACAAATTGGGAAAGCCAATTACCCTGGAGCCAGGCATGGCATCTGTCATCTCAGAACCCTGTGATGACACTGTAAATTAGTCAGTGTTGTTCCAGATACAGGAATGGAGATGTTCAGAGAGCTGTTGAAGGTGACACATTGGTTGCTCTGGGGCTGAAAGCCATCCCCATGTGTTTCCCACAGGGGCACAGTGTATCTTGCAAATACAGACAATGGAAAGCCCTGTTGATAGCCCAAATGACTGACAGTTGTTACCCAAGATTGGAAACAATCATCTTCCAAGGGCAAAACCAGGGGCCTGGAGGAGGAGAATGTTTTAGGTGGTTCATCCTGGCTGGGTTCTGGCAGCTCAGGGATCTCCAGCTTTGGGTTCTAAGCAGGACCAAGGGCTTACCTCCAGTCACCTGGCATCCCTGAGTCCCTAATACGCTCTAGATTTCCTGCCTTCTCTCTACTCCCAGCCACACAAAGGTCAGGTCATAAGAACTGCTGTGGGTGGGTGAGGCAGTAGAAACAACCCAAAAGTGATCTTCCAGGCTGCAGACTAGACTTCCCTTCCTGTTGGCTCCTCCCACCCCCAGTGCACCCTCTTCTCCCGAGAGTGTTCCAAACAGGTTCTCCTGACCCACCAGCCAGACCTGCTTGGGGCTGCTGAGGCTAGCCAGGAGCAGACAAACAGAAAGACCAAGAAGTAATTGCTATTTTCCTCTTGTGTAGTCCTTTTAGCCCTGCCAAACCAGGATTCTCATGCTGTAGGGACCCTAATCTCGTGATGATACCTGGAGGTGTCCCAGGCACTGAATCCTTCTGGTTGGTTGTCAAGTGCCTGCTTGTAAAACCCGTCCCCTCCCAGGACCATCCCACCTACCCGCCCACCCCCACCTGCTCCCCTGAGCCTTCCAGGTCAGGTTTCTTGGATGCCACATAGACAAAGCGGGGATGGATGGGTTTTTACCTGGGGCTTGCCAAAGTTGAAGAGATAGGAAACCAGGCCAGGCCATTCCATCCCCAGAAGGCTGTAAGAGAGGGGCCCTTTGGGGAGTTTCTCACTTTCAAAGCAGAGACCTGGAGTGCAGACTTCCCTGAGGACAGAGAAATGCCTCCCTAGAGCTTCAAGCCATAAGCGATAAGTGAGAGTTAGTGAGGACAAGAAAGCAGTTGTTGTCAGCTTTGGGGACAGTTCTCCCAGGCCACTGGGTCCCTTTCTGAGGGGGGAAAGCACCGGCTTTGCCTGTTGCCTGGGCATGCAGCTTGGTTGCTCAGCACCCCCATCCCGGCTCCACTTTGCCCTCCATCCTGTTCCCATTGAAATAATCACTGGGTAGGCCCAGCCTGGCTGTGTTACCATGACAACTGCTCTAATTTCTTTTAATCCCAGTGTTCCTTCCTAAAGGGACCCCCCCCGCCCCCCCCCCCCACCCCTTGCAATGTGTTTTAATTGTAATGACTCCTGGTTTTCAATAGGTAATGACCGCGTGTGGGGAGCCGGTGTTGGCCTGGCTCCATCCCCAAAGCTGCTTGCCCAGCGGCGCCAGGCAGGGCTCTGCCCCACAGTGTGAGTCCTGGAGAAACCCAGGGCAGGCTGCAGCAGGGTCTGCCCATGGGGTGTGTGGCCTCATCGCTAATGAAGACAAGCAGGGGCCTGAGGGGCTGGGCTCTGTAAGGTTCATGTTCCAAGGCCATTTGATGGCATGTTGCCCCCAACTTCATCTTCTCCCTCAACTTGAATGGAATCCACACACCACTGGCCCCAGGCAGTCATGCTACTGCCTCAGGGTTGGGCCCTCCCTCCACTGCTGCTCACCCTCCTCCCAGCGTTCCTGAGACAGATACAGCTCCCTACAATAAATGCAGGCTGGGAGCAGCTCCAAGGAAGTCTTCCGGCAGGGCAATGTTTGACAAAACTATTTAGGAATAAAATAACGTTCGTAGGAAATTTAAAGAAATAGATGTAACTGTAGAGATGCAGAAGATATACTTTAACTAAGAATATAGGGAAAGGACTAGGGAGATAGCTTAGTGGATAAAGCTCTTGCCTCACAATGGTGAGAGCCAGAGTTTGAGTCCTCAGAATCTATGAAATGCCCGATGTGGTGCTACTGTAATCCCAGTATTACTAAGATGAGGTAGACAGGAGACAGGAGGCTCCTGAGCAGGTGAACAAGAGACCCTGCCTCAAACAAGGTGAAAGCTGACGAACAAACCCCAAGGTTGTTCTCTGACCTCCACATTGTCAGCGTGGCAAGTGCACAGTAGCAGTCACTCGGTGATAAGTAGGCATGTGGATGGACAGATGGAGAGACATCACACACATTCTCTCTCTCTCTCACCCGTACTGCAGTCCACACAGATGTGCCCCCTGAGCAGCCAGCAGGGCACAGCCTTGCAGGTGCCCCAGAATCTTCACTCACCCCTTACCCCCTCCCCGCCCCCTGCAAGTTCCAGCTTGCTTGCGGCTTCTCTTCTCACTGGCTCCAATGCAAGCTGCCTCTGCAGCAACCACAGAGAAGTCCAGAGCAGCTCTGTCCTGTCCTGTCCTGCAGAGCTTTCCTTGGAGATGGAAATGTCCTAGTCTCTGCTAGCCAGGATATTATAGAGCCTTTAGTGCCACGAGGACTCACTCGCCATGCGAAGGATATTGAACAGTTGGAATGTGGCTAGTACAACCAAGAAAGGAAACTGTCAATGGTATTCAATGTTTGTAAAAATTTTAATAGCTGTGTTACCTTGGCAGCTACCATACTGGGTAACAGAATGCTCCATTGTAAGGTACAGCCTCAGACTTTGCGTGGCCTCTCACTGGGAACACAATGCAGACAACCCCGGACCTTCCTACTGGACCCTCTTCACCTGGGAAACCTGCACTCAAGAAACTCATCTTGGAGCTTTATGCATTCTGTATCTCTCCGCTTGCTGTCCTTCAAATGGACTGCTGAGAAAGGAGCTTGCTTACGTATGGGGGAGATATCTTAATCTCAGAGGGCCCAAGTCCCCAGAAAGGTGGAAGCATGTCCAGTCATGGTGGCACACGCTTGTAATCCCAGCATTGGGAAAGTGGACAAAGGAAGATCCCTGGAGGTTCCTGGCTAGGTAGCTTAGCCTACTTGTTACACTTCAAGCCAATGAGAGATGTTGCCTCAAAAAAACCAAGGTGGGTGGTGACCGAAGAATGGCAGCTGAGGTTGTCCCCTGACATCCATTGACATGCATGCACAAACATATATACAACTACCTGTACACCCAAGGAGCACCTCCCCAAACACATGCACACATGCTAAAAACAAAAAACGAAACAAAACAAACAAACAAAAAAACCCAAAGTCTGAAAGAGTCCATACAATCTTGGGGGGAAATGAGTTCTGTTGAACTCACAGGACCACCAGTGAGCTATCAGGTGCTGCCCCAGACTTCTCCTTCCTTCCCAGTGACTCCAGCAGACAGGTTTTGTGGGTGAACCAATGTCCCTTCGTCCCCATCTGTTCCTACAGGGAACAGCCCTCCCTGGTCAAGCTTCCCCTTCACACACTGAAATAGTAGATGTTCAGTTGGGAGTCCAGCAGCAAAATATTTCTGAAATTGTGTGTGCATTTTTTTCTTCTAATTTAATGTGCCAGACAAGCCTCCCTGTAATTAAAACCAGAAAGGGACCAGACTTAGACAGAGATTTGAAGGCTGTAAAATTCTAGGACAGGTTTATGTAAAGCAATTAAAAAGGGAGTTAAAAATTGTTAAAAAATTAAACACTAATTACTTTTTTTCCCCCTCTCCTCTCATTTCTGCTGAGTTGTCCTGGCCATGGAGCTCTAAGAAAGATATAAAAAGGGAGGAGGGGGGACTTTTGCTTCATTGCTGTAAATCATGTTCAACCAAAGCTTCTCCAAATTTTGCAGCTGAACCCATCTGCTGTCAATTAGTCTAAATCATGCCTTTTCAATTAGAGTGGCTTAGGGAAGTCTGGTAGCAAAAGGCGCATGGTGTGTGTGTGTGTGTGTGTGTGTGTGTGTGTGCCATGAGGTGGTTTGGGGGAATGGGAGAGAGGTAAAAATATGATTTCAAGCTGTGAAGTGGAAATATCTTTTAAAAGGTGCAATCCTAGTTTAGTTTAGTGTTTTCCATATAAAAATAGGCTGTTACTTGCCGTGCTGTGGGGTGCAGTGAAGGGTGGAGACAAAGTTGAGGAGGTGAGCTGTGGAGCTGGAAGGAAATTTTTTCTTGTTTAGAGTCCTGCTCCATCTGAGTGAGATGTATGCCCGATACCCAAGGCACTGGGAGGGGGCTGTCTGGCAGGGTGTTCTGAGACCACCTGGATCTGAGAATCCAAGTTGGAGCAGGACAGGTGTCAACTGCAGAAGGATCTTGGGGTGTCCATCTGGGCACACTGTTTCTTGCATAGAAATGATGTGGGATAGATATTGGAACACGTGACTTGGAGAAAGTCTGTACTGTGAGGAGAAAATTATGCATTGCTGTGAGGGTTAATAGGGAATGAATGAAGTAAAGGTGCTGCTGTCACCCAAATGTTCTCCCAATAGCTGAGATGTTCAGGCATAGTCCCAGCAGGGGTAAAGGAGGTTCCAGTCTCTGAGGGCTTTTTATGGGGGCATCAGTGTCTGACTCTCTCTCTCTCTCTCTTGGCAAAGGTCAAGTTCAGGAGGGGCTCAAAAAGAAGCAAAGGTGGTTTTGCAAAGACAGGCATTTCTGTGGTTCTGTCTTTGCACTGGGTGCTTTGGTACCACCTGAGAATCCCAGCTCCTGGCTTCTCGACAGATTTTCAGATGGGTTCCACCTAACAGAGAGATGAAGTTGAGGGTGGTAGTTTGTGTGATTAAAACATATCCTTCTTTTCTAGCCCCGGTAGAGGAATTTGTGTGATTCTCAGCTGGAGGAAGAGGTAGAAGGTAAGCATGTGGTGAACTGATGTGGTTGATGTTCAGACTCTCAGCCCTTCCTCCCCTGCCGGCCTTGAGCCATCAGCCACGTGCCTGTCGGAAAACATGGTTCTTTGCTGAGAGTTAGAGGGGGGAAGCCAGTGAAGGCAAGTCTGTTATAGGAGCTGGGTCTTTCAGAGTCAGGTACACATTGATATTAATGACAGAAATAAAATGTGTTCTATGATTTATGGAACACTAAGGGCATCTGAGCACTAAGCTGAACAGTTTACCCAGAATTCCTCTCTTTAGTCACTTGTGCAGGATCACTAGAGCAGCGAGAGCATCTGAGCTGGGGTGCAAGTCTGGAAACCCCCACACTGAGTTGCCTCCAGTAGTCAGGGGGCCTTGAAGAAAGCTCATATGTTTATAGACACATGTGACTGATCTTCATATTAAACATGATTAGATTTGGAGTTGCCCAGGAGACGGATGGGTTTCTGTGAAGGTTTTCAGAGAGTTTTAATTGAGGATGGAAGATATACTCTGAAGGTAGGTGGCAACGACCCATGGGCTAGGGTGGCACACTGAATAAAAAGGAGTAGGGGTGGGAAGAAGAGTACACAAGCTCACACCTGTTTTCTGATGGTGGACGAAATGTGATCAGCCCTCATCACATCTCTGCCACCATGCCTTCCCTGACATGATTGACTGTACCCTGTAGAAAAAAATTAATTAAATTACATTGGGCACCATTTGTAGAGATAATCAATTAAATTGTTTAACCATATTTAGATTATTGTTAATTGGTTCAGCAGCCATTAATCCTTAACCCGCCATTATAAATGAGCACACAGACACACGATGGATTTTAACAAGCCTAGGCCTGGGTTGTAATCCCAGCCCATCTAAGCTAGCTCTTAATTCTGCTACCCAAATATGACCCCATATATACATATGTCCCCTTGGACTGCCATTATCCACGCTGTGTGGATGTTCCCGGCCATGTGGAATAAGGTTCTTTTTTCTAACCCATGGTGTGTGTCCTCCTTCTTCCTGCTCCTGGCTGGAACGCATTAGTACCCCTCTTACACCATGAGCCAAAAGAAGCCCTTCCTCTCTTTAGTGGCTTCTGTCACACATTTGATCACAGCAATGAGAAAAGTAACTAACACACTATGCTTCCAAATGGGCTTTGGAAGGTGTTGCTGATGGACGGGCACCCTCAGAATTATTTACTGATGGTTTGGGTGGGATGGATGATGTACCAGCTTTGGATATCTGGACATACATCCTTGCTGTATACCTGCCATGTCTGTAACCATCACCTTGGTCCAATGCAAAAATGGGTTTACCCTAACTTTGTTGGCTGGCTGATGTTTCCCATGTACCATATGTGCCTGGCTGGAGGAGACACTTCGTAAACACTGGGCTCCAGGCATTTTTTGCTGGTTCCTAATTCCATGCATCTTGGCCTGTCCCGTCCCCCCATCCCCCTGGATCACAGCTTGTGATTTTCTTCACACTATGGTTATAAGTGTTTTTGAAGTGATCCACCTGAAACAAATCATGAGCAGGGCTGCCTTCCTTGGAGCAGGTCTATACCTCTAAGGGCTTGACTAGTGTCCCCCATCCCAGAACTCCAACTATTCTGAGCCCTCTTTTACCAGGGGAAGGTTACTTGGTGTCCCTGAGGACTCCTGCCCTCTACAGTGTTTAGAAGGCAAAGTTAGTTGATGCTAACCCAGTCTGTGTTCTCTGTCCATGGCTCCTTCAGGATGTTTGGTGGCCTGCTAGATAGCCCCAAGGAAGAAAGGGCCTCCTGCTTTAGTGCAGAGCAGGCCTACCAGTCCCCAAGCGGGACAACCTCACCCTCAGCCCCTTTAATCTGACAGCTGAGTGCAATGAGCCAGGACTGAGCTTCTGAGTGGGGCTTTTTGCACCAGGAACTGATGATCTCCATACTCTCTGGGTGGTAGGGAGGTTGCCACCTGGCTCCTCAGAGTTGGCAGGAAATGGGAAATGGAACGTGGAGGCAGAGGCTTCAGCTGGCTGCACAAAGGTGCCCACTCCTTGGCAGGACCTCTGTTGGTCTGAGCCCACAGTGGAAGTAGCACTGGGTGAAAGGGGGGGTGGGGGGGGGAAACTGGGGGAGGGGCAGTTGTTAGGTGTCCTGGATGTCTCTTGTCGTTCACAGTGATCTTCCCATGCATCCCAAGCCTGGCATAGTTGAGGCCAACTGCCTGCACTTCAAGACTTTGCCTCAGCTCTTGGCACTCTTTTTCTCTCTAACTCTTGACACCCCAATTCTCAGGTCTACTTGCCTGCCCTTAGAATAATTAGAAAAACCTTTCTTTCCATAGGAGGTGGGGTAGGTGTCCCTGAAAGAGGCAACATTGGGGTCAGATAAACCAGCTGCAGTTCTCTGTTCAGCCACTTGGATGGCATGACCTGATGTGGGTTATTGGCCTTCTCTGGGGTTCAGTCTCTTCATCTGTAGATGAGGGCAAATCATCCAACATGCTCCTGGAGAGCTGAAATAATGATACTGAAACCATAGCCTAGTGCCAAGCACTCCAGTCAGCCAAGAGGAAAGGCATAATTTACCCCACATCCCATGAGCCTCGGACTCCAGTACATGCTATGCTGTATGCCCGTTGCCTCAGGGCCTTCATTCTGTGGGGCTACCTTGGAGCTGAATGGCCTGACAGTGTCTGCCCACTTATTGGAAGACTACCTAGGCTCAGCCAGCTCATTCTAGGGCCCATGATGAGTCACAGGATTAGGCTGACAATCAAATTTCTTGCTGTAGACCACTGTTACTGGCAGTAGCTGGGACCAGAAGGTGAGACCCACTGTCCTGTATACAGACACATTTACTGGAAATAGGACTATGGGAAGGATGACCCAACCAAAAGGGAATCTCATCTCCACACCCCTGCCTGCCAATGGCACATTCTGACCCAGCCTTCTGGCTTGCATATTGCCTTTAGTGAGACAAGTTTACTTGAATGAGACCCTCAAATGCCAGTCTTCTGGTTCTAGAGAACTCTGCTACCAGGTCACGGGACAGGACTCGAAGACCCATGTGGTTTCTCATGGAGAACACTCCTGCCTGAACTTGTGTGAGAGTTTCTGTCTAGTTGGTGAGCATCAAATGAAACTGGCAGAGATGAGAATTGGGTTCTAGACTCTACTACAAGCAATGCCTCCCTTCCAACTCGTGGCTTAGTCTGACAGGGGACATTTCACAGGTGGGAGAGTGTATGTGTGTGAGCCAAGCTGCTGTCGTCATTTCAGGCTGTCCCATCTGCACCTATGAAACCTCTCTTCTGGGTTTGAAGATTACGGCATACATTCCCCTGTCAATCTGTTTGAATTTTAAAAATTGAACCATGTGTATGCAGATGTGTGCATCTGTGTACAAGTGCAAAGGCCAGAGGAGGATGTTGAACATCTTGTTCTGTCATTGTCTGCCTTGAGACAGAGTCCTCGCTGAACTAGGAGTGAGGCTGGCCGCCATCAGCAGCCCCAGTGATCTTTTGTCTACTCCCCACAGCAATGGGGTTACAGATGCACATTGACAGCACCTGGGTTTTTAATATCAATTTTCACATTTGTTTAGTATATGCTCTTACCCACTGATCCATCTCTCCAGGCTCTAAATTTTTTTTTGGTTGGGGGAGGAATGAGGGGACAGAATCTCATATAATCCAGGCTGGCCTTAACTCACTGTGTAATCAAAGTTGACTCCAAACTTGTAATCCTCCAACCTCCACCCCCTAAGTTTCAGGAGTGCAGTCATGTGCTGTGGTGATTGTTAGTTTATATGATGCTGGGGATTGGACGCTAGGCAAGCACTGAACCAACAAAACTACATATCCAGCCCCAATCCACTTGTTTCCTTGAACGTCTCACTTACCAGCCCTGGAACTCCTTGGAGGCACAGGCTGTTTGCCTCAGATACCCATAGGGTCCTTGGCTGATGGAAAATGGTCTCTATAAATGCTTGTTGGATGGATAAGTGCTGGCATCTAAGCTGAGAGGTTACTTCAGTGGACACAGTAGGGTTTTAAGAGGTGCCTAGTCTTCTGAATGTCCTCAAGATGTTCCAGTCTCATAATATATTCTGAACTTGCTGAGTATGTTTCAGAGCATCTGTGAGATTTGCCTGTGTTAGGAAACATGAAATGGGTGGAGCCTTGACAGTCCCATTCTGAGTGATGCTCTGGGTGCCCCATGGGCGGCACCCCAAACTGACAGAAAGTGAGAAGGCACACAGCAGCCCAAATGACCACTTTCCAAAGTATGGAGAGAAGGGGCTTCATCTGGACTGGAAGTTGCCCTGCCTGGGTAGGTGGGTGGGTGAGTGGGGGTAGCTAGCTTAGGAGAAGCTGCTGTGGGTGTGGGTGGGAGGGACGCATGGTACTGTGTCCATGCCTGCCCACTCATCCAGCATGAGTCAGCACCTGGCTTAGTCAAAGGATGAGAATGAGGGAGGTGTCATTCAAGTCACCAGGTCCTGGGTACACAAACATTAGTTGAGAGTCAAAAACCTGGGTCATTCATCTTTGGGGACCACAGCCTCTTTGGTTTTGTATTCCAAAGTGGAAGACTTGAGGTCTCTTTTCTTTGGAGGAACAGCCCATGGGGCACCAGAGCAATCATAGAGGTCAGCTCCTCTCAGGATGACAGTCCTGGCCCCACTGAAGGCTTTACCTCTGCCTCACCATGTGCCTTTAAGTCAGTCACTCTCCCTCCTCCTGCAACTGAAAAGTTGTACCTCTCAGAAGGTCTAGGGTTAGGGTTATAACAATGAGGTCTCAGGACAGCCACTCAAAAGTATCTTCCCCCCAATACTGGAAGAATGCTGGGTGCTGTTGGTGTTTGGTTGGAGTAGCGCTCAGCAGGGCTCATGAGGGCACCACCCTGAAACTCCCCACTGCTTCCCTTTCGCTGGATTGTCTAGAACTTTCTCTAGATCAAAAATGTGCTTTGTTTGTTTGCTTTGGCTTCTGATGGAGACAAAGGGCCTCATGAGGGTGAAGGGTAGGGAGTCTCCTGATAGCTGGACAAATGCCCAGCACCCTTGGCCTGGACACCACCTCAAGGAAGAGGGGGTTGAGGTGACCAGCACACTGCATGTGACTTCTCTGCAGACAGTGGATGGACATGAGGCTTGGCAAAGTTCCTGTGCCAGTGACCCATCCAACTCCCTTGGAACAGCCTGGTTCCTGTCTCCAGGGTTGAGCTGATCTCTTTGAGTTGGGCCAAGTTCTCACTGAACCTGTGACAGAGTCCAGTCCCCAGTTGGTCCTGGGGGGTTGATCCAGTTGGTCCCCAGCCATCCTGAAATACTATATCAGCCAATAGCACCATCTCCCTAGGGCCTCAAACTTACTCCAAATCCTAAATTTTAGAATATTACTGACTATTTTTAAAAAGAAGTACTGCTTTATACTTTCAACTTGAGTATACACTGCAAAGGAAAGTATGGAAGAGATTGATGAGCAAATTAATGTAAAAATATCAAGAACAAAAGGCTTAGGTGATGTCACAGACTCTGAGTTATTTATTCCCTTGGATCCTGCAATATAGTGTAGCAAGGGTTAGTGGAGCAAATTAGGGGTCTCTAAGCCCTTTTAGTTTTAGGGATCCCACCCAAGAACATTAAAACACACCCCACCCCACATTAAGTATAATTTTATAGGTGGAGAGGGGAATGAGGAGAGTGTAATGACTCTTGGTTAGTTTGAAAGTTAGGAAAAAAGGAGAAGCTATTCTTGTGATTTCAGCTTCTTTTGTATTCGTTATAACTTTGAGAGTTGACTAATGGTCTTAGCTGACAGTGATATTTTGTAAATAGGTAACTAAAAATTTGGAAGGGTTAAAAGGAACTTTGCAGTTCTCTGTATTTGGGAGCCAATACTTTTAATACTTTTTCAAAAAGTTTCAAATGTGTCCATGGGTCCTTGAGAGCCTATGGTCCTTAAGCACTGCTGTGTCTCCTCAAAAAAATCTTTCTAGAATAAGGCTGAGGTTTGCAAGGTTTGTGCAACATGTTTGTGTGTGTGTGTGTGTGCGAGTGTGTGTTCCTATGCACATGTGTGTGAGGTGTGTATGTGTGAATGAGTCTAGAAGACAACCCTAGGTGTTATTTCTCAGGTACTGTTCACCTTTTCTGAGACTGGCTCTCTCACAGGCCTAGAGCTAGCCAAGTAGGCTGGGGTGGCTGGTCAGCAAGTCCAGGATTTTCCTTCTTCCCACCTCCTCAGCCCTGTGTGTACAGGAGTGTACCACCTTATAGGCTCTGGGGATCAAAATCAGGTCTTTGACATTTTCCATTGAACTGTCCCCTCAGTCCCCTCCTGCGCGGCTTCTTTAAGCCTCACTTTCTCCATCTGTAAATGGAGCTAATTTGTTCTCTCTGTTTCTACTGTTGTTGAGAAGATTAGCTGTAATGATGAAGGAAAGTTCATAGCCTGAGGCTTGATTCCATTTATAGAGTTATCTGGATAAAACATATTAGCATTAAAAATTAAAATGAAGACAGGTGATTCTAGAACTTGGAAAACAAAATATTATTTGAATTCTGATGACTTTCTCCTATTCTCTAGTAAGAGCCAGAGAGCGCAATTTTGGGTGCGCACGTATTATAATTACAAAGGATTTCATTCATTAAGAATTCAAAATAATTTCATTGTGTTTTAAGTTTGCCTCTGAATGTTTTGTGATGAAAGGATTAAGTAAGAATTAATGATGTAAACAATATTGGATGAAGAGGGGGAGGTTTTTGGTCTACTTGAAGTAACACGTTTTTCCAACCTTTAGAAGCATCTACTTACCAGCAAATTAGTGTTAATTAGTGCTGTTTCTTATCAGATGCACAGACCCTTTTCTTGGCTACAGCCTCAGAAGGACCTTGAACTTAAAAATAGCCCAGGTATTTCTGCTTCTGAAGTGATCTTTGGCCAAGGGCTTTACTTACTCTGGGCAGTCTTCCTCACTGAGAGCAGACCTCAGTAGCTGTGAGAGGGAGATGAGGCTTGATGGCTGTCCTAGGAATCTGGGACAGGGGTGGGGGTTCCCCTCAAGTACATGATGAGCACAGACATGCACGTGATGTGAGTCATGCCTGAATGACTCCAAGCAGCTTACCCAACATGGCGCTTGGCAGTTGTACTTCTTGTCTTCCTAATTGGAAGGGCAAGATGGATTGATGGATGGGGTGCTGCAGGCTGGGAAATGCGTGAGCATTTCAGAGAGAATCTTGCCAGTCACATGGTACTACTTGAGTGCCAGTTTCTATGTTGAGGCTGTGTGTCTCAGTACATCGAGTGAACATTACATTCCTAGTTGTGTGGGAAGCCAGGGGGTTCGGGATACCTAAGTTCCATCTTGGGTTCTGTTAATAATAAGCTGTGGGACATCAGATAATTCACTCTGGCTACGGATTGGCTGGGTTTAGAGCATGCCGAATTCAGTAAGAATGATAGATTGGGGAAATTAGATGCTTTCAGAGAGTAAGCACTATGTGAATGAGGTTTTATTTGACTGGTTAAAAGAGTGGACTTGGGCTGGATAGCGGTCCCGCTCTGCAGCCTCCCAGATGATTAAACAACCATGACCAAGATATCAATCAAAGGCTAATTTCAAGTCAGTTGTGCTACAGGGGCCTATCCCTGTCTCGCTTTGTATCAGTGAACTGACCATAGATGAAGAAAGTCTAAAGATGACACCAAGCTAAGGAGCAGAGCTGGCATGCATGATGCAAGTGTCAGAGTCTTGATAATCTCTACAGACTCCAGTGCGCAGCCAAAGCCCACAAGATGGAAGACTTTCTGCTCTCGCTGTTCAGTTTCATGTGGTTTCAAATTCAGAAGCGCGAGAACTAGATTAGAGAGCTCTGAGTTAGCAGCAGCTCACATGAAAGAGATCTGGAGGTTTCAGTGGACCACAAGCATAATATGATCCACCAGTGTGACTGTTGCTAAGAACATGAAAATACTCCTAGGCTGCCTTAATGGACAGATGGCATGCAGATCCAGGGAGGTGACATTACAGGGTCTTCTGGCTGGAGCAGGCCATGTCTAGAGGAATGTGTTTTGCCCTGAGTATCACATTGATCAAGGGTAACCCTTGGGGACATGCAATGGAAGAGTGAATGAAGACCCTTCAGTGGGTTCATGGGTATTCTGGGGACTAACAGGATGCTTTCCATCCTATAATATCATGCTAGACAACCTGGAAATCAGCATTTCACAGCCTCCTGTGTAATTAGTTGGATCATGTTCTAACATCAGACTGGTGGGCCATGATCAAAGTTGACAGGCTCCATCTCAAGTCTGCCCTGTCAAGTGTCCTCATGATGCCACACTGTGCTCCTTTCCTCCATTGTCCTATGGTTGTGGCAGAAAGACAAAATTCAAGGATCAGATGTGGGGAGTGTTTGTTACAGCAGCTAGTGCTGATAGCTCCGACTACTCACAGACATCTGTAGATAAGCTCAGTGGGGGAAAGGATGGTTATGAACAAATTAAAAGCTGAGTGTTAGATTAACCCATGGAGATACCACTCTGCTTTCCTAACTGTAGACCACTTAAGAGAATGGCAAATGATTTTATCCTCCTAGGGATTCACTGGAGAAATGGCTACTGTCTCTGTGTGGATACACTCTCTGGTGATAGTTTTTGCTTTAAGCTGTCTTTGCTTTAACAGTAGTCTAGTTAGGTCTCCCTTCCCTGCTAGTTTCGTGACCTTGGCTAAGCTACTTGACTACTCTGGGGTTCTTTGTCCTCTGTTTTATGGAATAGTTAGATGTTAACCCTCTTAGCTATATCAGGACCTATTGTTAGCTCATCTTCTTTCTGTCAGCTAGGGCTTGGTGTGGAAGCTGGGCCATGCATACTCTGAACAGCTCAGGTGGAGATAAGACCTTCATTCTCCATATTTGATGCAATGTGATGGTTGGTCTTGATTGACAACTTGATTGGATCTAGAATCAGCTAACAGATGTGTTTCTGGATAAGTCTTTGAAGGCCTTTCCAGGAAGGATTGACTGAGGGAGAAAGACCCTCCCCTGGAGTAGGTAGCACTTCCACCTGGGGCCCAGATAAAAAGCAGCCCTTTTCCTAGAGGAAAAGAAGTGTTTCTTTATTTGCTTGTCTTTGGCTTCTTGCTGATGTGTTTGTAGACCCTGTCACAGCCGTTCCTGCCACCATCCTTTGTTGAAATCAGAACCTAACTTTCTTCAGTCATCTAACATAGCTTGAAGACCAGAGGCTCTCTAGGAATCCTCCATGCCTACAGCTCCAGATTTGGACTACTGAGGCATCTGGCCTTTCCCCATTGTAGGATTACCTTGTCCTTATCATGTAAGCCTATTGAATAAATCCTCCCAACACAAATGTATGAAAAATATGTTCTTTTCATTTTGTTGGTTTAAGATCCTGACTAATACAATCATGAAATCAAGGTTTGGTCTGGCCCTTAGTGCTTTTGATGGAGTTGGAGTAGCTGTGACATTGAAGTTACCCCCTAGGGTGGCCTGGAAGTAGGGGCAGGGTAGAGATGTTCAAATACAGAGAGGGTCAACCTCTGTTTCTAGGAGAGGACCCAGCAGGAGAAGCTATGATTGGCAGTTGGGCAAAGAACTATCCTAGGCTCAAACAGAAGGTGGATACCAGTTGGGGATAAAGTAGTCACCTGGATCCTGGCAAGTAGATGTTGCAGCCCTCCAGGGGCCACATGGTCCTGGGGCTTGGGAAGAATTTCTGTGGTAGCTGGTATTAAAAGAGTGGGGATTATCTCCCTTGGGCAGATTAATACAAGTTATAGAAAGGCTCTATGCTATGCAAGAGCACTCAAGTTCCCATGATTCTCTGTCATAGTGCTACGTGGCCTTGGAAGTGCCCAAACTTTCTGGGTTTCACTTTTTTCCTTCTGGAAACTGGGAATAAGGCTGTACCTCCGAGGTACAGGCAAGACTGTGGATAGCAAAGACTTCCAGTCTCATTTATTCAGTGGCCAATTGCAACTCAAGCATAGATATTCCTGGTTCAGTTTGTACCAGCCTCTCACCTAAGTTGGGGCTGTTCCACAAGGCAAGAGGTACCCAGGAACATAAGTGTGTAGCAAGATGTCAGAGGTGCAGGAGCGCTGGTCTCATAGGAGCGGAGATGGCACGGAGCAAATCCTATGGGAACACTGTCGGGACACTAGCCCTCGAATGTGACGCCCTTACTTTACCTGTAGGTGGGAAGGTGGTCCCACCCGCCCCAGTCCATAGACAGGGTGGACGAGAGGGATGGTCAGGGAGAGAGAGTACAGACATTGAGCTTCTCACCTCATAACTCAGGGCTGGCTACAGCTAGTGAGGAGTTTCATACTCTGCAAAGGGTGCTTTTGAGGCATTCTTCCAAAGTGAGAGAATGTGCCTTTCCTTTGGGTTTTTTCTTTTCTTTTCTTTTGCCAATAAAATAATTAACCCAGGGTTTTCAAAGGCCGTCACCCCACCCGTCCTGGCTGTTTCTATGGGGTGTGGAGAAGCTGGGTTGGCAAGGGGCTTGGCTGGTGACAGAAAGACTGGACAGACAGTGACATGCTGAAAAAGGTGTTGAAGTCCCAGAGGGCACTGGGGAGCACCCCCTCCTCACCTACTTCTCGTCACCCCAGGTGACATACGACTTAGCACGTCCCCAGGTCTCCTGAGCCACAGCTGGCTGTGTTTTCCACATGTGTTCAGTATTATCGGTGTTTTTTCAATAATAACTGTGGTCTTGAAAGGGACTAAAATTAATTAAAATGCAGCACTCTGCCACATTTTACATTATGATCGTCCAAATGCCTGGCTGGAAAGGCGTTCCTTTGGAAGGGGGTGGGTCACTCATCCATTCCCCCTGTCTCTGCCTAGCTTTTGTCTCAGTTGGGTCTGTCAGTCAGCCTTAGAAAATTATCACTGAGGGAACATCTATATAGTCTTCCAGCTTAAAATTATTTCTGCAAAGAAAATCTTTCTTGGTCTTTCTCCTGTAGTGAAACAGGAGCACACCGAGAGTCAGACCTTGTATTTGTGACTTGCAGAATGATGTGAGGAGGCCCGTACAGGTTGCATCTTTCAACCTCTGCTCATCTGAAGACCCAAACTCAGCGTCCCTTGAAGGGGCTGGCGAGATGGCTCAGTGGTTAGGAGCAAATGCTGCTGTAGCAGAAGACCCAGGCTCCGTTCTCAGTGTCCACATCTGTCAGCTTACAATTGCCTTTAATTCCAATTCCAGAGGATCCCACCTTCTTCTGGTGCACGCACCTGGTGCACATGTATGCACACGGGCACACGCTCACACACACATGTGAGTGTGCACAGAAGCATAGGCGCAGGTACATAAAATAACTTGAATAAAAGAAAGCATTGCTTTGGCCAGAGGTGAACAACCTGACTTTTAATGTAGGGCGGGTTCTCAAACTCAGTTTGGCACCATTGATGTGTGGGGCTGGGTTTTTCCTGTGCAAAGAGGTTTTCTGTCCTGTTCATCATAGACTGCTTAGGATGTCCCTACCCTGTCCCCACTAAATGCCCTTTAGCCCAAATTACACAAATGAAAAATGTCCCTGGACATTGCTAAATAATTCCCATCCTCTGGGGAGGTAGAATTGTATTCAGCTAAGAACCTCTGGCCTAAGGGGAGTCTCTCTGGAATCTTGCCCACCTCCCTCCCACCCTCCAGGATCTCCTACTCTGGCTGCATGGAACCATCCAAGTTGGAATGACATGGGAGTGTGTCATACTCCCTCATGAGCCAGGGAATAGGTGACCAGCAATGAATAACATCCTGAGGGTTGCAGCTGATTCACTTTTTAAAACAAATTAGAGTAGGTATGAATATAGCAACATCCCTTTGCCGGCCCCACACTCTGATGTGTTTTCCCCAGGGGCAGGAATCGACCATCACTCCCAGTTTGCATTTGGTACAGTACACAGCCTGTATGGGATTAGTTACTGATGCTAGTGGGTCACAAGTAGTATAGGGGATACAAATTATCAATGTTAGTTGTTCATGGGGCTGTGCTGTACATTTCACCAGCATCCTTTGTGTGTGTGTTGCTGCAGATGTAACCCATGGATTCGTGCGTCCTAAGGAAGTGCTCTACCACTGAGCAACACTGCCAGTCACCTCTATCTCCACTCTCCTTGAACACTACCTGCAAGAGAATCTGGATTCCAAGGTTCTGTTGGCTCTATTAGCCTGTCTTAGTTACTTTTCTATTACTGTAAAGAAACACCATGACTAAGGTGACTTATAAAGGGAAGCATTTAATTAGGGGCTTGCTTATAGCTTCAGATGGTGAGTCCATGAGGTGGGAAACATGGCAGCAGGCAGGCAGGCATATTTAAAGTTGGAGACAGAGAGAGATATAGGAGATAGATAGATAGATAGACAGATAGATAGATATGAGAGAGAGAGAGGGAGAGAGAGAGAGAGAGACAGACAGGCAGACAAACTGGGCATGGGCTTTTGAAACATCAAAGCTTACCTTCAGTGACACACCTCCTCCAACAAGGCCACACCTTCTAATCCTTCCCAACAGTTCCACCAGCTTTGGACCAAACATTCAAATATATGAGCCTATGGGGGCCATCCTCAGGCAAACCACTTTCTTCCCCTTGCTTCATGTTCTACAAACACTCAGCATTCTCTCTTCCTTTTCCTACTCTTCACACCACAGCTCACAACAGCCTTCTAAGACAGGGTGAGGACACTCTACATGCAGCTCCATGATTCTTTCCTGACACGGCAGCTTCTTGCCCCCTTGTCTCTTTATGCAGCCTGAGTCGCTTGCCTGCAACTGTCAGGATCTTGAATTTAGTTTCCCAAGAAATTCCTGATAAGATAGAGTTTAGGAAAAAAAAAAAACTGAGTAAAGAGAAGGGGGAAGGGGTGATCTAGGGTCTCGGGATCATCAGAACATGCTGGTTTGGAAAATCTCATAGCCTGAGGCAAGCTTGAGACTTCCCGTTAGAGCTTGGCACGGTGGACTACCATCTCACCCAAGCACTGGAGGATGTTGGATATCTTGCTCCTCTCAGTCAAAAAGTAAATCCTTTCTTGAAGGCAGAGCTGAGCCCCACAGGGCTAGAATGTATGTCCATAGCACATGGACATGTAGATCTGACTGTGGCTATTCCATTTCCCTAGAACAGTACCTGGTGCGTGCAAAGTGCTCAGGTAAGATGTTGTGAAGACTTTAGTGGGAGAGAGCAGAGTGAATGGCTGTTGCAAGATGTCAAACTGTTTTCACCCTTCAGGACATCCAAGGATTGAATAGTTCAGGTGTTTGATACCTGTAGCTTGTTTTTTACAGTTGGCTGGGTAGGCTCTTTCAAGCCTTAACTATGTCAGTCACGTGGGGCATGGGAGCAGGTCACCAAATCCTAAGGAATACCAGTGGAGAAGGAAAACAGTACCATCAGGTGTGCCTGCTGAACCGGAATGGTTATCTGGTCTGGCAGAGCCAGCATCGTGGGTGGCCAAGCAAATCTCAGATATGGTGTTCCCAGAAACTGGGGGTTGGGGATACTTGCCTTTCCCTTAAGTCTGCCAGAGGACCCAGGCAGGAGTGGGCTTGTCACTTGAGTGGCTATCCTCTCAGGGCACAGTTTGGAACCTAAGATTCTAAGGAAATGGGGCCCATCCATGCCAAAGCCCCTTTGTGCAGCAAGACAGGAGGGCTTTTCTGGGAGGCAGAGGTGCTGTGGGTGGATGCCCAGGAGCCTGGGGGCAGGGAGGGGGCAAGTGTGAATCCCATGTGTCTTGCACAGAAGAAGAGGTGGCAGGGTCTGTCTGAGAGAGATAAAGGTCTCAGAGGGCAGGTGTGAGCTTCAGTTTATAGACCCAGGAATAGGAGAAATAAAACTCCATTTTCTTTCCTGTTTGCTTTTGAGATGGGGATTTTCTCATGTTGCATAGCTGAGGGTGTCTTTGAACTTCTGATCCTCAGGCCTCCAGCTCCTGGTGGTTGGTATTGCAGGCATCCACTACCACACCCAGTTTCTGCAATGCTAAGGATTGGACTGGGCCCAGGGGCTTAACACACATGCTGGGCAAGCACTGTAATAGCCTGGCTACCTCTCCAGGCCTCTGCTTGTTTGTTTTGGGACAGAATCTCACTATGAAACCAATTCAGGTTGGCCTCGGATGTGTGCTAATCCTCCCACCTCAGCCTCCAGAGTACTGGGATTATACTTGTGTACCACCCCCACTCCCAGGATAACTCACATTGTCTTTAAACTCACTTGCACCAGAGCATTCCAGGCTCCTTTTCCTTCGCTATCATTGAATACAGGGAAGGAAGGCATCAGGGTGCGGGGAGGGGCGGCCTGTGTTCCAGTTGTCCAAATCACTTCCCCCCACTGCACTCTCCTGAGGCCACCACTGACTTTTCATGGCTCCCTCAGCCACCAGCTTCTGCTGAGCTGTCCTTTGCTTCTCACCAGAGGCCCTCCAGGGTCTGTCTCTTTTTCTGCGTGCCTCATCAGCCCCCCCCCACACCCTCGCATCTTAAGTTCTCAGAACATCACCTCATTCTCTTTGCCTTTCTCTAAGAGTGGCTTCATTCTCCCAAATCTACTGTCTAAAGTGTTTGTTGATAGCCCCAAATCAGAATCATTATGTTTTTGATTTTCCACCATACTTCTCTATTCAGTAATGCCTCAAAGTTAATGAGATGAAGAAATGCCGTGAGGGGAGGTGGGGGTTCCATGGCTCATTGCTCATCCATATCCCTCTACCACCTTTGCTTTTTTAATGTCTAGAGCTCTCCAACCCCTTGAGACATACTTTCTCATTTGTGGTGGGCTGTTCCAGCTGGGAGAACCAAGCAGTAGCTACCACGTCCCATCTTCAAGGGCCCCAAGAATGTAATCAGGAGCCTCTGGGGCAAATGGCATGTCTGCTCCTCTCCATCAGTGGGGTCTGTTCTTGGCAGGTGTCAGAAACTCTCACTGAGAAATAGAAGGAAGGAAATGGACTCAGCTCTAGGAGGAATGTAGGACTCTCAAGACAGAAATCTAACCACAGCCCACCATTTTGGAACGGCACAAGCCACTACACCCAAAAGAAGCCAGTTAGTCAGAGTTTGTGCCTAGGCTCTGCTGGTGGCCTCAGTGGTACTGGTCGCCTAGGCAGTGCTGGTGCAGACCAAGTACCACAAGATCCACAATGGGACAGATTGGGATTTTGGGCACCTCTGGTTAACAATAAGAAAAAAATAGGAAAAAAAAAAAAACAACCCCAAACAAAATGAAACAACAATAGCAACCCCTCCTCCTACACACACACAAACATGGAGTCTGTTTTGTGTTGGTCAACTACTTCTGGTCATAGAGCCTTCTCTGGAAGGAAGAGTTTCGATTCTTAGAAACATAACTTCTTCCCTTCTGTCTTTTCTGTAAGTGGACATAACAGTTATTACCATAAAGTGCATGGATACTCACGGCACCCTTAGAACACAGCTCTACCTGTATTTTCACCCTTAGAACACTGCTCTACCTGTATTTT
>CAJQZJ010004796.1:1845630-1861257 GCA_907164525.1 Lophiomys imhausi | reverse complement strand
TCTACCTGTATTTTCACCCTTAGAACACTGCTCTACCTGTATTTTCATGCTTAATTACTATGAATTCTCTCTCTCTCTCTCAGGAAGTTTGGGTATAAGATCAGCTCTTATCTTGAGGATCCTGAATATCTTCCCAACGTTCACTCAAATGACCCTCTAAGAACTCAAGTCAAGCAAACGAGGAGGTCATACCACCAGGACCCTCCTCCTTTTCCTGCTCTGCTCTGGGGAAGGGATGGAGAATCAGGTGCCTCATCTTGGCACCGACCCTCATATGATGTGACTCAGTCTCTTGCAATGTCCCTGCAAACCTATTTCATCCTTGAGAGTCTCTCACTGGTAGGAAGTATTTCCTTATTCAGTATCAATTTCTGTAATTGACTGGCCCAATTCCACTGCTTATTGCCATAGCTGCTCACCTAATTCAAGTACAGCTGTAGTACTTTAAAAGGAAATGCCCAATCCAAAGCCTGCTTCTCAGTGAGCTCACCATGCATGGAAACCAAAAATCTACAGGAAAGATGATGAAGGGAGACTTAAGCCCTGGAAGGAGGATTTCTAATCACAACCACGTGGTGGTGTTTTGGCAGAAAGCTGAATTTTTGCATCCTTCTAATGTCAGTCTGTTTCTCAGCTCTTAGGAGTTTTGGAGTCACCTCCAAGATCCCTTATGCTCTAGAAGCAAGACGCTCTGGGATTTTAAAGGGAAAGTCAGCTCTAGGAGAGAAAAGAGCTTGGGTCTAAGGCTTGGAAAGACAGAGGCCCAAGGACAGCTGAGTCATTTGTATATAACAGCAATCCCTGAGGTGGGGACATCCAGATGGTATACAAACTGCGTCTTAACATTCCTAACAGGTGAATCTCTGGCTGAGGAATGAAAGATGTTGGCAACAGCGGTCAGTCCTTGGCGATTGAACTATTTTTTCATGATTTGTAGGTTGGAGCTGAACAGAGCATAGAAGAGGAAATAAAATCCGAAATGGTGGTGATCACTGTCATTTCTTTTTTCCTTTAATGGCTTGTCCCTTGTCAGGAGGTGACTGGCCAGTTCCACCACCTGTCAGCTCAACAACGCAGATTTTGTTTACTGACTTTGGCCAACCCCAGGGAGGAGCCCAGGCAGAGGACTAGCTAAGGACAGCCCCTGTCCTTTTTTTATTTTTATTTTTTTTTAAGCTCCTTTACCTTCCTTGTGCCAAGCACAAGAGGCATTGGTACAAAGCTATGAAGTTTCTAGCTGTCATCAGTGGTTACCATTGATGGAAGAGTGGCTGGGCTCACAGCAGTTGTCCTAAGACTGGAAGACAGGAAGTACTCCAGGAATCATTAATCCAAAACCCTCCTAGACTCTCTCCCTCCCTACCCGTCCAACTGCATGTTCTTCTTTTCTCTCAAATAACAACAACCCAAAATTAAAACAAACAAAAATCCAATAAGACAAAAATACGGGAACAAAACAAAAAATTCACACACACACACACTTCTGCTGGGCATGGGGCCTGTTTTGGAGTGTGGTTGACATACCCAGAGGCACTCTATTAGAGAAAGCTGATTTTCCTCTTGTCCAGCAGGTATCAATATCAGATAGCTTCTTGGTTACTGGTGGGACTTTGTGTGCACTCCCCCTTCTCAGTGCTGGGATTTTGTCTGGTTTGAACCTGTGCAGGCCTTCTGTATGCCAAGATAATCTCTGTCTGTTGTGTCTGGAAGACACACCTTCCTTGGTGGAATCTACTACCCTGGCTCTTACAGTCTTTCTGCCTCCTCTTTCGCATAGGTCCCTGAGCCCTGTTAAGATAAATGAAATTAGAAAATTTGCAGGTAAAATGGATGGAGCTACAAAGCCCTGAAGGGAGGCATTTGAATCAGATATTCAGTTTAGGGCTTCAAATTGGTCTCTCACTGTCTGCACAATGTCCGGCTGTTTATTTGCTACCTGTTGCAAGATGAAACTTCTCTGATGAGGGCTGCGTGAAGCACTGACCTGTGTGTACAGCGATATGCCGTTAGGAGTCATTTTATTGTTATGTTTCTTTAGCAGAATAATAGCAGTAGGTTTTTCCTTAAGGTCCATAACCTATCTAGTCTCAGGTTCTTGGCCCACAACCAGCAGTTGTCTGGTATGGGTTCCAACTCATGAAATAGTGCTTGAATCCAATCAAAAAGCTGTTATTTATTAAAAAAAAAAAACAGAAAACATTTGTGCCACTATTTTTACCAGTATCATAGGCTTAGTATCTGGTTTTAGGTTGAGGTCCGTGATCCATTTGTAGTTGAGCTTCATGCAAGGTGATAGGTATAGTACTATTTTCATTCCAAATGCAGCTATCCAGTTTGGCCAGGACAATTTCCAGCACCCTCATCTTACAGGTCAAAAAGAGTTGAGGCTAAGACTTGACTGTGAGAGTACTTCAGATCACAGACATAGTTGGAGATGGAAGTGGAGGGCAGGCCAATTGGCAGGTGTATATGCAAATGAGATACAGACCTAGAACCTGCTTCTGAAAAGGGATGTGATGTCTGAGCTGGAAGTCCAGTTGTGCTTATGTAGTCCTTCTCTCTTTAGAACAGACCCTGCTTTTCTCTTTCTATTCTCCTCTCCCCTGCTCTGGGCCACAAGAGACTTACCTGTATTAATTGTGTCAAAAACAGCTCTGGCCTCTGGTTGACTTTCAGCGATGGGAGGGGGGGGAGGGAGAGAGCAAAGCTGCAGAGGTCACTTCTCCCCCTCCTCCGTCCTTCCGTGTTGTCCCTGGCAGCTGCTCTCAGAAGGGCCCTGCTTGAGCCCCTGTGAAGTGAAAGGCACCATTCCTCTGGACTTCCCACACTTTGAAAAGCCATCCCTTTACCAACTCACCTCAGGCTTACCTCTGTTGCTTACGCCATTTCTTTCTTGCCAGGACCTTGACTGACACTGTGTCCCTCAGTTCAGAAGAGCTTTGGTGACACAGTTTTGCCCAACCTCTTTGCATTTGCATACCTTAGTAGCAACAACAGAAGGTTTTGAGATCCCTTCCTGGAAGGGTTTGTGGACTTCAGAGGATAGACAACTGGGAAAGGTGTTTCCATTTTTTCTTTGTTTCCCTTCATTATTATTGTCATTGCTCCTTAAAATTATATCGGTGACACAGGACTGCCTTCTGTCCATAGACAAAGCAATGCATGAATATGTATGATGAATAATTTAATCTCTCCTCCCCTGTAACCAATTGCATTCTCTTCCTAGGATAACTCTTAGGACAAACTAGTATGTTTGATTCTGGTCTTTTTTCCAGGTACATTTTTTGGTACAAATATCATATACATATAGTATATGTATACAAATGTAGACTTATATACATTTGGTTTACATTGTGAGATGATCTGAATAGTTGTCTTCTTTGACAACTATTCATAAATTGAAATCGTAAGCCCAAATTGGTAGTAATTAAAGCTGTGGCCTTAGGGAGGTGACTAAGTCCCAAGAAAGTGGATTTGGTTCCTTTTGCACGGGTCCAAGGGAACAGTTCTTTTGTCCATTTTGTCATGTCAGAGAGAAGTCAGCAGTCTGCAACCCAGACTGGGACCATCACCTGAGGCTATCCACGTTAACACCTTGCTATTGAACTTCCACCACTCAGAACTCTGATAAACCTCTGTTGTTTATAAGTCACTGAGCCTGTAGCATTTTGTTATAGCTTGGAGAGCTAAGTCACAGGCTATCATCCTGCTGTTTTCCTGCTGGTTAATATGAACACTGTATTCTTTTTGAACTGTAGTATGTTATTCCGTAGAATGGGTATATGATAAGCTAATTAACTATGCTACTGTGACTGGATGGGTAGAGTTGGCTTTACAACTTGTGATTGATACTAATGAGATTACAATTAAGATTCTATTTAAAGCCGGGTGTGGTGGCGCACACCTTTAATCCAACTGCTCAGGAGATAAAGGCAGGCCGATCTTTATGAGTCTGAGGCCAACCTGGTCTACAGAGCTCCAGGTCATTGAGGGTTACATAGGGAGATCCTGTCTCCCCCTAAAAAAGGAATTTATTTAATATATACTTCACATACACGTGTATGTGTACGTGTGTGTGACATGTGGATGTACGTACACGTGCACGTTCCTGCATATGAGGGCAAATGTGTGTGTGCCGTGGTACCCAAGAGGAGGCCTGAGGATAACTTTGGGCGTTGTCCTTGCCCTTCACTTTGTTTGAGGCAGCGCCTCTTGTGTGAGCATTGTGTACCCAGGCTAGCTGCCTATGAACGTCCAGGGATTCTCCTGGTCCCGCCTCCCATCTATCCACAGGAGCACTGGGATTATAGGTGAGCAGTGATGTGCTCCAACTTTACAGGTTCTGAGGATTCCATCTCAGGCCCTCATGCGTGCATGGTGAGTGCTCTACCCACTGAGCCATCTCTTCAGAATTTCTAATTTAATTCATTTTAGCTGAGTTGCCCTTCCTAGATATCTATATACCCTAGCAGTGATGGGGGCCTATAGCTTAGAAATGAATACAGCCCCACCAGCAAGTCAAGGAGGAAAGTTGGGACATGTTACTGTTCTTGTGGGGAGGACTGTAGAGCCTTAAGAACAGCCTCGGAGCCTCTTGTCAGTGATGCTGGGCTGTTAAGTTTTCTGCGTCTACTTGGCTAGTGTGACTCTAGATACTTACTGCTAGGAAGGTTTTTTGTAGCTGTAAAGAGAACTGCCCTAGATAATGTGGGTGGGCCAGCCCAACCAGCTGAAGGTCTTGGAAGCAAAACCTGAGGTTTCTCAGAGACGAAGAAATTCTGCCTCCAGACTGCAGCAGCTCCAGTTCCTGCCAGCTGGTTGGCTTGCCTTATGGATTTCAGACATGCTAGGCCCTGCAATTGCACGAGCCATTTCCTTAGAATAAATCTCCTCATATACACAGTCATCCCTCCGTATCTGTGGGCTCTGCATCTGTGAATTCAATCAATAGTGGATGGACGATGTATTTTTTTTTAATTCTGGAAAATTCCAAACAATAAAATTTGAGCAGTGTACTGCACATTGAGTACTGCTCTGCTTCTGTAGGAACCAAGCAATACTAAGATACTGCATTAAATATTGTAACTTAGAGATGATTTAACATATAGAGGGTGTATGAAGGTTACACACAGGTACTGTAATTATGTTAGTGGATTTGTGTATATTAGAGATCCTGGAGCTTGTCCTGTCCCATGGACACCATGAGATAACTATGTGTGCCTACACTTGCATGTACACATATACATATGTTTATATCACACATAAACACACACACACACAAAATTCTATTTTCTATTCCTCTATAGACCTCTGATTCTTAAAAACATCTAGTCTTCTTGAAAACTTAATCTTTGAAGTTTTCATACATTTATTTGGTGTATATTGGTTATATCCAGATACCACTACCTTCCTCCGATTCTCTCTAGTGCTCTGCACCCATTTTCTTCCCAACTTCGGGACATCCTTTCAAAATTTATTATAATTTTTAACACCCTGAGTCCAGTTAGTGTTACCCATAGGTGCATGGGTGTGAGGCCATCCACTGGGGAATGAGCAACCTATTAGCAGCCATCCACTGCTAATAGCTTGTCCTCTAGATGTGGGCCCTCAGAGGCCTTACCCCTATCCATGCTGGAATTTTGACTGGCTTCTTCTTGTGCAGGTCTTGTGTAGAAAACCACATCTGCTGTCAGTTGGCATGTGCAGAATTCACACCACATCTGGAAGTCTGTATTTTCATGTCTGCTCCCCATCACCCAGGCTTTTTCTTTGCCCATATTTGAATACCAAGGAGAGGAGATCGTGAGACCCACAGAGGAGGCTTTGGACCAGAATCTCACAAAGCACTGCCGGCCCAGATCCTGCCTGCTGTTTGTGGAGACAGACACCAGCTGTTCATGGTCCTATGTTCAGCTCTATTTGGTTTCTGGTGTTCCTAAGTGGCTAGTGATTGGTTCTCCTCTACCAGTGAGAGAGAGCTTCTCTACTGCTTCCTGATGGCTGTGAATATCATGCCCACGACAAGTCACTTTTGTCATTTTGCAAGCCTTGCCTGCATAGGTGCACACCTTCATAGAACACCCCTCCTCCTTCCTTCCTGGCTCACTGGCCTCCAGCACTTGCCAGCTGTCTCCATTGGGTCCATCTATCGCTGACATTCCCCACCGGTGATGGCCCCTTGCAGGTGGCTGAGGAAGGCAAGACAGTCAGAGGTTGGTGATCAGTACAAAGACAAAGAAGGGGCCACTCGTGATTATGAGTTCCCATAGAAGATCCTGGTTCCCTACTATGGGAGCAAAATAAAGAGGGCAGGTAAAAGAGTAGCTTGGAAGAGAAAAAAAAAATCAGTCATACAGATCAAACCTCTTAGGCTGTGTTTCTGGGGGAGGGGGAGGGGGAGGAAGAGGTGGAAAGCTGGCCAAAGTTGGCCTCAGAGTTTCCTGTTTTCAGGCAGGCGGGAAGCAGAGAGCAAACATCCTCCTTCTTCGTTTATGGTCTTTGTTCTTGCTCAGCAAGTGTGTGGTGCAGCAGGGTGGCCTCTCTCGGGTGCGTGCTCCTGTCTGCGTTATCTTCCTCGGATCAAAAGAGAAAATGCATAAGAACGTGTTCCGGAGGCCTGGAGACCGCACACATGCCAGTTACGATCATGATCAGGGAAGCTGGGGCTGGGACCTGTGGGGAAGCTAGGATTGTGTCCCTGAGACTGACTGCACGCCAATACACCAGGCACTAGGTTGAGCACTGGGTGGGGGTAGGGCATGACTCACTGTGCCCCCAAACAGGTCCCTTAATGAACTGAGTCTGAGGATGGATAACTAGCAAGGACTGATGCTAACAACAAGAGTTAGACCATTGATTCCTTCATGTGGCTTCGCTGAGTATCCTAGTCTCAAATGCTTTGAGTGGCTTCTTCTATTTTCCCCTCCCAAGATCTGGACAGTCCACAACCATCCCTCCCTATTGGCTCAACACAATCCCAGTTTATACCAGTTTCCCCCATGTCCTTGTCACTTCTTAATGTGCATCTGTTCAGTCACATCTATGATCTCAGTAGACGAGGCAGGAGACTCAGAAGTTCAAGGCCTTTGGAGGCTACAGACTGAGGTCCAGGCCAGCCTGGGTAACTTAGTGAGGCCTTTATTTCAAAATACACAGTGAAAAGGGCCAGGGCTACAGCACGGTGCTAAAACACTGGCCAGCCTTCATCTCCAGTACTAAAAGAAAAACTTAGTGTCCCAGTTGAATTACGAATTCTAGGTTCTTCCTAGCTATGGCTTTGCTGAGTGGAGGGTTTGGCTGGGGGTGGGACCAATTGGGCTGTTCAATCACCGGGGAACCCGAGGCCTCTAAAGTCAAGGCTGGGACCACAGTGCCTGGCTTCCTGCACAGCCTGGGGAATGGTTGAGTAAGAAGGAGGAGTAGGCAGCTAGGATTCATGGGAACAGGGTCTGTGCATCTCATCCCTGTGGAAAGTTAGCCCTGGCTACTGAAGCCTGTCATCAGGGAAGTGCTAAAGATTCAATCCAGGGCTGCAGGAAAAAAACGGCAGAACCGAAGAAGAACCCAGGCGCGTAAAGATTTAGTCTCCAAGCCTGGTATTTGTGGCAAGATGTTCCCACATGTCTAGTGGGTTGGATAGCTAAGAATACATGTCATTTGTTTAGCATTTGGCACGGACGGGGCATGTTTGCATGTGATCTGGCTTGGGGCTCCCAGCCATGGGAGGCAGGGAGTTACCACCCCCACTGTTTTTACTCTTTAGGATGGGGGAAACTTGTCCCAAACTGCACAGCTCAAAAGTGCCAGTATGTAGCATCTCCCAGAGCCCCAGTCTTTCACATCATTTCTATGGAGACAACTTCAAACCTGGCCGAAAGTGTTTTGCATGAGCTAGGTGCTCCAATGTCCACTGAAAAGTGAACTTGCTCCCTGTGACCAAGGTTGGGGTTTTGTTCCTGTAATTTGTACCATCAGAAAATGGACCAGGGAAATTGTGATGCCATGGGAATGGGTTCAAGGCCTCTGTCAGAGAACCCGTGTGCTAAGCAAAGGCATCGCATGGTCTGATTTCTGTTTCTAACTTGCCAGAGTCCAGCCCTAGCACCAGCCAGGGGTAGGACCCAGCCCTGTAGTCAGCTGCCTTGTGTAGTGTTTCCAGAGCCCAGCTGCAGGGCTGCCATTCTCACTACGTGATTGGGGACATGTGAAGGCAGGGTAATTGAACTGCCGGTGACCCAGAGGAGCAAGGAGGCTAATTAAAGCTTCTCTCCCCACACTTCAGTCAAGCCCCTCCTGCCCTTCCTCCCGATGGAGGGCCTGATAAGGAGGGATTGGATTTATGAAAAGAGATGAAGATGTTTGGATAAGCCGAGGTACCAAGGCAAGCCGGCCAGACGAGTTAGGGCCTGACCAAGGCAGCAGGGTGGCTGACAGAGCCTTACAGGCAGGCAAGACAGGAGAAGAGAAGGGGGAGATCAGATGGAGTGGGACTAACCCTGACACCCCTCAGGCCTGGTCTCCTAACAGTTCAGATGGAAATGGAGGCTTGCAAGCCCCTCCCTTCCCCCACTCCACCAGCAACTCCTATAGCACTCAAGTCCCTTGTGATTGGAGTCAACAGCAGGGCAGGAAGCCCAATGATTGGGGACCTGAGAAGGAGAGCTTTTCCATTCAGAGTCCAGACTGCCCCCAAGAGCCAAACACTGCAAATGGCTTTGCACATAGCCTTGTCCTCACTCCAGCCTTCCCTTTGAGTGGTATGTTTGTTAGCAGGTCTGCTGTGTTGCTGTTTTTACCTGTAGCTTGGAGATGTCTGGTAGCTCCCTTAAGGACACAGTAGCAAATTTAAACGAATGTATCAAGTAGTGAGACTTCAGCTCTTGTTCCAAGTGATGGCTATGCTAACCATTCCCTGTGTCATGTGCCAAAAAGTAGCACTACAGGAGGATCTACTTAGTTCTGGTGTTTGTCCTGGACAGTCCTGACTCAACTTCTGGGCAGTCAGCTCCTATCTGCCCCCCTCCATCAGCCCCTCTAGCAGTTACTGGGAGAAGGGTGCTAACTGAGCCCGGGGACTCACCCACCTGAGCTATAGCACTGTCTGGGGGAAGCCCCAACCTCCAAGCTACCTGGAATGAAAATATCTAACAGGCTTTTCTTACAGGCACCTTGGGGTGCTGTGGCTTCCTAGACTCTTGGTTTGGCTCCTACTTCTGACTGCCTGAGCGCTATGGCTGCTCTTGCCTACTTCTTCTCCATGCACCCAGCCAGCCACACTGAGCCTGTGGGCTGTGGAGAGAAAAAGAAGAAAAGGCTCTTGGGCCTCTGGTGTTGGACCAGGAGAGTAGATGATCAGTGTTGTGTCCTAGGGGCTGGATGTGGACCGCTGTAACAAAGCACTTCTGGGTAGAGCCAGAACCCAATATGCTGGGGAACCACTTCTAGTCTCATAGGAGGTGAAGCCAGTATACCACACCTCCAGATGTGGCTCCTTCCCCTTGGCAGAGCCAGGTGCCTCCTTGCCTTTGGCCCACAGCGAAGACTTAGGTGCCTATACCAGGGCAGGATCATGGGAGGGGAGGTGGCTGATTCCAAAGCCACGTGTGATGTATGTCAGCTTGAGCAACAGATATCATGTGTGTTTTTTTTTTTTTTTTTTACATCTTGTAAAATCTTTTTCACAAAAAAAAAGACAAAAATAGGAGCCAGCTCGTAAAGAATGGTCTAGCCTGGTCAGATCCGGTTTTGCCAGGGAGGTAGTTAGTATGACAGTACAAAGGCAGGCTGGACAAAAGCTTTGCATTCTGGTACCAAGTGTCTAGCCTTCTGGTTAAGTGCAAGGCCGTGTTCATTGAAGCTAACAGCTCTGCTTGGGTTTTAACATTTGTCATGGCACCCGCGAATCAATTCATTAGCATCTGTTTAACAGCTGGCCACATGGGCCAGGGGTAACATTAATGACTACTTGTGAGTTAAGTGGACACGGAACTGTTACGTAGAAAGCTGCTGGCCTTTCTGGGCAGTGTGCTGTGAGTGGGCTGTGATGGGCAGTGTGTCCAGGAGCTCCTGGCAGGAGAATGCATACAAAAGATCCTGAAGCCACGGTAGGTCTAACTGGGCCTTGGCCTGGTGCTTGGCCCAGAAAGCCCCTGGGAAGGTGAGCTGCCTCCCCTTTGGGGCTGAGTAATTGTTTGAGGAAGGCCTTTCTCTCCAGAGCTAGAAGTGCAGAAGTGCAGCTCCCTAAAGCCCAGAGGTGGAGAGAGCAGGCCCCCAGCTTCCTCTCTAGGAAGAAGCTGCTGGGAGAGGCCTACACTGGGTGTTTCCCGTGCCAGGAGGGGAATGCCCACCAGTGATTTACATAGACATTTATAGAAAGCATACAGGTTTACTCATTCATAAAATAGAAGAACACAGTGTTTTCTCCCTGGCTGGGCTCTGGGGTAGTGTGGCTGATCACAATCACTTCCGGACATGCCCTGATTTGTCTGCAGGGAGAAGGCCAAGGCTGCATGGGAACTGCAAATGGAGCCGCCCAAGTGCAAGCTTCCTGCTGCATGCAGGACTGGAGCTACACTGAACGGATAGCAAGGGTCTCCTCCCAGTTCTGGGCAACTGGTCCTCCTTTTAGACACTGTACCCTCCAGAGCTTCCCAGCTTGTAGGTAGGTCATAAAGACTGTGCCTGGGACCTGGTGATATGAGGCCTTGAGTACCACCGTGTGAGATTGTAGGAATAAGGGCATGTTACCTGACCCAGCCAGGCTACCTGTAATATCGGATTGAAGTAGGCAGCTTGGTGGGAGCCACAGTGGGACCTTTCCTTCCTCAGCAGCCACAGTCAGCCACTGATGACTCACTGAGCCCAGCCAGTGTCTCCCATGCCTGGACTTGGCAGCCTTTCTGTGGGGCCAGCAAGTGGGTGGGCAACAAGCACCCGTTTTGTCAGAAGCCACAGACCCACAAAGAGCAATTTTCTTTCTCTCAATGCTACTCTGGGCCCTCCACTTCGGGATGCCAAGGGCTGTGGGGTGAACTTTAGTGGTGGATGTATGACCAGTGGAGCTGGTGGCGGGCTGCTGAACAAGAAGCTAGAACTAAATCCAAAGAGGGCATCAAAGAGGTTGGTGGTCTGGACCAGATGTCCCTCCGGCATGCTGTCTCCTCTAGCAGGGGCTCCAGCTAGACTCTGCCGTGGGAATCCTTGAAAGCCCTGGGGAACTCTGAGTACAATACCACAGACGAGAGGGAGGGGGAGAGGAAAGACGGCCGTGTAGAAGGGGGAAGCTGTAGCAATTTCTGACCATTGCTCTAGCAAACTCTGCAGGCTGCAGCTTAAACAGCATTCATTTACCCCTCGAAGCTCTGAAGGCCTGAATGAAGAGGGTCAGCGGGGTTGGTCTGTTCTGGGGTCTCTCTTCTTCCTCTTTTGCTGACTAACACTTTATCACAGTGTCTCCATATGGTCAACTCTCTGTGTAGGCACTTGTCTATCCTAACCTCTTCTTGTAAGCATAGCAGTCATATTGGGTTGGGGCCCCCGCACGGAACTGCAGTTTTACCTTGGACACCTGTGATGGCCACTAAAAGATTGACTCCTGGCACATACAGGACCAGGACACAAAGCAAGGTGTGTTATTTGCTTTGGGCTTCAGCATCCATTCATGAGCCCTCATCAGTGTAACTAGCCCAGGGAGACATGGGACCCTCTGCAGGCACACTGCTGAGTATATCAAATAACTCACTAATCTGAGGCCAAAGAGACTCCTGGAAGTTTGGGCTCATTGTTTTTCAAAGGGAGGTGATGTTCTCCTATGCCAGGGTTTGTGCACAGGGGCACAAGACCTTAGGTAAGTCTGCCTGCTTTCAGCGCCTTGGAGTAGCTACCCCCAGTATTCTCTGTGAAGAGATCCGCATGGGGCATGAGGGGACTTGGCAAAGAGCTGGAGTCAATGCTTCCAAAAACAAGTAAGGGTAATAAGGACCCTTGTACTGAGGCTGCTAAAAACTGCATAGAAATCCACAAGAATGTTAAGAATGTGGTATTTAGTGCTGTGTGTCTCTGCCCTGAGTCTACAAATCCTCAGATTCTCAGTTGCAAGGATATTCTCTGAGAGGCTGAGACACACTCATAATACCTGTGAATCTTTTTCTAGAGGTTCCTATGTTCTTGAAGGCCTTATGTTTCTTATGTTCTTGTGTTTGTTCTGCAAAGGGCTCATCAGCTCCTGCATGGAGCAGAATCACGGAAGAGCCACGGGAATCTCCCTCTGTATCCTTCAAATGCCGGTCCTTCCGGATGTATGGGCAGCCTCGTGTTCCCATGGGGACCCTCAGGGTATTCATAAGGTCATTTGTATTTCAATTACAAGGGTGATGCGGAATTTTTAAAAGATGGATTTTGATACAAGGACCCAACAAAACCAATTTGAAGGTGTGGCCACATCCAGCATGCATTTGAACACCAGTGTAACTTAGTATGGTATCAGTAGTAGGAAGTAAAAAATACATGGTGATTAGGTACATGAATTACAATTAGATGACAGGTGAATGGGATGGATACATAGATAGACAGACAGACAGATAGATAGATGATAGGCAGATAAATGACAGGACAAACACATAAAGGGTTGGTATTATGACTTACATGTAAAATGTCCCCCATAGGCTCATATGTTTGAATACTAGGTCCCCAGGTGGTGGTGCTCTTTAGGAAGGAGGTGGAGTCTCACTAGGAAAAGTGGGTCACTGGAGGGAGGTGGGCTCTGAGGTTTTCTAGAATGGTCCCACTTCCTGTGTACTCTCTGCTTCCCAACTGTAGGTATAAGCTGACAAGTAGCTGCCTGCCTCTTGGCATCATGTTTTCCCTCCATGATGGCTTTTGTGTCTTGAACTATAGGCCTAAATAGACCCTTCCTTCCTCAAGTAGCTTCCTGCCAGGACCTTTCCCACTGCAAACAGCAGATAATCAATATAGTAGGCTTTTACTAATTGAATTCTGAGGGCTGAAAAGTGGACATAGGAAGAGTCCTAGCGTTGGGGAATCATAGGAAGATTGAACCAGGTGATGATCCCCACTAGGTAGAAATCTAGAATCAAGACACTGGTAGGAACAAGAGACTCACGTCATCCTAATATGTGTTCTCTTGAGCTACTTATTATTTACAATGAGTGGTAGAAGCCCTACAAAATCAGCTGATATTAGGAAGGACATTGGGAAAGTCTTGGGACTTGCCATTGTCACTGTCGGGCAAATGACAACTTGTGCCTCCGTAGGACACAACATCACCTATGCCACACATCAACAATGATGCACATTATATTCACAAGAACTTGTCAGGTCAGACATCCCTACTCCTCACAATGTTCTATTGAATTGGGGGAAAGAGACCAGATGTGGTGGTAGACCCCAATTTCATCACTCAAAAGACCAGAGCAGAGGCAGTCGTGGAGCTGAGGCCTGTCTGACTACACAGTGAGACCCTGCCTCAAGGCACAAAACCCAGAAGCAACCCCCCAAAAGCTGCCTCTGTCACCTTGCCTCCCCTGCCTACTGCCTCGCCATTTCTACCATGATGGAATCAGCCCCTTGAGTTGTAAGTCAGAATAAACCCATATCTTAAATGGCATTTTTATAGAGAGTTTGGGCACAGCAATTTTTAAAAAGTAACAAATGCAAGGGATGGATAAAGGACCATATGGCACGTGACTTGCCCTTAAGTGATGCAGAGCCACGCTGCTCATCCACACCAATAAATGCTATGGAGTGTTAACAATGAGCAGCTCTGGGCCATTGTCTCATGTCTTTCCAAATGCTTGAAAATTTCCCAAATGAAGTGTATTTTAAAAACAGCACCACAGAGAATGCATGGGGTGTACCCTCACTTGCCACTTCAACACACTGCCCATATTTTGTTTCAGAATGAATGGATTGCCATTTGGTTGGCAAAGTGGCCAAATCCCATCCCTTCTGGCTTCCCTCCCTCATCTGGGACCAGGGTCTCAACTGAGTCAGGAGAATCACAAGTTCCAGGCCAGCACGGACTGCTTAGTAAGACCTCGTCTCTAAGAAACGAAGTAAAACCACAAATCACCAAGTGGGCCTCTGTTCCTTTGTGTCATAATGTTGGGGTGGTTTATTATCTTTGTGTAACTGAAATGGTGTTCTCTGTGCTTAAGTCACCTCTGCTCCTTCCATTGATAAATGATGCTTATGCTTTTTATCCAGAGTATGCATGTGGGTTTGGTATATATGTATTCACATTCACGCACATGAATGACTGTGTGTACATGTGTTTGTGTGTGTGCACACATGTGTGCATGCATGTGTGTGTGTGTGTGTGTGCAGATGCCATCAGTCATCATTGAGTGTCTTCTTCAATTTCTGTCCCATTTTACTTTTTGAGACAGAGTCTCTCACTGTACCTAGAGTTCACTTGTTGGCTAGACTGGCTGGCCAGTGAGCATCAAGGAGCCTCCTGTCTTCTTTCTCCAGCACTGGAATTTCAGGTACACTCTGCTCTGCCTGACCTTTACGTGGGTGCTGGGGATCCTCACCCTGGGCTTCACACCTGTGCACCAAGCACCTTACCAACTGATCTGTCTTCCTAGTTCCACAAAGTATTGTTCATCACCACTTTGTCTTTCCTTAGGTTGGGAAAGAGCTGTCACATGCAGCTTTATTTACCCTCCTGCTCTCGGCCCTCCTGGTTCTTGACCTTGATTCACAGTCCACAGTTGGCCCAACTGCTCAATGAAGCTTTCCTGTCCTGCTCCAGCACACAGGGTAGATTCTTCCAGTTTGCCACAGAGGTTTCAGATAGCCTTGTGTGATCACCTTTAATGGTCCTGTCAAATATTCCCAACCTTTGGCTACCATGAATGTGTTAGGGCCATGCTTCTTGGCCCCTGGGGGTTGGGTAGGATCATGCTACCAGTTATGGGGAGAAACTGCTGGTAGCTGGGATGTGTCCTGAGCCATGTATGATGATAGTACATGCCTGTGGTTCCAACTAGTTGGAGGTTGAGGCACAAGGGTTACATTAGCCCAGGAGTTGGCGGTCAATCAACCCAGACAGAATTAATGTGTCCCCTTCTCAGCAAAGAATAAAAGAGAAGGTGGGTGTGGTTTCTCTCCTTTTCATCTTCCTTGTTGACCAGCAAGATTCCAGTAGTACCTGGTTCAGGGGACGGCCAGATCATGCAGTGGAGTCACTAGCTTAGCTGGCAACAGGACATGTTCAACACCAAGGAAAAGGCTGAGTACAGTGGCACATGCTTGTCATCCCAGAGTTCAGGAGGTGGGGATGGGAGGATTGCAAGTTTGATGGCAGCCTGAGCATACCAAGAAGTGAGCGTTCATTATTTTGTGTCACAGGGAAGTTAACATTGTTTATTATCTTTTTACAATTCTTTTTTATCCTCTTTCTGGGGAGGGATGTGTGTGCATATGCATGTGTGTGCCTGTGGAGATCAGAGATCAGAGGTCAGTCTTAGGTGTTAGTCCTCTGGTGCTGTCCATTGTGACAATCTGTGTCTCTGTCTCTTTCTTCATCGTTCTGCCTCTGTCTCTCTCTCTCTTTGTGTGTGTGTGTGTGTGTGTGTGTGTGTGTGTGTGTGTGTGTGTGTGTGT
>CAJQZJ010004796.1:1774234-1843332 GCA_907164525.1 Lophiomys imhausi | reverse complement strand
GGGGGTAAAGGGTGTGGGGAGGGAGCCCTGGGCAGGACAGTTTTGAGGGAAGGCTGTGGACAACAAAATAATGAACAAACATATGTTTCACGCATGAGAAGCCGTCAGGGATGGCAGTGAGGGTAAGGTCACTGCAAATGGCACTCGGTACATGGAAAACTGAAGAAGGAATTCTAAAGACAGACAATCAGTGGCCAAAATATTGTGGAAAGTGGCCACCCCCTCCCTGAGACAGCTCATTAGAAAGGCTGTGGAGTGCAGATCCCAGGAGGTGTGTCGGGAGGGGGGGTGACTGGGGCTCTCTGGACAAGAGGCCAGCTCCTCATCCCCTGAAGATTGTGAATACCTAGGCAGCTGTGTCCCACAACCGGCAAGAAGTTTCTTCAAACACTGAGCCAGATAAGGACCCACCCCCTGTAGCTCCAGAAACTGTGGGTGCCTCCAAGAACTGAGAAGTAGCCCCTCAGTGTGTCCCCATAGGGGGAGGAGGTCAGAACTGCTCACAAATTTGTTCAGGGTGTGTCTGTGTCCTGGTGTCTCACTTACTTGTTTGCTGATCGCACACATGGATCTTTTTCACTAGGAGATGTTTCAAGTACAACTGCCCCAAGCTGTTCTATTTATATTTATTTATTTTTGGTCTTCTGAGACTGGCCTGGAACTTGCTTTAGAGACCTGGATGACCTAAAACTTAATGTGTAGACCAAGCTAGGCTTAAACTTCCCATGCTCCTTTGGCCTCTTAAACTCTCAAGTACTGGGATCACAGGTGTGTGCCACCACATCTGGCTTCCCCTGGACAGTTGAATGAGAGCAGCATCTAGGTTCCCTTTAGCCTTACCTTTCTTTGCTTCTCCACAAAAAGCGCTTGATCTCACTTCATGGTGGATGGAGTCTTGGGTGATTTTTGTCATTGAGCAAAGAATGTGGAATGCCACAATCAGAGCTGGGTTGTCTGTCTGATACAATGAGACACAGTAAACGCAGGGTCCTTGAGGCTATCACTGGTGTTGTTAGTAAGAGTCTCTTTAATGAGAACTGCATTATAAAGCAACGAGAAGAATGTTGTAGTAAACATATGATTACTAACATGGTTGTTTCTTCTCAATATTAGGTGCCATCCTTTTATGATATTGGTGAAGCAATAAGCTCATCAGCGCCATTGTCACTACAAACAAATGACTAATGCATTGCATAATGACGGGATTACGGTTGTGTTCAGTCCACTGTTAGCTGAAACACTGCTATGTGGCACACAATTGCTCATTTACACATATCCACAACATATATATATCAGTATACATGTATACACATATTGTGTCTGCACATATGTGTATGTCTGTAAGCCTGCATATATGCATTGTGTGTATGTGTGTGTGTGTGTATGGTATATGTATGTGTGCTTGTGAGTGTGCACAGAGGCCAGAAGAAATGTCCTGCCTTATCAGTTTCTGCTTTATTCCCTTGAGATATATAGAGGCCTGAGGTTGATATTTACAGTGATCCCCCATTATTCTTTCAATCTCTTAACTGAGGCAGGGTCTCTCAGTCCTATCTAGACCACACCAATATGGTCAGTCTTCCCAGCCAGTTTTCTCTAGGGATCCCTTATCTCCCCATTTCCTAGACTGGAATTACAGGTGGGCCACTGTACCCACCAGGCACTTCTATGGGTTCTTGGGGGTCACAACTCTGATTTTTCATATTTGGGCAGCAAGCACTGTAACCACTGAGCCACCTGCCCATCCCCACACAGTCTTTTTGCACTAATCCTTGTATCCCATTCTTTGAGAGACTCACCAAGAAGTCTCTTTTTCCTTTGAGCATGCCACCCTATCCATCCATCCCACCTTCAAAGATAAATACATTTTAGTTCAATAAAATTAGACACTTAGTTTTTCAGCCATACTAGCTGCTTTTAAGTGTTCAGTAGTCGTCAACCGCTAGCACCTACCATAGCAGAAGTTGTAGTCACAGGACATGTCTGCATTGCAGAAGGCTAGCGTGGGCCAGATCTAACATGGTCACTCCATTGGTGAAATCTTTAGCTGAGTGTCTGGCTATCTGGGCCAATTTCCCCATAGCTTCTATCGCCTTGAATTGTTGGGACCTGAAATGAGTGAATTCCTGTAAAGCTCTTAGCGTAGTGATTGGGGCAGAATCACCTCCCAGTCATAGTCATCAACATCTTCATGGAAGCCTGTTGCTGGCCACTGATGCGTGCCGATGGCCTGGCTGTGGGTCTGTAGTGTATCATTTTTTGGTGACAAGAGTCTAAACATATCTGCTGAAGGTGCTCTTTGACCTCCCAGAGAGCACCCGTGAAGCCTGTCATTTTGCCACACTCTAAATTCCTTTGAAAAGCCAGAAGCCGCTCTTATGAGTAAGGGGTGCTTATGCGGGAGCTAAGAAGGGGCTGTGAGGTTAGGGATGAACCCTCATGACCTCTAGACTGAACTCTTAGCCTTGGTCTACCACGGGACTACCAAGGAAGCTCTGTCTCCTGCCGTGGATCTGGAGCAGTAAGCAGAGCCTCTCCAATGAGGGTGAATTAGCCTAGCATTCCTCTCTGGTGACCTAATGGGCCAGCATAACTAAGTGACCATTAGACAGAAAGTTTGTGTGAACTGCAATAGAAAAGTTCCTTGGAACTTCCTGAAAAGGGAGATAATATATCTAAATAGCTTCCTGTCTCTCTGTTGCCAAGCAGCAGCAAAATAGATTCTCCTACCAGGGAATTATTTAGCATGGGGAGATCTAGACCCTCCCTGCTTGGAGGAGTGAGTGGGCCATGAAGCTCTCCAGATGCCAGGGGTGTGTGGAGACAGTTGTTCCAGCCATCTTTCTGAGCTGGAGATTAGGAAGGCACAGGGAGCGGGCAGTGAGGGAAGGTCTTGAGGGGTACAGGACCAAGAGGGCAGGTTATTAGGCTGTTTGTCATGAACCCTGAAGCAACTTTTTGCTCTGATTCTTAGAAACTTCAGTCCACTCGAATCTTAGCAGGAGAGGGAAGAACAGATTACTTCCTGCCTGCGGGATTGCTTCCAAGCCCCTGTGCGTGTCTCTTTGGAAGACCTTTCCCTCACTATTAAAAACATGTTTGGGGGCTTTGCTTTATATGGAAACTGCAATTTAACATAAGCAAACCGCAAAATGGAAACCAGAAAGTCCCCTTTCCATTTGCTGGGGAGCAGGGTGGGGGAAGGTGGGCGCTCCCTGACTATGGGTGAGGCAAGCCTTCCTCAGGTCACATGGGGTGTTCCTCACCCAAGCCTCAGTTTCTAGAGGTGTGGGCTGTGGGATAAGGGAGGTGCAGAAGGCTAGGAGGAAGCACAAGGTGTCCCTGGGGAACAGCTCTAACAGATGCGGCCTGCTGCCTATGGCTCTGAAAATGTCTCAGGTGTGAATGTGAGTCTCTTTCAGCAGCTTCCCAAGAACCCTTCCTCCCTCTGTTCCAAGCTCCACAGCCAGCTTTCCTGGGGCTCCAGGCCAAAGATTCACTCTCTTGCTCACTGACTCTCTTAGTCATTATTTTTAACATTTTTTTCATATAACATATTTTGAATCATATTCTTCCTCTCCCCCAAGTCCACCCAGATCTTCCACACCTCCTTACCCACCCAACTTCATGTTCTCTTTCTAAAACAAACAAACAAACAAACAAACAAACAAACAAACAAGCAAACAACCAAAAACCAAAACCCAAAAAACTAAAGAAAGGGCCACGTCAGACTGTGCTTGCTCGTCTTCACTGAAAGGAGTCAGCAGGGGACCTGGCATTCATTACCAAAGCCTTCATGCAGCCCTGAAGTGTGGCTCTCTAAACTCACAACAGGCGCTAGAGGCTCAAGTTAAGCAAGGCCCACAGTTACAGAAAGTTGAGAGAGTTGTCCTCAAATCAAGGCCCGTGTGCTCGCTAAGCTGTCCTACCTTTTGGTCCTCACAAAAGTCACTGAGATACCCAGACCTTATTTCTGGGTACTCTTAGAGGGGGGGTTGGCAAGATCTGTGGGCTCCCAAACCACATGTTCTGTGTGGCTATTTTGATTTCCATTAATGACAATGAAATAGTCCCATTCGTTGCCAGAAGCTGCATGTGGAGTGCCTAACATGCCTGATGGCCACAAGGGCTAGTGGCTCCCACACTAGACGTTGCAGGCCAAGCACATTTGTTGAGAGAGAGAGAGAGAGAAAGAGAGAGAGAGAGAGAGAGAGAGAGAGAGAGAGAGAGAGATACACACACATGGGTCAGGACCAGCATTGGCCTACAACACCATGCAAGCATCTTTGCCTGACTTTGAAAAGCCTTTAGATAGGAAAGAGAATAGGAGAAAGACAAGAGAGCTCAGCTCTTCTCTACACACCCTCCTCTCAGAGGCATGGGGGCAAGTGACAGAAGAGACAACATGGAGCTGAGGTGGGACCTGGTGTTTTCCACAATGTCACTAAGCAACGGATGCCTAAAATCTTCAGGGCTTCCCACAGAATGTTGTTTACCAGGAAGAAAACACTTGAAAAGGAGAATATTTGGCGGAAATGTGCCCGGGATTAACAGGTTTCGCCTACCCCCCACTTTTTTTTTCCCTCTCTTTTTAATGCTGTTTTGTTTTTCTGCTGGGTTGTTCAAGGTACTGACCTAGCATTCGCCCCCTTTGCCAAGAAACTCTTTCCCTGCCTAATTAGCCTGTGGTATTGTTCCAGGGTTCTGGGAAGGGAGGGGAGGAGGAGGAGAAGGCAGAGGGCTGGGCTGGGCCTGGCCAATGGGAAGCTGCAATTAGTTAGAGGGGCTGAGGGGAGCTGGGGCTGGTCATTAGATGCAGAGGTCTTGAAAAAAAATCCCTCTGTAATTAATTTTCTCCTGCATTAATTAGAGCACTGCTGGACCGAGGAGCAGGAGGGATTTGCTGCCCTGGATTGCTTTTCAAGGGGACTTAAGGGAAAGATAGAAATCGCCCGGAGAGTAGGCCCAGGGAGGACTGGCTGGGTTGTTGGAAGAAAGCATTTGAGGCCTGAGCAGGAGCACTCAGCTGAAACTGAGGATGTAGGGAGGCCCATATTTAACCTCAACCTGGGCTGGTCATGGTACATGGCTCTTAAGAAACCCAGAGTATGGATGCATGTGCCTGTGTGCTTATATGGATGTTCATATGTACATACTACACACAAGGATCTTTGTTTCTCATACATGTGGACACACTCCACAAGAGAGTGAGTGTGTGTGTATGTGTGTGTGTACATGTTTATGTGTGTAGAGGCCAGGGGTTCATCTCAGGTGTCTTCTCCAGTTGCTATCCACGCTGTTTTATGAGGCAGGGTCTCTTAGTAGCCTAGGACTGGCTGGTTTGACTAGACTGACTTGCCACTGAGTCTCAGGGATCTGCCTCTTTGGTGCTGGAATCACATAGCACCAGGCTCAGGGGTTCCTGTGTTCTTACAGATTGACCTCAGGCCCTTGGCAAGCCCTTTACCACTGAACCATCTCCCTGGCTTTGTCTCCTCTCTTGACTTCATCTTATGAACTCAGTTATAGTTAATGCAGTTAGGGTGTTGCTTGCTTGAATCCCCTCAAACTGCACCATTTTACCCTGAACAGAGACATGGGTATTTCTCTTTGCCTTTTTTGTATTATGGAGATTCAGTTATGACTACTCTCTGACAAGTGAGCTACTAGCCTTGTAGAATAGGGATACTATTTTAGATAGTATTTTAAAGATGATTTGTTTACTTATATATTTGTGTATATGAGTGCTCTGTTTTCATGCGCACCAGAAGAGGGAATCAGACCCCATTACAGATGGTTGTTATCCACTATGTGGATGCTGGGAATTGAATTCAGGTCCTCTGGAAGATCAGCCAGTGCTCTTAACCACTGAATCATCTCTCTAGCCCCCAAGAAGATTCTAATAAAAGCAACTGCCAGCTTATGAAGCTCCAGTAGGTTGACAATGACATTTGAAGATAGCCAATCAGCACACTTCTATAATTTGATGCCAGTTCTCTGGTCCTGTGAGCCATTTTTATAAAAAACTAAAATGAGTCCAATTTCTTCAAGGACTTGTCTCTGATAGATTTAGTAATTTGATCAGTGGCTTAACTGGTCTGTTATGGTAGCCGATGGGCCTTGTCCCATATGCAGTAGCTGTGTGTCTTCAAGCCTAGCCAACACTTCCAATGTGTTTGCTGGATGGATTTCTGTCCAAAGAGGGAGGGTTGGTCTGTCTGCCTTTGCTACTATTTCCAAAGTAAGTCAGTCAAGTTGGTGATTCAGATAGAGGTTTAGGATCCGGGGTCAAGATGAAGCACTCTCTTTGATTTTTCACTGAACAGACCTAGAACTCCAGTAGGAAGACGTGGCATGGTTTGGATAAGTGAGTGACTAGAGTGGGAGCTGGTGGTCTGAAAGGAGAGTGGCAGAGGGCTGCCTGCCTCTCAGCTCCACTCCCTGGAATCCTCCATCAATTCCACATTGGTTTCATGCCTTATGCCCTTGAGATTAGAGGAGAAAAGACAAGAAAAGGACCCAAGGACTGCAGATGCGCATTCTGTGTGTGTGTGTGTGTGTGTGTGTGTGTGTGTGTGTGTGTGTGTGTGGTGGTGGTGGTGGGGGGGTGAACAGCATTGGGAACACAAGCGATAAGAGGGGGATGGATCTCCTGGAAGCTCTGGAAGCCATCAGCATTCTGGAAGGCTCCTGGTGCCCTCTTTCCCCCCAGCCCATCCCTAGCACATTCTTCACAGCAGCTGTTTCAACTCTTCTCCTCCCTCCCTGGCTTCCTGGTCCACCCTCACCCTTCATAGGAGATGATCTCACCTCCAGCTCTTGGGAGAGGCCCTGGCCATCACTCTAAGCCGACTCCAAGTGGCCCATGAGCCTGTGTCCCCGGGCACAAATACATAGAAGTCCTTGTTGTGCTATTTGATGCTTGCTTGTGGGTGGCTGACTTATTTTATCTCAGCTTTCATTTCCTCATGCGCATGTAGAGTGAGGTTATTGTGAGGATTAGTTTAAACTAATGTAAGCAGGCAGTAATTGTTGGGAGCAGCATCATCACCACCATCACCACTACTACCATTACCATCGCTGCCATCACCCTTGTTACCACTGTTACTACCACCTTCATCATTGTCATCACCAATAACACCACTCTCACCACCACCATTACCATTATTAACTACCACTGCTACAACCACCATCATATCATCACCATCGTCACCACCACCACCACCATCATTACTACCACTGTTACCACTGCTATTGCTACGACCAATGTCAGCAGTACCATCCTCACTCATTTTGCTGTCCATCCATATCAAGGTTTGATTGTGTGCCAGCTTTATTTCTATTGGCTTTTGCCTTATGGTAAATGTTGTTCTTTAGCATCTTCCTCTCGATGTTCAGATATATTTCAGACCCACATTAACTTCCTGAATGTGGGACTGGAAAGATGCCTCAGTCAGTAAAGTGCTTACAGTGCAAATGTGAGGACTAGAGTTTGATCTGACATCCACATAAAAGCTGAATGTAGCCATGCATTTCTGTAACTCCATCATTTGGATAGGGAGGGACAGAGACAGGCAGATTGTTGGTTTTGCTGGTGAATTGGTGAGCTCCAGGTTTAGGAAGAGACTTCATCTCAAAAACAAAAACAAAATGGGTGGAGAGATATTGAGGAAGGCACTTGATATTGACTTCTGGCCACACACACACACACACACACACACACACACACACACACACACACACGCTCACACCACATACATACTCACATGCAGCACATACACACACATGCACCACATACATACACATACACACTCACATGAACACACATATGCACACCACATACACACTTATATGCACCACACACACATACACACATGTGCCACATACATATACACACTCACATGCACACACACATGCACACACTCACGTGCACCACATACACACACCTCCTAAAATGCCTGTTTTCCTGATTATTCCCTCAAATCAATCCCTCTCGTTTCTTTTCTCTACTCACAGATTTATGGAGAGTCTCTGTGATCACTGACCCCACCTCCTCCCCTCTTATCCACTCCTCAACCCATCGCAACTGCCTTCCGTCCCTACTGTCCTGGGGAGATGGGACTTTCGGAAGTTTTTCTAATTGCATCTTTCAGCCTACCCAGTCCTTTGGGAGCCTCTGGTCCTGTTGATCAAACCAGCTGTCCTCCAACCTTCTTCCCAGGCTCCCATGCTTCTGTTTGCTATTGCCCAGGATTTCATCTCGTTTGCTTGTATTGCCCACGTGCCATCTCATCTGCCCTCTTCTTGGATGTTCTCCCACTCTTCCTCTCCAGTCAGGATCTTGCCCAGGACTCCGTACTTCCAGCTCTCATCTGTGCTTCATTCTGGATTCTCAGTGCCAGCTTCTTGTCCTTCTACATAAGACCTTTTGGTGACATCGCTTCCTGACTTGATGATCATGGCCCTTGTGCTAATGTGTAATAATCTCAGTAGTGTCCCTGCCTTCTTGGTGATGGGATCCCTTCAGTTTTTTACTTCCTGCCTCTCTTATACTCTACACTGTCTGTATCTGACTGTCCAGCTGTCCTGAGCACTTGCTTGGAAGCTTTGGCCTCTCCTCTCTCCAACTCAGGCTCTCCTTTGCTTGTTTCCCAAGGGCCCATGTGTAGGAGCTGTGGTCTTTAGTGGGGTGATTGATGGGACCCTTAAGAGGTAGGACACAAGGAGGTCTTGAAGCCATTAGCATCATTGGAAGGGAATAATGGTGTCAAGAGTGAACTGTGAGGGCTCCGGAATCATGCTCTGATTTCCTGTCTGCTGATGCAAAGATGCCTTCTTCCCACCATGATGTCATGCTGTCTGCTGCTCTGGAGGCTGAACCAATGGAGACTTCCTAATCTTGAACTTTGAATCTCTGAAACAGTAAGCTAACTGAACCATTTCTTTTTTGTTTGTAACTCAGATACCTGTGGCATTTCATTAGGGTAACAGAAAGCTAACTGGTGTCCCCTAGCCAGAAGCACTTTCTGCATTTCTGTCTTTGTCCTTCATGCTTCAGACCGAATCCTGTCCCTTCCTCAAGCTCCGTGTTAGAATGAGTACCTGTCTCCTTTCCTTTCAGGGTGTGGTGCTTTGCAGTTCTTCATGTTTTTCAGCAATGCCTTTCCCTACTGGGCCACAAGAATCAGATATCTCTATTCAAAGGAAAACGAGTCAGATTAAGCTCGGTCTTGTAGACAGAAAAAAAGCTACCTGGGTGAGCAATTGACTAATGAGTGTGGGTTGGAGGTGGGGGTTGAATGGAAATGTCTTCCTTCTTGGTTATGGGATGTGAAAGATTTGCTAGTGAAGCAATTCATTGGAGCTTCTAAATTTTTCAATACAAAATCTCATTCTTCACTCTTTCTCCATCACTAGCTGACAGGATGGTAGGATCCCTGGAGAATGCCCACTTAACCTGTCTCTTGGGTAATCCGTCAGTAAGATCAAAGCGGTTCAGGGGAATCAAAACAAAGCCTGAAGAGGACCTTGGAAGGGTCCTTGAGTCGCTCGCTGGCTTTTCTTGCTACATCGGACATTTTAATTGGTAGTTTTCTACTCTTTATTTAATTGGTTATAAGGATAAATGACAAGGAACTTGAGGCCCCTCAAGTGATTGTCATTGTATAGTCCCCTTACTTATCACCTGTCATGCAAATTACTCTGTACTTCCTTTCTGATCCAGGACAAGTGGTTGGTGTCTAAAATGGATTAGACAAGGGGTTCTTGTTGGAAACAAACTAAAGAAGCTGGGACACAGAAGAGATGGGAGCGGGTAGCCAGACCTGTGCCTGGTAAAGGCTGTGTATTACCAAGGCGAATGGTGTTGGATTTCAATCCTAAGGAGAGAAATTTCAAAGGGTTGCACATGTAAAGGCATACATTTACAGGCTGCCATCAGTGTAGCATGTACCTTCCTTAATCTACCAAAAAAATATATCATGTTTCCTTTGAGTACTTCCAAGTGTCAGACAACTTATAGCTCACTTTTTTTTCTCCCTCCCTACTGTCCTCTGAAAGACATTGGCAAGGAGAAAGTTAGGACAATGTACCCACTTTCTGGAAGCCTCTGTAGCCACATGGTTGTGTGTGGGAGAGAGTCTCAACCAGGCCACCAACAGAGCTAAGTTTTGATAGCCCCTTTCTTGTGTCTGGCTCTAAGGTGTTTGGCTTTCTTCTTCCCACACCCTCATTTGCATCGAGGGGTAAAGTGGGTAGTGGGTCAAGCTACCAACCTGCTTGGAAGACAGGGTCATAGGCTCCATTTTCAGACTGGTGGCTTGATAGGAAGATGGACACAAAGTTCTCAGTTCTCCTCGTCCTTCCTAAGGTCTTCCTACTTACATTCACCTGAGACTACAGCTATCTGCGGCTGAGAGGGGTTTAATTCTTTTCATCCTGGTGTCCGCAAACTAGAACACAGCCTAAAACTGATTGACTATTAGTTTTCATGTTTTTAAAGGTGAAATGTGGATATAGCTAAGTAACTTAGTGATAGAAAGCCTGTTGGACACATGAAAGATCCTGGATTTGACCCCCTGGTGCAACACACACACACACACACACACACACACACACACACAGACATACGGACACACACAGACATACAGACACATAGATATACACACATAGACAAATACACACACAAACATGACACACACATTTTATTAGAAAACAGGCATGCCCATTTGCTGACACACTGTCTATGGCCGCTTTTGTGTTAGAACAGTGAGCTGAGTAATTGTAATACAGACTATATGGTTCATAAAGCATAAAATATTCACAATCTGGCCTACCCAGGAAAACTCTGCAACCCCTTTTAGTTCATTGTTTAAATGAAGGACAATGTGGGAAAGGCAAGGGTGGGGATATCAGTTGGCAGAATGTTTGTTTAGCATGCATTAGGTCCTGGAATCCATTCTCAGGGCCCTACAAACCCTGTGTGATGCCCACACCTGTAATCCCAGCACTTAGTAGGCAGAGGCAGGAGGATCAGAATTTTAGGGTCATCCTTGGCTGCATAGTGATACATCCAGGCTAGTCTATGATACATGAAACCCTGTTTCACAAAAAAATTAAGTGTGTGTGTGTGTGTGTGTGTGTGTGTGTGTGTATCGATGTAATCTTCTAAACTATGAAGTAGAAAATAAAAAGCTACATAATTCTATCATCTTTTAATAAAAACTTAATATTTTTCTTTGTTTGCATTTAGTCTTTTCTACACACATGTATATTTATAGGCAAGTGCAATTTTACATAATTACAATAGTACTGTATTTGGTTTTGCATCTTATTGTGTGTGCTTATGATTTGATTTTTAGGGTGATTACATGCCCTTATACATACCTTGATCATGTGACTCACATGAGTGTGTGTGAGTGTGTGTGTGTGATTGAGGATTGAACCCAGTGCCTCATGCATGCTAGGCAAGGAGTCTGTGACTGAGTCATATCCCCAGCCCTCATATGAAACCTTTCATAACTTTCTAATACAGCCCATGACACCATCCAACTTGTAGACAATGCTTAATTATTCGTAATTCAAAACACCAGGGACTATCACAAATACCTCTACTCAGAAATCCTTCTCTAGTTCTTTGATTGTTTTCCTGAGACAAATTCCCTCAAGTGGAATTACTGTGTGAAAGGGTGAGGACAATTTTCAGGGTCTCAATAGCATTTTGCCAGATTTCTTTCCTGAGAGATCATACCACTTTTTGCTCCCACCACTAAAGTACGAAATTGCTGCCTCACCCTCCTCTTGCCAGCCCTGAGGACTATCATTTTAAAAAGTTACCAAATTGATAGGCAAAAATTGCATTTTGTTGTTTTGATTTGAATTTCTTTGATTACTGGTGAGGCTAAACATTTTTTTTTCATTTGTTAAACACTTCTTCATATGTTTATGGCCAAAGGGAATCTTAATAATGGTCTTCACGTGTGCAAAGGGGTATTTAGTAGATTGAGACCAGCTGTTCTCAAGAAGAGAATGGAGATGTTTAAGTTCAGCAAGAATTCAATCAGCCACGGGTCCTTCCATGAAGGATGAGCACTTGAATGGTCAAACTCCAGTGACAACTGTGTTGATGCCCAAGACCTCTTTATTCAAGATGCAAGGAGAAAAACACTGGAAATTGCTGGTTGCTCTTGAGTACTGGAATCACCCAGCATTTACATATGTTTACATTTAAATGCTTGCAAACATCTATGAGAAATTTGGACATGGACATGTTATTATCAATCATACCAAGTAAGCCCAAAATACTGCTCAACCTCTCGTCTCGTGACTACTCTGAGGGATGCAGTCAGTGAACTTTCCCAGTTTAAATGTCTTTGTATAGTCTCCCTGCACAAAATGAAGGAAGTGCGAACCTCATCTTCAGTAAACTCCAGCAAGTCAAACCCAGACCAGCAGCCAGCAAGGGCTTTGCTGGCTTGATGCCTGCCCATCTACCAGCTTGTCTCCAGGCCAGTCACTCCTGGCTCCTCAGATGTCCAAGGACCATGTCTGCCTTACAGGAAGCCCCCTACCCCCATCCCTACCCTCTAGTCACCATGATTCACTTATAAGTCCAAATGCATATATATGTTCTGTGATTTTCCTTCATAGAATGTGTGAAATTATTGAAACCCAAGTCCTTTCTTTAGAGCCCTCATCTTAACAGGAAACAAGGGATTCAGGCTTGCACATCAAGTTATCTATTGAGCTAAGTGGAATGGGACAGAGGAGGCTCAGAACAAATGTCTCATGATTGAATAGGTTGTGAGAAAATGAATGAATGAGTGGCTATGCGCTCCCTGCTGCTGTATCTGGGCCCTGCATGCTCTTAGCACCGCCTTCAGCCTGGTCCTACATTTCCCTTCAGCCTATCTCTCTATTCTCTCAGATACCCTTGTCATCTTTTTCACTCCTTCCCTTTGTGGGCGAGTTTGGACATTCATGGTTTGGGCTAGGGGTTGTAGGGAATGGCCTCTCATCTCTCCTGTGGCTTCAGCACCTACCTAGGGTCGATATGATCCATGACCTGAGTCAGCAATAAAGGATGCTTGGTGGCTCCAGATCTTCCAGTTTCTTCTTGTAAACCTATGTAGATATGCCACCATGTGTGCATCACTTATACCACTGAATGGCTTAGATGGCTCTACCCTTCTTTTAAAGATATTTTTATTACATTTTATCTATCATCCATCTATCTATCTATCTATCTATCTATCTATCTATCTATCTATCTATCTATCGTCTATCTATTTATATTTTATGTTTGTATGTGCGCATGCTACAATATGCATATGGAGGTTGGAGGACAACTTTCCTGAGTCAGTTCTCTCCTTCCGCTATGTGGGTCCCAGGGATAGAGCTTGTGTCATCAGAATGAGGAGCAGTGAGATGGTTTATCCACTAAACCATCTCACTGACCCCTATGCCCTTCTTCTGATGAAAGTCACCACCAGTTGACTCACTAACATCAAAGTTCTTCTCCAGAGGTAGGTGTGAATTAATTGTAGCCTCCATCCCAGCATCTGAATGTAGCTCTGGGCTCTCTGCTTAGAGAAGGACAAGCAAGTGGTCAATGCAGAGGACCAGCTCCATGGTAAAATTCTGGGTCTTGGGACTGAGAATTGAACCAAGGGCTTTGTGCATGCTAGGCAAGTGCTCAGCCACTGAGCTATATCCCCAGCAAGGTTTGCCTTGTAGTCTGACTCAAGCTAAAGCTGAGTAGGGATACCCATGATATCCCAAACACTTTGTACAGTGCCTGGCAGAGGATGGATAAGTGAGTATTCTTGGGATATCACACCATTGTAGATGGAGTAAAAATAGGAGAAAGAAGACTTGGCTTTGACTTCAGGTGTATCTCCAAAGAGTGAAAGAGTTTGTAGTTCTTCTTCATGGAGTCCAGATGGCAGAGGGCTGGGACGGGGGGCGGGGGAGGGGACAGTCATGTCAGCTAGGTGCCCAACTTCTGTTTGTTTTTTTTTGTTTGTTTGTTTTTTCAACTTCATTCCTAGCTTTAGGGAGCTCTAGGCAGTCCGTAAGCTTTTTAATCCAGAAACTGCCAATCTCTGGACAGATGTTGGAACCAAGATGGGCCATTGTCAGAGGGAGGGAGGAAGGAAACAAACTATCTCTATGATGTATGGTAGTCTAGGCTCCTTCACCTTGGCCATTTCCATATCTCTAACCCAAGCTGACCTGATCACCACTCTCTAGTTTGGTTTCTTTTGCTGTGATAAGCAATGACCCCAAGCAACTTGGAGGGAAAGGGTTTATTTCATGTCTCAGCTCATAGTCCAACCACAGGGAGACCAAGGCAGGGATCTGGAGGCCGGAACCGAAGCAGAGTCCTCTGAGGAATGCTGCTTACTGGCTTGTTCTAGGTTCATGTTTGGCTTCCTTTCTTGTGCAACTACAGTGAGTAGGTAGTGGGTCTTCCTATATCATTTAGCAATCAAGAAAATGTCCCCAAAGGTTTGCCCACAGGCTAATTTGATCAATGTAGTTCCTCAAATGAGAGCCCAAGTGTATTGACAACCAAGATCAGCTGTCACAACTATATCCGTATTGCACTGAGAATACCCTAGTGAATCACTTATATGGGTGTTCAAAGGAGACTCAAAGTCTCTATCCTGTGTCTTGCTTTGAAGAGGAAACATCAGCTGGTTCACTAACATCAGACGTCTTCCATAGTGTTGTAAGTTAATTCTGGCATCCGCACCAGCATCTAAGCCAGATGACACACAAGATATGTGGGTATGTGTGCATCTGCGCAGGTTTTTTACTGTTTGATTTGCCTTCCTTTGCAATATGTCCATTTTCCTCCTCAACCAATCAGTCCATCCACTCAATCAACAATAGGGTTGGGAGGCCATGCCTTTCTTAGGATTAAGGATGATGAGAAACTGAGTAAAACCCTTGTCCAGAGTTCCAGGCTCCCCTGAGCACACACCCCCCAGTCTCCAGCAGGCCCAGATGGATGTGTCTTGGAGAAGAGAATGGGGCCAGACAGGTCTGGGTTAAAATCTGCATCTATCCTCTGTTATGTAAGCTTGAAATGTGAATCTTAGAACATTTCAAAAGGATTGTTAAGTGAACTTTCTAGGAACATCTCCCTCCTGGGTGGTGAAGAAGCCCAGAGAATGACTTCAGTATAGTTGATGGCTGGCACCTTCTTTACAGAGCCTGAGCTGTGGAAGAGAAAGAGAAGAGATCTTTCAGTATCTCAGGGACTGAAGACACCATCAGATCAGTAATTCAAACCATGCCCCCCAATTTTAAGCTCAACACTGCTTCCAAGATGTTACATAGCCTTTCTCATTCCACAAAGGAGCCTCGGGGCCACACTCTGATATCGTAGGTGGGGGAGTTGAGTCTAGTAATTTTGTAAATGTTTGTCAACCACAATGAAACATGGTTCCTAACTCCCATTAGGTGAAGTTGACTTAGGACTGCCATGTGGACTCCTCCCAACTCCTGGTGATCACAGGGGTGACAGGAATCATTTTGAGCAAGCAGGGTAAACTTTGTATGACCCACCTGTAAATGGGAATGGGAATAGCTCCTACTTTCTAGGGTTTGAGGGTGACCTCATGGTTGGGCAGTTGAATGTGAGTGTTTGCTATACCCAAGGCATACTCACATGGAAATGTTAGCTACTCTGGGTGTGTGTTTAAAGTAGTCCCATGAAGGCAGCTCTGATAACCACAATGGCTGCTCTTCTCAAACATGAAAGTGTTTTAAAAACAGACCTTGCTGGGTCATGGTGGTATATGTCTTTCATTCCAGCACTTAGGAAGCTGAGGCAGGAGATCTACAGGACTCTGCTTCAAAAGGGCTAAGGGCATATAGCTCAGGAGTAGAGTGTTTGCTTAGCATGCACAAGGCTCTTGGTTCCATCCCTAGCACTGGAGACCAACTAACCAAACACAAATACACACAAACAACTTAGACTTTCAGTCGAAACCCTCTGATCCCAGAGGAGTATAGAATTTTGCCGGGTTCTTGGCTCTTGCTTCTCTCCTCCCCAAGCCTGTCTTTTGCTCATGAGGCAACTACAAATCAAGATAATGTAACTCAAGTGAGCACTCTTCATAGGGTATTATTTATGGGCAGGAAATGAGACAGGGACTATTTCCTGTTCCAGGGGGTTCAGGGTCTGCGGTGTACAAATGTAGGCCTTGGGGCAGTTCAGAGGGTGGGGATTGGCATGGTGATATGCTTTTGGGTTAAAGGCATAGCCACAAGGTTCTGAGGCCAGCTGGGCACCTCTGGGTTGCTGTCACCAGGTGTGTGAGACACCAGCTTGTGTGCATTTTGGACATCTGTCTGCAAGCATCCTGCAATCGCCTTGGCCCCTAGATTTTTTTCCCTCTCGCTCTCCAACTTTGCATCTGATTTCCCAGAGCATTTCTCTGCTCCCTGTTTGTCCCATCATGGAATTACAGGATGCTCCTTTCCAGAGCAGCAATTAGAGAGATTGCTTCACTGGACCAAAGCAAGGGGATGGAGATTCTCTCAAGAATTTGAGTGTTTATTATGAGCCAGACACCTGACCTACACTATTTAAGGTTATATCTGATTCAGTCTTGTCAAAATACTCATGAGATGAGGTGTTACCAGCATCTTCATCTTTTTTATGGGTTAGGAGACAGAGAAAATTCAGAGGGACAATCCTAAAGCTGAACTTAAGTTGAGCCCAGAGCCTGTACTCCATAACCCATCCATTCTGTCTCCCACATCCATCCACACAGATCTGGGTTTTATGTTATACGAAGCACAGGCCAGAACTGAGGCCTTTCAGGGGGGCTGAATGTTGGAATCCGTCCACAAGAGACCCAAAGAACATCTGCTCATTCTACCTCTGGGCAAGGTGGCAGGACAAATCCTGAACATACTCTCTACATCACAAGTCTCAGATTGCAGACTTGCCCTCTCCAGCACACACTCCTGCATCTTGTTCCTCTGTCTCTCTTTCTGATTGGCTTCTTTCTTCTTTGTCATCATCATCATCATCATCATCACATTCTATCTTCTTCCTCTGAACTCCTTGCTTGACCCTACCACTGTTTGGCATGGGTTGGGGAGACCCAGATGAGCTGTGGCCTTGGCAGGTGTGGTAGGCATCCCTGTTTGGTGGTCCTAGAACAGTACCGCTTGATAGTCATGTTCCCAGGATCTCCCTGAGGTGTATACAGATGCAGATTCTGGTCCTGGCTCTGGGGAGGACTTTGCATCTCTATCTCTGAAGTGCTCCAGTAGAATGCTGATGCTACTGGTACCCAGAGCACAAGATGGAACAGCTGAGTCCAGTCTAATGGCAGTCTCCCCATATTGTCTGATGACTCTCCCAGGAGAGGTATTTATAACTGTTGTGGCACATTTAGAGGCAGATAGTTAGACTCGAATTCCCTCTTCCAGTTATTGTAGGAGTTAGATAAATTAGATTTAGAAAATATATAGGAGTTTCTGATACTGTCTCTTAATTCGGGGCCTGAAGAGCATTATCAGCATGAAGTCAACAAAAACAGGAAAGACTCAATAGACTGAAAAACAAGGTTGAAGTCAGGAAAACAGGAAAGATTTAATGGATTTGAAGAAACAAAGTATCTGGCCTGACATTGTTTTCAGCTGCTAAGTGGGCGGAGCCCAAATTAAGCTGAAACAGAGTTCCTCCTATTTGAGGTCAGTGGGTGGAGCCCAGGAGAGAAGAGGCCCCTGATGCTAGAGAGCTCCAAGAGTCCTGCTGAAAAAAGGGCTGGCCATTGATGGCCAGCTCTCTCCCTGAAGCAGAAAGAAGCCGGTGAGCAAAGAAAGCCTGAGCAAGACACCAAAAGGCCAAGGACTGGACCCTGTGCTCAGCTTTTGCCTAGAGGGGTTTGATCTGTCCAAACAGTGGCCTAAAGGAAACGGTGCCTGGCTTTAAGGACTGAGGCAGAGCAGCTGAGTTCCTGATTCAAAAGAAGTAAGTTGGCCTGCAGACGGCTGGGGTCTCCCACAGAGAAGAAAGCATGAAGCCTTATTTAAGGTGAGACTGCAATAACCAACTTACCCTGACGAACCTGCATCTGAGAGATCCAGAAGAAGGACTGCTAAGTGTGTTAAAGAATCTACAACAAAGACTGTGTTCCTGACGACTGAGGACCTGCCCCAGAGACTGTATCATTCTAAAAGGTTATGAAAGTGGTTGTTATGATTATCAGTAGGTTTAGTGGATAGGTTAAAGGGGTTGTAGGAATTTATAGGATTAATAGTTAAGAAATTGTTGGTGTTTGTTATAAGTGAATTTAGTAATAAATAAATAAGTGTTAAATAATAATTTAAAAGTTCGGTTACAAGTTATGACCTGTATGTTTTGGAGTAAGGCTGGTGATGCCCATGGACAGTCCTGGAAACTTTTCAGAACATCAGATTCTTCAAGCTGGGTGTGGTAGTTGCATACTTTCAGTCCTAGACTTGAACATTGTGGATGGAGAAGATCAGGAATTCAAGGCCATCCCTAATTATATATGGAATTCAAAACTAGTCTGAGCTTCGTGAAACCTCATGTTAAAGAACCAATCCAACCACTAATCAACCAACCAACCAACCAAACCAACAGGCAATCCCAGGAAAGAGAGAGAAACAGAGATTCTGGTCTCTGAACCTCTCTAGACTGACTGAGCCAACCCTCCTGCTACGATTGAGAACCCCCTTCTTCCTGGCAGTGGTGGCATGGGCCTTTAATCCAAGAACTCTCCTCAGGGGATGGAGGCAGAGGCAGGTGGACCTCTGAGTTTGCCGCCAGCCTAGTCCACAAGGAACTTCCATTTGGGCAAATATCTGACTTGTTGGGTTTCAGTTCTAATTGTGCATGGGAGCGCTTGGGATATAGACAAGTGGGGGGCTGCTCAAATGTCTTAGCAGCTCAGTGTGCTTGCAATGCATTCCTGGAAATATGAGTTTGATCCTCCAGGAACCACATAAAAATAGAATGAAAGAACCTACTACATGAAGTCATCATCCATCCTGTGTACAGAGGACTCGGGTCTTCTGCTCAGATGGAAGCTGCCAGCTTCACAGAGACCCTTGACTGTGATAAGATTGATGAGGAAGAGAGACCCATGAAGGAGGCAGGAAAACAAGATCCAGATGGCAACAGTGCTCCAAATACCCTACTTCCTTCAGCTGACCCGTAGAGAATGGTAGGGCATCCTCTCTCCGTGTCTCCCATCTCTGCCCTTGTCTTACCTGCTATTTGGTTCTATCTTTAATATCCCTGTTGCCTGTAGAGACACCTAATCTAATGTTCATAAAGTACCTCAAGGTACACATGGCTTATTTGGTGAAGGGTTTGTCACTGAAGCATGAGGTCGTGAGTTCACAAGTTCACTTTCCAGAATCTGTGTAAAAATGCAGGTATGGTAGGTATCATGTGGGTGTGATCTCAGTTCTAGGGAGGCAGAGACAGGATTTTAGGGGCTCTTTGGCTCGATGGTGTAGAATAGTTGGTGAGCTCCAGGTGAGAAACCCTTTCTCAAAGGAGGTAGGCACAGTTCCCAAGGATGGCATTCAAGGATGCCCACCAGCTTCCACATACACATAAACAAATGTGGGCATTTGCCTGAACACATGAGCAAACACACACATACATTGGTAAAAAAGACATTTTTTTGATGAATAAACAGAATTATGAAACCACCTTTCTGGCAACACGTATGGAGGACCCGATCTTTGTTTGAGTTTGTTTTCTATCCTGCAGAATGCATGAGCTGGTGGAACTGTGGCCTTTTAGGCTCACTCCTTTCTCTCACATTTCTGTCTCCTGTCCTTACCTGCTCTGGAGGACAGGCCTCCTATCAGCTGTGTGCTGTTCTTCATCCAAAATGTCCTTCTCAGCACAGCATAGGCCCAGCTCAGCTCTCCTTTTTTCTTTCTCCATCCCCTACTGGCCCTGCTCAGAGAAGTGAAAACCCTGTATGGCTCTCCTTCCTCTCTCCAGATCTTTTTCCTCTGCTGCTCAATGGGAGCTCTGTCATGGCAGCGAATGCTCCCGAGGTCCATTGTGTGTCCACACTTGCTGTCTGCCAGTTCCTGCACCATTTGAATCCCAAGTATGTTAGAGGCATCATTTAAACCTCAACCCGCTTATAAGAAATTCAGGTAAGCTGTACAATAATAACACTTTATTTCAGCAAAAGCAGACAGAGCCCCTGGCCTTGTGTGCATGCCTATCCTGTTGGGTAGACTCTGAGAACAGGGCTCCAAACTTTGACCTGGGAAGTTATTAGCCCTGAACATGCATGAGGAATTACTCACCTGTTTCTGGAGTTGTTACGTCCCTCTGAGCTTGGATTTTCAGCTGAAAATTACAATAGCCTTGTCTTGCAGACACTTCGAGTTGTTTATCCTGTGTGGTCAGAAATGACAGTGTTGCTGTAAAAACAATGTGTGTTTTCATTTCCCCACCATTTGTCCATTTATAATTCCCTGTCTCTTGGTAGTGTTGGCCTTTGTGAGACGTTAGGAATGTGTGTATGAGTGTGTGCACATTATGTGTAAATTGTGTGTGTGCATGCATGTATATGAATGCGTGTGTGCATGTGTGTGCACATATGTATGAATTGTGTGTGTCATGCATGTATATGAATGTGTGTATGTGTAGAGAGAACAGCTATCCTTTGGATGTTTGAATGGAATGTCAATTTCCATTCAAGTTCACAGTTCAGATATTGCCACCCTCATGAAATGCTTCAGTCTGTCCTTCTTGCCTGTGATCTCAGAAGGCAGCACCCTTGTGGGAAGAGCCAGGAATTTCATGTCACTATGATTCTGCCCTGCTTCCACCCTTTGAGTTCACTTCTCTTTTACTATGAAGAGGGCTTTTCCATTTCACTTTATCCTCACACTAGAGCAGCAAGCAGTTCACCAAACAAGCTATCCTCCCACCCCTATTTATTCTTGCAATGCCTTACAGGTAATAATTGTCTTTGCAGCCAGCAGGGGATTAAAAGATAGAAACCAGTAACCAGGAGGACAGGAGCAGAGATTGGAGGTCTGGAGAGAGGCTGACCTGTCACCATCTACAGGCCTGTGTGGCACTGATACCATTCCACCCATTTCATTCCCAAAGCCTACATTCCATGTGAGTGAGTACTTTTCAGAACAGTGGACAATCTGAAGTGGTGGGCTCCTTGGGGGGTCTTCTTACCTCTCTTTGGGCTCTGACTTTGCAAGGTTCTTCAATTCAGCACCAACAGTACCTCCAGGAGGGCTATGGGTCTGAATGTGGGAAGAGTTTCTAGATTGGAGAGTTGGGTAGGAGGGGTTGTCTCCAAGAAGTCTAAGCAATAGCTGCATCACTGAGAACTTATCAAAAATGTGAATTCTTGGGTCTCACCCCATGTATCCCTGGCTCCTGGGAGACTATGTTTTAGCGAGCTCTCTAGGTGAATTGAGCACATATTCAAGACCTAAGGTCCCTCTCTGGGCTAGATTAGAAGAAGTCAAAAGGGTCCATCCACTAGCAAAGACAAGATGAGTTCCTTTGTTCCTCCGCAGATAGGATGGAGCCGTCTCTTCCAGATAACCTCAGGCTTACTAGCAATGTATGCTTTCCCACTCTGAGTGTGACAGCAGGATCAAATCTATGACAATTTTAGCCTAAGTATTGATAGTGCAGTAACTTAGCTCCAGTGGACAAAATATGGTCTTGGCTATACATTCAGTCATTAATATTAATTATAATTCCTTGAACATGTGTTATCTAGGAAGCCCCAGAGTGCTGCAGAGTATGAGGGAATTCTGGTGCAGAAGATATGACCCAGCTCTCCACCTGCAGCTTGGCAATGAAGTGACATATGCCTTGGACTGTCCTTCCCATCCTCTATAGTTTGAACCACTCTCCTGGGAGCTAAGCTTATAGACAGTAGACTGCTAGTCCCCATCCAGCTACAGATATCTCAGTGTTAAGAGGTGTTAAAAATAAGTATACAGCTTTTAAAAAGTCTTATGGGTCTTTCACTGACCAAGTTCCTTGCTCATCTGCCTGTCTGAGCCTTTGTTCTGGGAACTTACTCATATGTCCTCTTTGACTGAGATGTATCAGATGTTTCAACTATACTTCATGAGCATGGTATAACTGACCAATGCCTCTGACCTCTTACCTATAAGATGAGGAAGCAGTAACAATTATTATTCTTGCAAGAGGCTAAGATGAGATAGTTCATGCAAAATCCCTGTTACCTGATACAAAAGAGGAGTGGAAATATAGGAGGAGGCTTCCATCACAGCCCTCCTCCAGAATAGTGCTGAGAAACCCGTATCTTGAAGTCATGGAAATGGTTCACGGCTTCAACTCCAAACAGCCCAGTGGCACCATCAGGGAGATATCAGGACACTTGATTTGCTGAAGACCTGCCCCTCCATTGTGGGCAGATATTTCCTGGGGTCTTATACAACAGAAATGTATTTTCTCCCAGGTCTGGAGGCTGGAGGTCTCAAACCAAATCTCAGTAGCATTTGTTCCTTCTGAGGCCATGAGGGAGATTCTGTTCCATATCCCTGTCCTAGCTGCTGGAAGATTCAAGAGTCCCTGGTTTTCCTCCTGGCTCTGTATATCAGCTTCCATCATGCATGTTGACTGTTTTCATAATTGCCTTTTTCTTATTTTTTCAGTCCAGGTGGAGAGGCTGTGGGGACCCTGCATGCACGCTGGACTATCCCTTGAGTACTGCACTGCATCCATAGCCCTGTTTTATTTTTCTTCTGGAGACAAGGTCTTGCTACATTGTTTAGGCTGGCCTCCACACTCACTCTGTAGCCTTGTAGACTTGAACTCGCAATATTACTGTCTTAAGCTCCTGTGCATCTGATTACAGGAGCTTGTAACCCACACCACTCACCTTGTCATCTGAAACAAGGTCTCTCACTGTCACGAAGCTCACCAATTAAGCTGGGCTCACCAGCCAGTGAGCCCCAGGGATCTTCCTGGCTCTGCCTCCTCAGAACTCCAATTACAAACTTATGCCCTGCTTTCAAGTGGGGTTTGAAGGAACCAAACTTAGGTCTTAGTGTTACCAAGGCCAATAATGTTTTACTGATTTAGATTACCACCAAGCCCTATTTAAGCAAACAAATGTGAATGTCTTATTTCTAGTATTCAAATAAGGAGCCGCATTGGTGACTTTTAATTTGATTACTGCTACAAAGGCTGATCCAAACAAGATCCCCTGCTGAGGTCTGGGAGAGTTTAATATATTTTTTATTATTATAATGTTTATTTATTACATCAAGTTACATCTCCATCATAATGCCCTCTTTCCACCCTTCCCGGTTCCACCCTCCCATCCTCTCCTCCCTCTCCCACCCATTCCACTCCTCCGATGTGTACTGTCCCTACAACTCACTCAGTCCCTCTCAGTTCAACAGTCATATGAGGGCTAAGAGCTTCCTTTTGCACTGGGGACCTACATGGCAGCACCACTAGGGCAAATTGTCCCATTGATAGGTAACAAAGTCTATGTTCTTGATCTTTTTGGTGTGTTGGTTGTAGGATAGTTATCCTGTACTATATGGCTAAAATCCAATTATAAGTGAGTAGATACCATGTGAATCTTTCTGAGTCTGGGTTAGCTCATTCAGGATGAGCTTTCCATCCATTTGGCTGTGAATTGCATGATTTCCTTGTTTCTGATAGCTGAGTAGTATTCCATTGTGTAAATGTTCCACAGTTTTTTTTATCCATTCATCAGTTGAGGGACATCTGGGTTGTTTCCAGCTTCTAGCAATTACAAATAAGGCTGCTATGAACATAGATGAGGAGATGTCCTAAAATATCTCTTTTGAGAGGGAGAGGAGGGACAATTCAATCCATGTAATAAGAAAACTGTGAAGCCGAATGGAGAGCCGGACCCCATACTCTGCGATGGCTTGCTTACCCCTATCAGTTAGGACTCTAACGAGTGTCTGTCATTTAAAACATTTTTTGAAAGGAAACCAAACCAAAGAAAACTCTTCTATACTTCAAGAGTAAAAGGAATGTTTATCAGAAATCTTTGGCCTCCAGCTAACCCGTCCCCTGTCTACCAGGCTGAGAGGCTCTGCTCTAAAGCACTCCCTCAGGACATGTACAGCCCTGCCCCAACCCCTGCTTGTACCCTGAAAGGGCACCTCATTCATGGGCCTCTCTCCAGGGAGCACTTGCTTGTCGTCGTCGCAAGAGGCTAGTAGGGAGTTGGTGGGCATGGACTCACTTTTCACTTAAGAAATGTTTTTATTATATTTTTTGAGAGTTTCGTATATGGATAATATATTTACATCACTTCCCAGCTTGTTTTCCCCCTTCAAATGTCCTCCCATGTCCTCCTGTCTGCCCCCTCTCAAAGTCATGACTTCCTGTTCAGTTGGCATTGAATTGTGTGAGTGTATATCACGCTGAGTCCCTTTACTCATATGTAGACATCTTAAGGGCTGAGCAGTCAGGGTTGGAGAGCCTATTGGGGGGCCTTGTTCTGTTAGGATTTGGTGGGTCAGACCCAAGGTGGGTCAGATCTATGCCACAAAGATCACACCATGCAACAGATCTCACAAGAGGGGTTTATTAGCAGTGTGGAGTTGGGCATGGCAGGGAGAGGCCTTCTCAGAATCTGGATGTGAGAGAGACAGAGAGACATAAACAGAGTGAGAGAGTGAAAGTGAGCAAGCAGGAGAGAGAGATTGAGAGACAGAGAGAGGGCCATGATGGCAGGGATGGGGATGACTTTTAAAGGCTACATCTGTTGCATAGGGAAAATACAGTGACAGTGAAAATGTGTCATATTTGGTGCAGTGGGTGTGGGAGCACCTGATTTCCAACATGTCCTAGAAGAAGAAAACTGATTCTCTCTCGGAGCAGCCTCTCTCTCGGATTGCTTGTATCTCTTCATCTAGGGGTGAGTCCTTGAGAAATGTCCACCATCTACGTTGGCATGGAATGCCAACTTTTGTTGTCATTATGCAGGTCTTGTGTAGGCAACAGTATTATTGAGATTTTTGTGGTTGTAGTTTCCCTGGTCTGTCAAGAAGATACTATCTTACAGCAGGCAGCCTGCTCCTCTGGGTCCTACAATCTTTCCTGCTTTTCACTTTTGAAGGAATACAGGGCACCCAGGCCACATGCAAATAGTTTTGCATTGGGTGTCATTCTGCAGCAATATGGAAGATCACATTTGCTTAGGTGGCTTGTACCTTAAGGCTCCCTTTCTGCTTCCACACTTTACCTGGAACCTTCTTAGTTTCCTACTATGGGGTGCTTTTTACTGTGACAGTTCTGTTGCAAATGGAGGGATTGCTTCCTATGGTTATCACATGCAAATAAGCCAGTGTTAAAGGAAGGGAGAGTGGTGGGAGGGGAGAAAACCTCAGCCTGCCTTCCTGGCTCCCAGTTCTCTTTCTTTGCTCTGTAGCTAAGGGGCAGGTTTAAGATGAAGAAAAGAAGAGAAAGGGGAAGGCAAGAAGAAAGAGTGATAGAGTGGGAGCCATGATCAAAGTATGATGCATGCTCATACGGAAGTATCATAATGAAAATACTCAATGTTAATAATATATGCTAGTAAATAACATAAAAATAAATCTTAGAATAATCACTGTTAGGGAAAAGCTCCTGGGGTCAGCATAGTATTCCTGCTGGATTCCCAGAAGCCTGTGGCTGCTGTGGCTGCTGGGAGGCCCGCCTCTTAGCTAGGTAATGCCAATGTGATTCCTTTCAGGTATTCCTGTATTTGTTCACTATCTTCTGAAGCTGGGCACTTATGAGCAAAAGAGATTTACACAGCTCCCAGTTCTGGAGTTTCAAGGACCTGGTTCAGCTCTGGTGAGGGCCTCCTTGGCTGGTCACACCCTTGCAGCTGGTATGGTGGTGGTGGTATGGGTATGAAAAAGAAATCAGGTTTAAGGGCCAGGGAGATAGTTCAACTGCTGAAGTACTCACCTTGTATGATTGAGGACCTGAATTTGATCTCTGGAATGTACATAAAAGCCAGGTTGGTCATAAGCACTTGTATTCCAGGGAGGCAAAGAGAGGAGGATTAGTTGGATCAGCTGGTTAGCCAGTCCAGCCCATTTGGTGAGTTTCAGTGAGTGACCCCGTCTCACTGTCCAAGATGATTGGCCCCTGAGGTTGTCCTCTGATGGCCCCCCCCCCATCATGTACACACAAACACATCTTGTCTTACTCAAATGGTTGACATTCACCTCTTACCTGGTCTACATTCACTGTCTGTGTGTTCCCTGACTGGGTGTCTGCCTCATCTTTTTGCATTTACTCTTCGTACCTTCTGGAATGTTCTTTCCCTGGAGACCATGTGGTTGATTGCTGGTGAAGGGTGAATGTTTTAGAGCATATTTCCTCAATCACTGGTTTGGCCCTGCATCTTAGGGTCCACCCGCCCCACCCCTGCCCTGTAAAGCTCTTTTGTATCCTTAGCTTACAGAGCAGATGCTCAGCAGAGGCTGTCTGTGTGAGCATTTGAAGAAAGGGGCCATGAGAACCAGCCTTCTACCCGGAGGGCAGCTTCCACCCTGAATATGCCATTCATTTGGTGAGGTGGCCAAGAGAGGTGAGCAGGACCACCGTGTGAGAGGGCGAGAAGGAGGCAGGAGAGAGTCTCTGTCTTAAAAGTTTAGATGTGAATCCCGAAGCTGTGGAGACTCAAAGTATTCAGCTCACTTGAAAGACATGGGTATTCGGAAGTGTGGGTTCCCATTCAATGTTGCCTGATTTATATAGCTTTCAAATGTTAGAGAGCACTTCACCAACCTCTCATAAGTCTACCACAGTGTCAGCTATGGTCAGTCATCTATGTAACTGTTCAAGTGTGCTCTCTCTCTTTCTGTTTGTTTGTCCCAGTCTCTCCATCTCTCTGTCTCTGTCTGTTTGTGTCTCTCTCCCTCTCTGTGGTATATGCATGTATGTATCTGTGTGGGGGATGCATGTACTCCCCTATGCTTGTGTGTGTGAAGGCCAGAGGTTGATGTCTTCAATCCCTAACAACCTTATTTTATTAGACAGGTTTCTCATTGAATCTGGACCTCAGAGTTTTGGCCAGATTTGTCGACTAGTGAGTTTCTGGGATCTGCTTGTCTCTACCCCCAGCACTGGGGTTATAGGTATGCACTACAACTTTTATGTGAGTATCTTTTTTCCTAGTTTTTAAAGGATTCTTAGGGATGTTGTCTTGTATGATTTGATCTCAGTATGAGCATTCCATCCCCCCCCCCCGTATGTGTGTGTGTGTGCCTGTGTGCCTGTGTGTCTGTGTCTGTGTAAGGGAATGTGTGCTTCAAATACAGAAATGAAACTTGCATAAATGCTGAGTTTGCGTGAGACAGCTGGAGTGGTAGTTGAGGAAAAAATTACCTCAGCAGAAAGTCTGATCCCTGGTGATGGCCCCAGGCTTTGACAGCTCTAGATGGAGTTGGGAAGTGGCTATTTCCCTGGAGCACTGCATAGAGATAGGGCTGCAGCAAGAGATGATGGTGGGGTTTTCTCCTGAGAGATTTCAAGAGTCAGTGAGTCTCATCCTCCGACCAGAACCGAGATTTATTTCCCACTGGCTGGAATAGCGAGGTATTTCCAAATCTTCTTCCTTCATTACAAAACTCCTCCTGGGAGTGGGGCTGGCTTCAGCCACCACAAGCCGCAATCGTGGTGTGTCTGTCTTTTATGAATCTAGAGTTACATACTCAAAATGAGGGCTTGGCTTCTTTAGAGGCTCATCTTTTGGGCAGGCTGGGGTCTTAGATGTCCCTGATGTGGCAGCTGCTGCCTCTGGGTATGGAGCCCCCCTCCTGCCATGCCTCTGGGCCCCTACTTCTTGAGCATGTGGGTAAATATCTACTCAAACAGAGAATTTCCTGTTTGGTTTGGTTTTCTCTGCAGAACTCTAGATAGAAAGCTAAATGTTCAGCCAAAGTCACCATCTCTGAGTCCTAGAAAGTTAAGGGGTCTTGAAATAAAGGAACTCAGCCACCCATAAGGATACTATCACTGTGAACTGTGTCTTGGTTTGAAGAGCCATGAGCATTTTGCTTGTGTTCCCATGGTACCCATGTTCGTTTATTGCTTCATGTCGCTTTTCCCATCATCTGAAGGTAACGTCTCATAATCTACTTCTAGCTTTCCATTTTCTGAAGGTAAATCCTACTTACGATCTGTCTCAACTGGTTATGTCTGTCTTCCTTCTATTTTTCATGCCTTCCTTCTTCTGTTCAATGGATTATTTGTAATCCTTTTGTTATTCCCCTCCCCACCCCCAAGAGGAGTGAACAAATGTCTACTCAGCCTAAATCAGGCACCAACCACAGGCCAAAAGTAATGATTATACCCAAGTCTAGCTTGCTGAACCAGTGAGCACACAGGAGCATGATGACCCCTACACAGAAGATCATTGGATTGTCTCACCCTAGCATGGGTGATGACTTAGGAAAACTGCATAGATGGAAGTCCCCCTTCAGTCACGCTTCCCAAGGCTGAGACCATGTGCAGCTAGGGTGAGGGGACAGGAAGGAGAGATGGCTGTAATCTCTGATGAGCCTTCTCTCTTTCCTGAGGGAATGGTGGTAGACTCTGTCCAGGGCCCTGGGGTTGTCACAGCTGCCCTGACAAGTGGTTGGGTAACCTGTGACCAGTGCCAGGCATTGCACAACATGCTGAGAGATAGTACATCCTTTTCCTGCCCCTCTCCAATATCTTCTCCCCTAATTACTTACTGCCCCAAGCTGAATGAAGAAGGTCAAGGGTTGGAAAGAGGACACCACCTGCCCCAGGACAGAGCGAGGAAAAGCAGAACAGGCCAGGGCAAGGGTTCAGGGGCTACCAGTGCTGATGAGGGGCTGCAGAGGTATGTATCTCCCAACCTAGCCCTTCTGACCCAACCTACGACTTCAGATCTCATCATACCAGCCACTCTACCCGACTGACTTACCTTCATCATGAGCCCAGTGATTCATGCCTGAGAAAGATTGTGAAATGGGAGGGATCTTACACACACATGCATATTCACACACAATCATATGCACACAACCAATTGTGGCTACACATTCATTCAAATGCGCATGCAAACACCCCCACATTTTGCCATGTTCACACACCAAACATGTACAATTCCTGCTTACCCATGCTTATAGTCAAATCAGTGTGTATGTACACACTATGACATCTACTTATATGTGCTCCAGGGAAACACATGTGCACACCTGAGTGTACAAATATTCAAGCATACACTTGCCTACATATATACTATATGCATGCACATGCATAGTCCTTTATACATTCATCCACATGCTTATTTGTATATACACATCAATACATTTGCCTATATGTACCTATACTCTAATGCAAGCAAACACATGTGCCCATAGTTCCTCATATGCATGCTCACACTCATGTACATACACATAACACGTTTGTCTATCTTTACTTACACTCAAACATACAAGCTCACAATGAACATGTACACATATTCACACTCAAACATACACATGTACACATGTGTACACACATGTATGACCTTTCTTCAATGATAATCATGTCATTCTTATGGCATTTCTCACAAGTGGGTGCCAAGAAGTAGAATTAAGATCAGCTACCTTCCAAATGCATATAACAATGACTAAAGTGGCCTCTCTTGGCCTGGCTGGATTTCAAAGAAGGCCTCCAACTTGGCCGAAAGGAGGTTTTTCTCCGGCCCTATCTCAGAGTGACCTTCTCTGTACTTGCCCAGTCATGCCATCTAGGGCCCCCTGAAGCTCAGTGAAGGCAGCTCCTTCTAGGGGAACTGAGTTCCAAAGAAGGGATGGTACCTGGATCCTTCATGGCCACCACACTGTCTCCAGGGATTCTGATGCATCCAGCCCAGGGCCAGTGGAACCAGCCAGCACAGGGTTCTTTAAGGCAGAGACAGGCTTCAGAAGCTAACTCCCTGGGACTGTGTAGTCATGGCTACAGGCAGCTATGGTGTAATCACCTAACTGCAGCTGTTCTTATCATCCTAGACAGTCTTTACAACGATTCATTGGGATTCGTTGTCATCAGAGGTGGGGACAATAAGACATTGTGAGTGGCCTCCAAACTTGGTCTAGACCTTAGGCTCACCAAAACCAATCCATATCTAGGCCACTTGACTTAATGAAGTTGGATGGGCCCTCCTAAGCAATGTCTATCTCTCCGGGGTATTTATAACTTACTGCTAGATCATTGGTTGGCATATGTTCTCTGTAACTGGTTAGGTTTTGAGGGTCACACCTGCTCTGTTGGAATTTCTCAACTCTACTGTTGGATTGATATCAAGAGCCATATGTGACCAAGGGGTCATGTTCCTACCAATGTTTATTGACAAAGTCTGATGGGGGACCGTATCTGGCTCATGGCAGTAGCTTGCTGGTCCACATTCCAGACAATCCTGGTTCAAATGTGCACTCAAAAGCTCCTGGAGAATGTCCACCATGCCAGTTTCTAAGTCTGTGTGGAGGCCTAGGAATCCGTCTAGAAGCATTCCATAATTTGGACTCTTCTGATTTAGAATCCTTTGGGCTATGATTGGGTTGGGAATAAAGTGTTACCCAGCATGCACTGATTTTCAGCACTGAGTAAAAGCCAGGTGATGCTGAATGGCTGTAATCCCAGCACTCTGGATAGTTGAGGGGACAGCTGGTGTACTACCTGTTGGCCAGCATTGTCCAGGAAGAGTGGGGATGAGATGCACAGGAAGCAAGCCACCTCTGCCTGTGGGGACAGCTTTACCTGGGACACTGTGCCCCTCCACTCATAGCCTTCCCAGGCTCTGCTCAGTTTCCCACTGAGCCCCACCTCTGCTGCTCCCAGGGTCCTGGTGGTCTGTTTCTTGCTTTCACAGTTAAGGATGACAGTGGTGGGTGACTGCCTCAATCCTTCTGTTGCCTCAAGGACGTGTGTGGCTTCCTGATTACCTTTAAGCTGCAGGGTTACTGGCCCTGAAGAGACCCCAGCTTCTGCTGGTTTGTTCTTAATTAAATTCAAAATCGGCTTGAACAAGAGGACTTGGGGAGTGTAGTGGGCTGTAGGCCAAGGGCCTGAGCCACTGCCACAGACTAGCACCACCTCCCACCACTCTGATCCCTGGGACATGGGGCAGATTATAAAGAAATCCCCCAGCAACAAGGTTACATTAACCGCCTTTGCCCTGTGTTCTGAGCTTCAAAGGTAGACACAGACCCCAAGCAGAACACTTTATTTTCCATAAAAAAATATTATTACATCCTATCAGGTTACATAGGGCCATTTTCATGCAAGGTTGTCAGTCTGTCTACTTTGACCACATTCTCCCCCATACCCCTCTACCCTCCTCCTTCTTACATATCCCCCCTCCTTCATTCCCCTAGATAATATCCCTTCAACCTTCATGGTCTGTGTGTACACATGACTTCATGTATCTCTCTGAAATCTAGGACCTGAGAATGAGAGAAAATATGTAGTATTCATCTTTCTTCAACTGGCTTAATTGGCTTATTATGATTCTCTCCAGTTGTATCCATTTCCCTGCATATGACATAACTTCTTCATTGTGGCAAACATAACTTGTTTGTGGATGAAAAAAAAAACCCTATTGTGTATTTGCAGCACATTTTCCTTCTCCAGCCTCTGCTGTTCTACCCAGATATAGGTTCCATAACTCAGCTGTTGTGAATAGCACTGGCCAACATGGATGTGCACACGTCTCTGTAATGTTCATTTGGAGACCCAGAAGCCGTGTAGCTGGGTCATAGAGTAGATCTCCTTTTAGGTTTCTGAGGCACCTCCATACTGATTTCCATAGTGGTTGGGGTAGTTCTTGTTCAATGTCTGAGCCAGGAGGTGCCTGGGTTAGGGCTGGGAGTCAGGAAAGTTCAGAATTGTCATCAAAGACTGGGGTCCTTAGATTCTGAGACATGAATCCCATCCGCTCGGGCTGCGCCCACCAACTTTTGCTAGAGGGTTTCCCCTTAAAGTCATTGGAGCATGTTAGTAGTTAGAGGAGCAAATTAGAAATTAAGGACAGGGAAAGGACAAATCGCATGCAGCGTCTTTGGGCACCTTTCGAGGACCAAACTCCCTTTTGCATATCTGCATGTACAGAGTCTAGCTCCGGCTATGAGAAAGCACCTTTCTCTATTGAACACACACGATGCAGTCATTCGGAAGTACACATTGGTAGAGCAACAGATAACTGAGTCACTGAATAGATAGCATCAAACTCTGCTTCCATTCTCTTCACCCAGCGGTGAGAAGGGGATCTGGGCTGAATAACTCGCCCCAGGCCATGCAGGTGGCAAGTGACAGAACAGGTATGAGATTCCAGGTCAGTGAGACACCGAGATAACTAGCTTGTATTACAAGTGACAGGCTACATCCCCTTTTCACAACTAGGATTAAAAAAAAAAAAATGGAATAACCTTAGGGCAGATGCAGTGCTGTGTGATGGGCCTAAGACAGTCCAAAGTGGCTTGGATCACTGTAGCTAGTGATCTCGATCTCCTTCCTGAATTCTCATCCACACTGGGGTGACCTTTTCACACGGATCCCCGTAAGTAACTCCAACAGTAACTCCAACAAACGTGCTAGTGCACCAGGCTTGACTTGGGTGGAATCATTTATTTGGTCTGTCATCGGTGTCCTATCTGGGGCCAATAGGCATTTGCTTGCATCTCCCCAGGAAAATCACACAATGACCCCCTCAAGTTCACCCATTAGAGCCCCAACTTAAAGGTGATATCACCACAGTGATCTTTAATCTTGCCTGTCTGTTACTTTACAAAAAAAAAAAAAAAGGAAAATGTGGACAAAGATAGACACAGAGGGTGATGGCATATGAGAAAGAGCCACCACCTACAAGCCAGTGAAAGGCCTGCAATCAATGGTGCCTAGAACAGATTATGTCCCAGTGTCCTGGCACCCCTCACTCACCCCCATCATCCCAATGTTGGACTTCCAGGCTCTGGGATTGTGGAAGAAATGCCTTTCTGATGTTTAAGCCACGTAGTACAGGATGCACTGTCCCAGCAGCCCTAACTAATGAATGCAGTAAGTCATTTATATCCTAGCATGAATCAGGTCCAAAGTGTTCCAAGAGAATTTTCACTTTAAAAGAGCAGAGAAAATGTGGTCAGGGAGGTGGGAGCCGAAGAAATGTCACTTGGAGGATGGACTGGGCCTTTCTGAAAATTGGTGGAGAAGTGCTGGAGGCTACACATTTTCATGGACCCCCCTCTATATTAATAGGGCAGATGTGTATAGTTTCTTCCCATCCTTTCTGCTCAAGTTCACTGCTGTTTCGATTTGTATCCTGGAGACCTAGCAGAGCTGGTGTCCCCATCCCACCCCCACCCCCAGCAAGCCAAACTCCCTTCCCTAGAATTGGGACTTTTGGAAACAGAGTGTTTTTGGTTTCTAAAAGGTAAAAATCTCCCTGGGGTTACTGCCCAGTTTACATGCTACGCCACCCCACAGTGGTCCCGCAGCCTGCAGTAGTCTGCCTTTGTCTCCTAGAGAAGTCCACACACACTGAAGTGTGGGAGATTTGTGAAGAATTGTGATAAGGTCTGGAGCAGCTTTGCTGACATCCATCCTTGCATCTTCCTGGGACAATACAAGGAATTCATTTCTTCAGCCCTAACTTACTGCAAAGATGTGCTGGACCAGACTCCCAGGCAGGCACTCGACAGTTAGGAACACATCTGACAGTCTTATCCCCCAAAAGCTCACAGTTTATGTTATGGTCAGTCTTTCTTGCCAGCCTGTTTAGTTGTGAGAGACACTTCAGAGATGATTAGTAACAACACACCTTTGGATGTGTCTGAGAGGGGGACAGAATCCGTGGCCTTCAGGCATGTCTAACCTGTGGCCCACATGCTGCATTTGCCCCAGGCCAGCTACGAATACAGCTCAACACAAAATTATAAATTTACTTAAAACATTATGTGATGGTGTGTGTGCGTGTGCGTGTGCGTGTGTGTGTGTGCGTGTGCTTTGACATGTATTATATGTACCTTCATATGTGTTGTATGTTCATGTATAAGGTATGGGCACATGTGTAGGTGTTTGTCGTTGTGTATATACGTGCATGTCCAAGCCAGAGGTTGACCTCAGATGCCTTGCTCAATTTCTCTCCATCTTATATAATGAATCAGAGTCTCTTACTTTAACCTGGACTGTCAATCTGACTAATATACTTAGCTAGCTTGCCCTCTCTCTCTCTCTACCTCTCACATGCTGGGACTAGAGGAGTGGGTGAGCTCTCCCAGAAGCATTTTACATGGGTGCTAAGAATCCAAATGCTGGTCCTCACACGTGGGTGGCAAGCACTCTGCCCATGGAGCCAGCTCCTCCCCAACCCAATATGACATTTTCTTATGTATATATTCTTTAAAAATTGCATAGTTCTCATTGGAAGCTTTAGAAATGACGTCTGCCATAAATGTCAAGAGGCCGGGCATTCTTTAACTTATCGGTAGATTTCAATTTTAAGCAGATGGCTGGAAGGCGGTGGACCTGTGGAAGGTGCGGGGTAGTCGGAGGAAGTGGGTCACTGGAGGTGTGACCTTGAAGAATGTGTCTTAGCACTGCCCTCTTCCCATTATTTCTCTCTGCTTCCTGGATGCAGGACATAAGCAGCGTTGGTCTTGTCACTGTCTGTGACACCATGATGTTCTGCCTCACCACAAGTTTAGAAAAAAAAAAGAGCCAGCTCACCTTGAACAGAAATGTTGGGAGTCTGTGACTTCAGTTTGTTTGAATTGTATAGTCTTTGCATATGCATAATGGGCTATCTTGGCACTGCAAGATACACAATACAAAACTAATTGTTGCACAAACACCTTACACTTGTAGCTTTTGGATGATGTTCTGCATTTTCAGTAATTTTGCGCATAAAATTGGGTTTCATGGCATGGGGGTTTTCCAACGAGTTGTGATATCCGAGCTTCAGATTTTAGAGTATATTTTGATTTCAGATCTTTTGAATTAGGGATGTTCAATTTAGAATAACATTGAGGACACGGGGACACTTGGCTGGGTCTGCCTGAGGCATCCTGATGTTTTTCCTGTCATGAGGTACCTAGGGGCAAATTGTGCCCCTGTTGAGATGCGGGTCTGTGGGTCTAGGGTAGGACCGCTGTTACTTCAACGACCTCTGAGTACCTTTCTCACATTCATGCCTTTTTGTTCTGTTCTGCACCCCCACTGAATTTAACTGGGGCTATTAGGGAATCTCTGGGTTTGTCACTATTCATTGAAGCATGGTGAGCTCACGGGTAGGTACACAGCTGAATACAATGTCTACCCCACCCCTAGAATCTATCAGCTCATCATTTAGCAGGTAGGAGTAGGGCCACATAGGCCCCTCCCTGATCTATGATTGGTTGTTGACAGGCTCAGTCTTGCGCAGGCCCACTGCAGGTAGCTGCATGGCTGAGATCATACTTACAGTGGTTTGGTCATGCCCAGAAGACAACAGTTCATAGTCCTTTTCCTTGTCTTCTGGCTCTCACATTCTTCCCACCTTCACTTCCGACTTCTCTGACCCTTAGAGTAGTAGGTGGTATTAATGCCCTATTCAGGGCTAGGCTCTTGAATATGACTTATTCCCAGTATCTCGAACAGTCATGCTTCTCCGCATTCTCATTTGGAAGAGAAATTTCTCTGACTAAAGACAGAAAAGCTCAGTCCATTTTCGTTTGTATCCCTATGAAATAAAATAGCAGGGAATATTGAGAAGTCAATGTGGCATAGTTATTTCAGAAGGAAGTAATACTTTGGTGAAATTAGTGAGTTACCTAAAGTGTTGAGTTGAGTTGTATTCTTCCTACCCCAGGCTCCATGTGCTCTTTTCCAAGGTGCCAGTGTAGACTATACAGTCTTTAAATCTGCTGTGCATCCTTTTTTCTTTCCCTAAAACATAGCCACAAGAATCATAAGCCCTGTGTGCCTGATGGCTGCATTTTCCAAGGAAGATATGTGCTTGAAGAGTCACATGGATTCATGTGGGTTTCTTAGGATCTGGGGCTTGATCACAGATCCTGTGTGTTACCCTGGAACCAGGTCAGTGTCACAAGATTGCCATGGCAATCACACATATGTCCACTGTACTACTATCTATCCACAGGTGTCCAAAAAGTGGCAACTTGCTTGTTGTAAGAACACCATCCCACATGGGAGTTTATCTCTAATGGTTCACAAACCCAATCCTTTCCTGTATTCTCACATTGTCCTGAGGAACAAAGCAAGTGCAGGCTTGTCCCCACCCACCAGGAAGCTTTGTGTCTTGGAGGAACCCTCTGAGTCTTCACAAGCCAATATCTTCTAAGCGCTTTTAAAACTCTGATTTCAAGGTTAGGATATCAAAATGTGGTTATCCTGGATGGGGAGGTAGTTCAGTTGATGAATGGCTTGCTATGCAAGCAGAAGGAACTGAGTTCGATTCCCAGAAACCATATGGGAAAGGCAGGCAGATAAGGTAGCTCATACTTGTAATTCTAGGACTGATGAAGGTAGAAACAGGTGGATCCCTGGGCCTGGTTGACCAACGAGCCTAGGCTACTTGCCAAGTTCCAGGCCAGTGAGAGACCTTGTACTGAGGAAAGACATCCAAGGCCTAAGCACATCTAAGCACATGTGTTCATGCACACCTACTATTCTAGTTTCATGTCTTATGCTGTAATACTTTTTTTTTTTTAACAAAAGGCAATTTTAGGAGGAAAGGATTTATTTACTTGACTTTCAATTCTAGGTTATAGTCCATCACTGAGGGTAAATCAATGCAGGAATTTAAGCAGCTAATCAAGTCATAGCCGCAGTCAAGAGCATAAAGCACTGGATGCTCCTACACTCCCTTGGTCACACACACCCACCACCACCACCACCACCATCAAAACCTGGATTATCATCACCATTTAATCACCCTGTTCTGTGTGGATCCTAATATCCAGAGCAGTGCCTGACCCAGAGGAGTCCTTCATCATCTATCTATGGAGACTTGCCCCCAACATGCCCACTCTGTAGCTGGCATTCTTATATTTTTGGTTGTGAGCCTAGCCTTTAACGGCTGAGCCATCTCTCCAGCCCTGTATCTAACATTCTTTAGAGCTCTCTGAGTGGGGTAGAAAGGAAGCAGCTAGAGAGAGGATGGCTTCCTTTGGGAATCCTCCTCTTCCCTCAGTTCCATTCAACTGCTGGCTTGCTGGGCCAGATCTTGGAGCCCGTTTCCGTTCTACTTCTGACTCATCTCTCCTCTGGTCTCAGGAGAGCAGTATCCATCATTGTCTTCCCTGGTGAACCAGAGAGCCTTGGGCATGAGCTCAGCCACGACAGCACTCTGCAAAGTGGGAGGCCGGCTGCACATGTGGGGCCCTGTGCACACTTAGGTGAAGGCAAGATACTTTCTCAGCCATGGTCCTCGGTCCCTCTGAGAGCTTTGAAATTGACTAGAGCAACCTCATTCCTTTCCTTTCTCCTGCTTGAATCATGGTGTTGAAGGACTTCAAAGGTTATCTCTTGTGAAGAAGAGGTGTGTGTGTGGGGGGTTCATTTTTACCTTGTGCACTCGAAGTAGATTTGTGGTAATGGTAATGGGGTGACTTTGGAGGTAGACCACCAGGGTCTTGTTCCCTCCTACCACCCTGATCCTGTTTCTATGAGATTTCTGGGAAAATCTAACCAGAGTTTGTTTGTTTGTTTGTTTGTTTTTGTGGTGAGCTGCAGATAGGAAAGCTGTTTTATTCCTATAATCACAGGGCCATTCTACATGGTTATTATGACAAAGCCAATATAATAGCTGCCAGGGAGATAGGACAGGCTTCATGTAAGCTGCACCAGCAGAAAGGGAGGGAAATCAAGGGTTTCTATGACAGTGAGAGAAAAGCATGGTGGGGCTGGCCCAAGATGGCTGAGTATATGTTCCCAGATATAGACAGCTGTCAGGTTCTCAGAGAGAGGAAGGAGGGAGAAGGCAAGGAGATGGGAGCTAGTAAAGTCTTGTGGCACAGAGAGCAGTGGCTTTGACAGCAGGGATCTGAGATCAATTGTCTTTGAAGATTCTGGGCTGTCTGGGATGCTGGGATGCACACTTCTCTAACCGCTTACTCACTTCCAAGTGTTTGCACAGCCCAATTGTGTGCCAGGCAATGTCTCAAGCACTCAACATACGTTAACTCATTTAATTAAATTTCCATTGCCGTCCACAATTTTTAGATTTATGGACTTTTTGCCTGAAGACTTTTAGTTAAAAAAAAAAAAAAATCTGTGACCACTCCTCACACAAAGAAGCTCTTGGAATGGTGACAGATCCTTTTTGATTCCAGCCCACACATTCCCTGTTAGCACCTGCAGCCACATGGCCTGACCTCGCTGGTACTGGAGACTTTTAACCCTTTGTTTGCTGGTGGAGACAAAAGCTAAGACCTAGGTAGGAGTGGAGGAGGGAGGGAATGGAAAGTGAGGAGGAGAAGGACTTGGGCAGGTTGGGAGAAGTACAAGCAAGCTCAGCGGAAGCCCGGAAGCTGCCATCAAGCCAGCAGAAACCATGTTCCCTAAGATCTGCCACTGAAGTTAAAGGAATGGAATCTACCTGCTCTGCTACAAGTGGTTTGGCCTGTGGTCTCACTGAGCCCTCCTTTTCCCTTAGCTCATTCTTTGGAATCTCACCTGGCAGCAGGGAATGAGGAAACTGGAATGAGTTCATGATCCCAAGAACTCTGGGTAGGAGGAGTCCTGTTCCTTGCTAGGATATTACTGTACTATAGGAAGGGTTGAGCTGGAGGAAAGATTCAAGTCCGAATCAACACAGCAAAAGCAGGATTCACAGTGGCCTTGATTTGACATTGTGGCCTTCCGGGGTCCATCTGGAGGTTTCATTTCTGTTCCTCTCTTCTCAGTTTGCACCATCCATGTCTCTGATGCCAAATGAAAGATGATAGTTATACCACTGATACGACTTGCTCCCCAGTTGACATGCTCCCCAGGAGCTATTTGTCCTGGTCGCTAGATCCTTCCTTGTGCCTGAATGAGTTTTGAGGGTCCTGAAACCACATGAAAAAGTCTCTAGGTAAAGACAAATCAGAAGCCTGGTGGGGTCCAGGGAGATGTCTTGGCTAGTGGCGAGCTTGTCACATGAACATAAGAGACCCTGTCTCAAAAAGTAAGGTGGAGAGTGATTAAAGAGGATTGCTCTGTCAACCTCCGGCCTCTACATGTATGTACACACATGTCCATACATCACATGTATACATATACATACCCCAATATGGTGGAAAGCACCTGAAGAAAACACTTAAACCTCTGGCCTCTACATGCAGGAACATACACATGTATGTATACAAACCTGTATCGCACAATCTCACAGTAAATAAAATCAATAAATATGGGGACTGGAGTTCTTGCTCTTTCTTGAATTTCTTCATTCAGTCAGTTCTTCATTCAGTAGTTCATTCATTCATAAAAATTTCATGAGCACTCACTGAATCTGGAATATAAGGGCCAAAGAATGTGGTTTTGTCTTTGGAGAACAGATGAGCAGAGAAGTTGAACAGCCTAGGCACAGTGTGAAGCACATTGTGGTGGATGGTTCGACTAAAGGAATAAAATAAAAAAAAAGACTTTCAGAATTGCCAGTAGTCAAGGGAGATTTCATAAGAAGCCAGGTGTTTGAGCTGAGACTTTCCAGACTGGCCAGGAACAGGATAAAGAGCTACTTTAGACAGATGGAAAGCTGCACATACACACTAACATCTTTAGAGCACAGGATATCCCACAATGGGGAGTACTCGTGGATCACAGTGAAGTGTTTTGTACAAAAGAAACCAGGAAGAGAGTTGAAAATGGATAGGAACAAAGGAGCTGAAAGAGTGGACAGAAAAAAAAAAAAGGCTTTCAGAAAAGGTCTTCTGTACTATACAAAAAAGGGGCCATCTTATCCAAATACTGATGGGGGAGGGCAGTGAGCAATTTTAGGTACCTGGGGTATTTGCATATTGGAAGATGTCTTTGGTACCACACAGAGGATGTTCTGTTGGAGTCAGGAGGACCAGTGAAGGGATAGTTGCAAAATTCCTGGCGAGTAAGGTGGGGCCAGCAGTGTGCACTGGGAGAGAAAAGTGTGAGCAGTGGAGGAGAGCTGCAAGAGGGGAGATTAGGCTGAATTTCGTATGAGAGTGTGAGAGAAAGAGGAGTGTTTGGCATCTAAGTCTTCAGACATGGATAAAGAATGAGCGGCACTCTAGTTTGAGTAAGGGAGATCCAAAAAGTAAGTAGTTAGGAAAAATAAAATAGGAATGTTTTTGACACGTTTGCATCTAAGAGGCTAGATGGTCCAAGGGTGGGTAGTATAAGTTCCCTGCAGGCCTTTGGGTCAATGAATTTGGGACACAGAAGCAGGTAAAGGGGGCCATTAGAATATGAATAATGCTTACCATGAGTGCAGGCTGAGTTACCATGGAAGGGACAGAGAAGGGTAGGAAGACCTAGCACTGAACATCAGTGTTAAAGAGATGGACAGAGTAAGAAGCTAATGAAAGGGCTAAGGAGGAGAATTAGAGGTGGAGTGTGATCAGGAGACAGGAGAGTGCTTTGTGTAAACAAAGATGCTGTGAGTAATACCGGAAACAACAGAAAAAGATGTTTTGGATATCCTTATTGGAGAACTAGGGAGTTGCCTGTGTCCTTGGAGAGGGCTGTTTTAGTGTAGAGAAGTGGGGGAGGGTGCATGACACAATATAAAGGTGTCTCTGAAAGGAGAGAAGGTCAGTTACTTAAATGTAAGCTCACTTACAGGGAGGAGAAAAATTAAATACATTTTTTTTAATTCAGAAAGAATGCAAAGTTAATGAGTATGTAAGTTAGAAAGTAAACACGTTGAAATGTTTGGACTGACAGGAGGAAGTCAATGGAGAGAGAAGAAATGTATGGAATATTGGAATTTATTTATGGGGGAGAGTATGGAAGAAAGAGCAAGAGCGAATGGCCCCTGGGCTGGGGATTGGCTGCTGTGGGGTATGGTTCCTGGGGAGATGTGAACCTCTACTCACTCTAGAAAGGTAACTGACAACTCACCAAAGTAACAATACCACCAAAGTCCAACTTGGGGAACCAGTGAGTTTTACTGAGGTTACTTACAGGAGTTTGGATGGGGGTTGCTTATGGGAGCAGAGATGAGTCAAATACAATTTGTATCACCAAAAGCCATCACCAGTGTGGATGACAGCTCACAGAAAACTAGAATTTTGGCGCTCATTATATAACTTACAGGCAGCTTGGCAGGTTGGAGAGTATCTCTCTTCCAGGCAGCTCTGCTAATCTGATCCTCAGCACTTCTTTCTGCTTGAGGGAGGGAGGAGGTCCTGTCATCTGGGTAAGTTTCAGGGACTTCCTGAATTATGAGTTGTTTAATTCCTGAGTCTTAATGACCCTCCATTTCAGTTATTTTATTTATTTGTTTATTTTTATTTATTTAATCAAGTTGATACAAACTAGGGTCATTTGAGAAGAGGGAACCTCAATTGAACAAATGCCTCTACCAGACTGGTCTGTAGGCAAGTCTATGGGGCCATTGTCTTGACTTGTGATTGATGTGAAAGGACCCAGCCCACTGTGGGTGGTGCCATTCCTTAACAGGTAGCCCTGAATGCAGGCTGAGCAAACTAGGAAGAGCAAGTTAGTAAGCAGCATTCCCCCATGGTCTCTGCTTCAGTTCCTGCCTTCAGCTCCTCCCTACCCCAACCCTCAAGTTCTTGCTTTGATTTCCCCAGATGATGCATGGTAACCTGTAGCCAAATAATCCCTTTCCTCCATGAGCTGGTTTTGGTCACAGTGTTTATGACAGTAATGAAAACCTAACCAGAACATGCCCCTTTAGAAACTCCTGAGTCTTAACAAACTTCACTCCAGGATGGATTGTTTCACCCTTGAGGGAATTGCTACAAGTCTTTAAGGCACTGGCTTGGCACCTGGGGATATGAATTTGAAGCCCTATGGCATTCAGTTCTAGCTCTGGGGAGGGAGAGACAAGAGGATCATGGAGGCTTGCTGACCAGATAGTCTTGTCCAATTGGTGAGTTCCAGTTCTGATGAGAGACCCTGTCTCAAAAAAATAAGGTACAGGGTGATAGAAGATGTCAGTATTGACCTCCAGCCTCCACATGCACAGCCACACAAGTGCATACGCAGCTGCCCACATGTATATAAACACATAGAGACAAAGTGCTTATGCATGTAACACACATGTTTTAAAAAGAATGAGTGGCTTGTGTTTGGATATGAAGGGAGATATGACTTATGGTAGTCATGGCAAATCAGGAAGGGTATGACCTTAACTGCTATATATAGCCTTAGCCTTTTCCCACCTCCAGCGCCACAACCGCTTGTTCTCTGCTCCCAAGCCACCATGTTGTGATCTGTTTTTACTGTTATGCCCTGTCTTCCATGATAGATTGAACTCATGAGCCATTTTTTTTCTTTTATATTTTTTTCCTCAGGTGTTTTGTCATAGTGATTGAAACTACCAGGAGCCTGGAGAGGTAGTTCAACAGTTAAGAGCACAGCTCTTGTAAAGGATCTGAATTTAGTCCCAAGTACCTATTTATGTCAGAGGGCTTAATACCAACTTTAACTTCAGCAATGTTGCAGGGACTATTGGCACAAGGGTGGTCAGGGCCAAATGGGCCTTGTTGAGAAGAACATGGCACTAGGGGAGAGGTGACACCCTGTAAGCAAAGGGAGGTGTCCTGAATTTGGACATTGTGATGAGGTGAGAGAATGGGCAAAGAGAAAGAGCTGGAAAGATATCACAATGTGTCAGAGGCCTTGAGCTTGAAATGTCAGTGGTGGGGATGTTTCAGATGAAGGGTCATAAACGTGGGATGGTGCCTTGAAGAGATATGGCAAGTCTTCAGGTTATGCTGAAGGAACTTGAAGCTTTATTGTTTACTGGACTCCTCTGGGATGGTTACAGGATGGAGAAAAGCCACAAGGCCTAACCCTGAGACTGAAGAGCCCATTAGTCAAAGAGACGGACCTGAGGTGCAAGTCCAGCAGCCTTCAGAGGTGGGACTCTAGCTGTGAACGGTCTCCTAGGCCAAGTATGAAGAGCAAGGAGGGCCCATCCCTGGTTACTTCACTGTCTTCTCCCAATAGCCCCAAACCTGTGAGACTCTGTTCACTCAGCAGCGCAGGAACAGAGGGAGTATTTCCAAGATACTGAGCAATGGAAACATCAACAAGAACATGCTGATGACATGCCCAAAATGACACCAGCAAAACTGCTGCTGACCTCAGCCTGTCACTTCATTTCCCTCTTCTTCCCCTTGGCTGCAGCCTATCCACCCCGAGCCGGGTCACCCACACCTCCTCACTGAATACCCTCTGGAGGCTGGCATTTGTGTCTGATGCAGGACGGAAAAGGGGAAAATTTCTGACTTGGCAGAGTGGTGTGAAGTCAGGAGGGAGTGTTTGTCCTGCACGGCAACAAGACATATCAAATCATTGCTGCCTCTCCCTCCTGTCCAAGTCTGTTGCTATTTACAGAGACTCAACATTTCCGTAACAATACCTTTTGCTTAGAAAGGGCTTTCTCTTGCCACCAGTCCAGAAAGTCCCCACAAAGAAGCTGAGGAGGCTCAGAGGTCCATTAGCCTGTCATATATAGCAGAGAACAAAAAAGAGACCCATTGTCAACCAAAGTGGAAGATTTGGTTGACACCTAGGTTGTTGACAACCACCACCTGAGGTTGCCCTCTGACCTCCGGCATGTATGTAATAGCTCATGCACACCCACACTCACTGTGGTGTTTTGACTGAGATACCCCCATATTCTCAGGCATTTGAATACTTGGTCCCCAATTGGTGACATTGTTAAGGGAGCCTTACAATATATGGCCTTGTTGGAGGAAGTGCATCACTCTAGGAGGTGGGCTTTGAGGTTTAAAAGCCTCTCCCAACCCCATTTCATTTTCAGCTTCCAGCTCTAGTCACCGTGCCTGCCTGCTTGCTACCATGTTTCCCTCCTGTCATGGTGGTGGACTCGTATCCCCCTGGAACCATAAGCTCCAAATAAAGCCTTTCTTCTACCAGTTGCTTTGATCATTTTCAAGATGTCAGCTGCCCCTGACGCCATGTCTGCTGCCTCCTACCACCATTCCCAGCCATGATTTTTATTCATCTATAATCATAAACTCAATTAAACTCTTCTATAACTTTCCCTGGTCATGGTATTTTGTTACAGAAATAGAAAAGTTGCTAATGAATCATACAAATGATAACCCACACTCCCTATAGTTTAAAATTTGAAAGTAGATATGCCTAGTTCTCGTTCCCCATCCACTGCAGCTTATATTGAGCTCTCTAGGAATTCACCTCTGGCTGACCTATCCTCTGTTCATTGTGACATCCTGGAAGGCTAAAACTCAAATACGAATTGTTGCTTGCAGCCTCCAATACCAAGATTCTAGCTCTTGGCACAAGATGATCTGTTTGTTGAATGAATGAAATGTGCTTGTTGAATGAGCAGAATTTGTTCAGTGAATTAATGAAGCTTGTATGGATGAATTAATAAAGTGCAACTTGTTGAACAAATGGTTGAAACTCTTTTGCCCACTGCTCCAAAGCAGCTATTCTGCTATTTGAATAACTGTGAAGAAGTGACATTACTCTGATCCCTTGTCTTTTGCTCTTTGCTCCCTTGAGACAGACAAGACAGATGGGGGAAAAGAAAAAGTAGAGATTGGAATACCATAGTTTTGCCACTGGCTGAGTAGTCTCAGGTGGGTCTCAGCCCTCTCTGAATCCTTGTTCCATCCTTCCATCCAAGTCAGATGTTACCTCCCTCCTTAGGAAGACAAGCTGGAATGGCAAGTGTTCAGGACATTAAAATCGAGGGAAGAGTCTTGAGTTCCATCCATATGAGCACTTATCTAACCAGCTTTGAAGGGCTTGCATGTAGGAGAGGTTGAATGAACGACCAAGTGGGCCTGAAGCCAAGAAATTAACTTGGAATTTGTTTGAAGACGGGGGCCTTCTGTGAGCCACATGGCGCAGATGCCACACAGGTGATCTGGAGCTGATTAATGATGTTGTGTAAGTCACTGTCCATCCTGTTCCAGGTGGTAGTTTGATTAGGGTTCAAACAAGGAAGTAGAAACAGGAAAAGTGGCCAGGAGCCTCGAATATCAGGAAGCTGGAATGCTGAAGAAAGGGAAATTTAGATGAGCCTGCTTTAGACTTACCTGTGAACTTAAGGGGTCATGGATGGCAGATGGGAAGCAAAGTTCTTGTTGTGTTAGCAGCATGAACTGAGTTTGATCCTTGGCACTCATAGAAAAAGCTGAATACAGTAGCATGCACCTGTAATCCCAGCATTGTAGAGGCAGAAACAAGGGCATCCCTGGAGCTGGCTGGCTACACCGTGCAGCCAAATCTGTGGATTCAGAGAGAAAAACAAGATGGAGACGAATTGAAGAAGACACCTGATCCTGACCTCTGACCTTCACACATATGCATGCACAAGGTACATGAACATGTACACACACACACACACACACACACACACACACACACACACACACACACCGAGTATATGGGTGGGTTGATTTGTTCAAAGCTCTGCAAACAGAAATACAGACACTGCAGCCCTGTAGGTGGATATTCTCCAGGACCGTGTCTGAACGGTAGACTACAGCCTGCAAACAGGCAGAGATCTCAGCTCTTTGACTTGTCATTTATAGTGTTTAACAGATGACACTTGTTTCACACAGGACTTGGTGTCTGAAACTCCAGTGGCCATTTTGTGACCACGAGCAGAAGTGAAAAAGGCATTGGGGGGGGGATGCTTAAATTAACTCACCCTGGGACCACCTTTCTTCAGACTTCTTCTCCAATGGCATAATTAAGTGCTTTATTTCTACGTCATTTCCCCTACTTTGAAAGAAAACTCCCAGTCAGCAAACATTGTTCCTGGCCCAGTTGCTAAGCGTGAGCATGAGCTTCATGTCTAGATTTTGGGTATATCATCAATGCTGTCTGCAGAGTAAGCCCTCAGGAGACCAATGGTAGGGTTTATTTCCTAAGGCTCATAATGGTTAACATTATTGACTCAATGAGATCTAGAATCACCCAGGAGGCAGATTCTGAGTATGCCTGTGGTGGATTTTCTAGGTTAGGTTAACTGAGATTGCCTTGTCATTGAGACCCACCCTAAATATGGGTGGCGCCATGCCGTAGGCTGGAGAGCCAGACTACACATTAGAGAGAAGGCAAGCTAAGCCTAACATTCATCTCTTTCTGCTTCTTGACTCTGAATGCAATGTGACCAGCCGCCTGAAGCTCCTGCCACCATGCCTTCCCCTCCATGGTGGGCTGTACCCTTGAACTGTGAACCCAACCTCAGTTTTACCTTCAAGTTGCATTTTGTCCCATCTTGTCACAACATTTCGAATAGCGTAAGTAACACTAACAAGGCTAAACCGTAAATTTTGCTGAGCGACTGGGTTGGTCTTTACTTTTAAACAAACTCAAGCATTCCACAGGAGAGTTGGGTTCCCGTCAGTGCAGGTGGCAGTGGACCATCCTGGCAATCTCATGTTTGATTTGTCAGGGTGCCATGTGGAGTCAGGTGCCAGGGCCATGTTATGTGATCTTCAGCACTCTCACTGACCGACCCATTGCCATACCTCATGGCAGGCCGGCATTGGAGCTACATAACTTGCATTCTTCCCTTTCCTGGGAAGTTTGATAGAGAAAGTCACCTAAATGAGTCCACAGGGCCTACAGGGCCTGAGCCTCTTCCTTTGTCTGTGGGATCTACTGGCTGAAATCTAACCTGGACGTAAGGGGATGCAGATGTGTTCTGAGAACATTTTTTTTTACATTTATTTATTTGATATTTAGTGTGTGTGTGTGTGTGTGTGTGTGTGTGTGTGTGTGTGTGTGTGCGCACTCGTGTGCCATGGTGGGCATGTAGAGATCAGAGGACAACTTTTGGGAGTCACTTCTCTCCTTCCACCATGTGGGTTTGGAAAATCAAACTCAGGTGGTGAGGCTTGGTAACAAGTTTCGTTTCCCATTGAATCCTCTTACCAGCCCATATAGTTTAATCATTCGTTGGAGGACAGTGTGATATGGTGAGAATGTGTTTAGGTGAGATAATCTGAAATGTTTGTGACTTTTAAAATGTATGAGAAACTTCATGTAGATGCAGCATCCCAACTTCTGTTTAGCTGTCATTTTGATTTGCCAAGTCTTTGAGACTGGATCTGGCTTTATAACCCTGGCTGGCCTGGAACTCTGATTCCTCTTCTTCTTCCTCCCAAGTGCTAGGATTACAGTTGTGTGCCACCATGCCCAGCTCCAGAAACCAAACTTCTATGTTTTCATAAATCTTTTAAATGTGTGTGTTAGTTAGTTTTCTTTTCTTTTTTTAAATATTTATTTATTACTTCAGGCTACATCTTCATCACAGTGTCCTCTTTCAGTCCCGCCCTCCCACCCTCTACCCCCATTCCTTCCATCCCACTCTTCTGGAGTGGAGTGTCCCTACATAACAGTCCCCCATCCCAGTTCAGCAGTCATATAAGGGCCAAGAGCCTCCTCAAACACTGGAGGCCTACAAGGCAGCACCACCAGTGAGAAGTGTCTTGCTGACAAGAAACAAAGTCTATGTTCCTGTTCCCTTTGGTGCATTGGTTGTAGTATAGTTATCTTGTACTGTATGGCTAAACTACTTTTCTATTGCTGATAAAACACCATGACCAAGGAAACTTATAAAAGACAGTGTTTAACTGGGCTTAAGGTTTCAGAGGGTTAGAGTTCCTGATGGCAGAGCAAAGGCATCATATCAGAAACAGCTGAGATCTTACACTGGATCACAAATGGGAGGCAGAGAGCACACTAGGAATAGCATTAGTCTTTTGAACCCTTAAACCTTGCCCTAGTAACATACTTCCTCCAACAAGACCACACCTCCCAATTCTTCCCAAACAGTTCCACTAACTGAGGACCACATATTGAAATGCACGTATGGGGCTATTCTCATTCAAACCACCAGAGAGGGACACAATTGTGCATATTGGTGGATATGAAGTCTATCTTATCGAATGAGGTCTGTCTTTGCTGGAGCATGTGATATTAATCCCATATCACATGATTTTCTTGCCTTCTCACCTCCTGTTATGCTTAGGATTGGAAATGTCTCCTCAAAAGCTTTAGACATCTGGTTCACAAATGGAGGAGGTATTTTGGGAGGTTGGAGAAACTTCAGGAGGTGAGGCATGGTAGGCAGAGATGGGTCACTAAGGGGCAGACCTTTGAGAGTTACAGTCTGGCCCTGCTTCCTTTCCAGTCCCATCTCTATTTCAAGATCCAACAAGATGGGGGGGGGGCATCTGAACCACACATTCTCACAATTAGAAAGTCTGGCAGGATGAACTGTTCCCTCTGTAAACTCTGAGCCAGAAGGAACCTCCCTTCCCTTGAGTAACTTCTGTCAGGAACTTTGTGACAGGGACATGGAGGATAAGTAATTTAGTTCACTCCCAGGAGACATTGTGAACACCTGTGTCTCCTCAATCCGTACTCAGGCACTTCTTACTTGTTTTCATTAGCTGCTCACATGGCTCTGGGTGGACAGAGCCTCATGATGTGATAAGAAGCAAGGAAGAGTCCTGGGGTAGCGCCTGTTGATGTCTTCTCGGAGGCAATCTCCATCACCTTCCACTCTCCCACGGCCATGGCACAAGCTGGACCCTCAGTCCTTCCTCTACCTTTTTTTTTTTCCTTGAGAGGTCCTCTCTTGTCCCTATGACAAAAATGCTTGGAAGCTGTGTGGAGTGAAAAACATATAACTGGGAACACCAAAACCAGCCCAGGCCATGCCTCGTGTTAGTACCATGCAGTCATGGCCCTGGGTTCTATAGGCCCTTCCACAAACTACTGAGCTTTAGAAAGAGGATGTTAGTTCACTGCTCTGTACACCCAGGATAACCATTTGCCACCACTGGGCGATATGGAATTAGCTTGCTACAGTAGGGACCATCTCACCCTGCTAGCAGAGCTCATGCTACCATGTGACCCTGTCACAGCTTCCCACCACCCTCAGTTTTGACCACCATCTCTTTCCCTGACATGCCTTGAACCCAAGTCTATGGCCTATGCTGTTGTGGTACCTTTGAGGGAAGGGAAGGGAAGGAAAAGGTGCCCCCCACCCCATGGGGTGGTAAAGAAGAAAGAGGAAGCCAGAGGTTCAGAAGAAAACGCAGGCTCTTCACCCCTAGTGTGACAGATGGAAGCCTCGAAGGTCAGGTTTGGGGTTCATGTGCCTCTGTAGGGCATGCTTTGGAAGATGGGAACCTCTTTCTGAGTCACAAGAGAGAAAGAACATGGCTTCTAGGGCGCTTTCAAACACCAGAGCCCAAGGCTTCAAAGGTGTAAGCTGAGACTCATAGGACGTCCTGTTTCTACTTCTGCCCCTGTGTCCTTCCTTGCTTCAAGGAATCTTGATGGATGCAGATGCAACCTCCCAGCCCCGATGCCCAAATACATCAGCATGGTCATAACTTGCTAAATACTGTCATTAAAATATTTCTCTTGTTAACTTTGTGATAACACTTTTTCCCCCTCTTCTGAAATTTCACGTTAGTGTTTCATTCATTGAATTTCCAGTTCTAGGAGCACAACCATGGGGCTTGGTACAGGATGGAGAGGGTGTTTCCCTTCTTCAGAGTCTGGGAGAGGATGAGCCAGCAGGGCCAGACTGGCTCAAATCTTTTCTGGGGTCAAACAGAAGTCTTCTATTGGAAGACGGTTGAGAGGAGAAAGCAGAAAAGAAAAATCGATGCCTAACTATGGTAGCCAGGGTTAGCAAATAAATATGCAGGACAGAAATATTTCAGAGAAACAATGGATACTTTCTTCTTAGAATAAGTTGTCCTGGAGCTGAGGAGATGGCTTAGTCACTAAAGTGCTTGGCATGCCAACAGGGAGACTCAAGTTTGGTCCCCAGCACCAGTGTAGAGAGCCAGGTATGGTGGTGTGATTGTAATCCTGACACTCTCCCTGAGCTGGGGAGGTGGAGACAGGAGGATTCAGGGGCCTCGGTGGCTTGCCAGACCAGCTGAATAGGCAAGCCCTGGGTCCCAGTGGAGCACTCTGTCTCAAAAGATAGGACGGGCAACTCCTGAGGAGCAACATCCCAGGTTGCTTTCGGGACTCTACTGGCAAGTGTACAGTGTACATATCCACGTGTATACACTCACAGAAATACATATAGAAGTAAATAAGTTCCAAAAAAAAATAAATATGCCCAGAAGTTATACAGAACATGGTCACATTAAACACTTATTGGATTCCTGAAATTCCAACCAAGCAAGGCACCTTGAGTTTTCTCTGCAACTCTACAAGTATAACACAGCTCTCCAGGGAGGAGACAGCTTCCACTTTTGATGTAGATGAGTCTTTGTTTAGTACATTAGCACAGGTTTTTATTTTTCACTATTTGTTTTACTTGCAGGTTTAACTTTAATGAGTGAGTAATATTTACCATGGATTGGGTATGTATGTATACATATATTGTGTGTGTGTGTGTGTGTGTGTGTGTGTGTGTAATTAAACTAAAACATTTTTTTATTTAGATTTTTAAAAATAATTTTATATGTGAGCATTGTATTTATATAATTTCCACTTTCCCTCTCTCCTTCCAACTCCTTTCCTGTCCCCCCACCCCTTCTCAAATTCATGACTTCTTAATTATCATTGGTATACATGTATGTACATATGTACATCATATACATATGTGTATGTAGATATAATCTTTTGAGCCCATTTAGTGTTGGTCATATGTGTGTGTGCTTAGAGCTAATAACTACTTGGAACTGGATAACCTAAGAAGGGGAGAAAGCCTCATCTCTCGCAACCCTGAGTTGCTAGTGGCTCTTCATCTAGGGGAGGGGCCTTGTGAGAGTTTCCCCATGCAAGTTAGCATGTCAACTGGTATTGTCACTGTGCAGGTCTTCTTTAGGTGACCATATTGAGATTTCAAGGATTCAGCATAAGAACAGCGATATTTTATTGGATTTGTGAGCTCCTTATTTCTACAGTGACAAAACACTTTATAGTCATGTATTTTGTTAATGTTGGTAAGATGATAAACCTACATGCATTCATTTGTGTGTGTGTGTATGTTTGTGTGTGAGTGTGTGTGTGTGTATGTCCATGCACATGAATATGTGTATGTTATTCAAACCTAGGGACCTGGCATATTCTAGACAATCGTAGTACTACTGAGCTACAGCCCTGCCTCCCATTCATCTCTTTGTAATTTAAATAATATCTATAATGCACAAAGGTTTTAATTGGAAACTAGAGACACAAAAATTAGTAAGCCACAGATCTTGGCTTTGAAGAAGCTGCAGCTAAGAGCAGGGTTCTTTTTTTTTTTTTTTTTTTTTTAAAGATTTATTTATTATGTATACAGTGTTCTGTCTGCAGGTACATCTGCAGGCCAGAAGAGGGCACCAGATTTCATTATGGATGGTTGTGAGCCACCATGTGGTTGCTGGGAATTGAACTCATGACCTCTGGAAGAGCAGCCAGTGCTCTTAACCGCTGAGCCATCTCTCCAGCCCAAGAGCAGGGTTCTTACAATGATTGTCTGTGTAAACAAAAGTTCATTAGGAGGGGTTGTGGCTGTAGCTAAGTACAGAGTGCTTGCATTGTCTGGCACGTGCACAGCCCTGGGTCTCAACTGTAGCACTCCCTCAATGAAAATCCTTATTGAGACGTAGCCACACCTGCTCATTGACGTGAATGTGGTTCCTCTGACCGACAGAGGTTGAGTCGAGTGATGTGGCTTGAAAGTCTAAAATATTTACTTACCGGCTCTTGACATCAAAGTTTGTTGACCTCTGACCTACAAGAAGAATTTGTTAGCAATGTGAACAACACACAAAGAGAAATGTGATGTGTGGGTGCTTAACACTCTTTCCTGGTCTCTCTAAGTCTGTCAGAGACCATCTTGGATTGAAGTGGGAAGGGCTTGTGGGGGCTCATGTCTGAAATGCTGGCCCTAGGGATACTGAGGCGAAGAACTGCTATGAGCTTGAGGCTAATCTTGACTCTCCAGTGAACTCCAGACCAGACTAGGCTACAGTGTGAGACTTTTTTTCAAAATAAATAATGTAATAGATAATAATAACAAACAAACCAAAACAATAAAGGAGAGCAGTTCAGATTTGGAAACAAGAATTTTTAGTATCTGAGTATGTCAAGTTTTTGTCATAGAAGCAAATAGCCAAAACACTGCAGAGAAACAACTGATGTTTTCTTTTTTGAAGTATGTTCATAAGATTGAGTACACACATTTATACCAAATGAATTTATGGGTTATTTTTCTGTGACTCTGACTTAGCGAAGTTCTGAATTTTCTATAGTGAACAGGCAGGACACAGAAAGAAAAGAAGCCATAGATTCCAAGGTACATCCAATCATTTCACCCCTAGTGAGAAAAATGGACACACTCACGGTTTGCTTAGTAGTAGTGGAGGCATTTATTTTTGCCCTTCTGTCATACACACATTAGGGTGTGTGTGTGTGTGTGTGCATGCGCTGTGCTGGAGATCAAACCCAGGGTGTTAGGAAAGTACCCTACTTGACTAAGCTACTCATTCAGCTCCATGATTCTAATATCTTGAATTTGATATTAGAATCCAGATTTTATCTGGATCAGTGGAAGGCTCAGAGTTTGATTAAATGTTCCAGGTTCCAAAGGGAAAAAGTCAGAATCCTAACTCAGAGCAGGTCCATCTGGCACTGGTCTTCTCAGGATGCTCCCAGCTCCCCTGTGCTCTGCATCTGCTCATCAGGCATGATGGTATGTGGGCTTCTGGAATTGCTCACTAAAACAAGGGTCCTCAGTGGGATGAGAGACACTGAGAAAGGCCTGAGGACATTTTTTATTGTGTCGTCAAGTTAACCTTGAGGGGAGGTGCTTCAGACATCTGGTCAACCACTCTTTTCCTGCTTCTTAAGTTACAATATAGTCTCTGCAATTATTTTTAGCTCCTGTTGACATGTTGATTTTAATTATGGTGTTGGTGTAACCAATGTATGTTCTATATAAACTAGTTGGTGGGTGATCGTGTTATCACTGGTGATTAATGTTGTCATTATCATTGATGGAGGTAAGCATCCCCCAGGAGCACCACACGACACTTCCTGAGAGGTATGGATACCTCCACCTGGTGTGGGTCCCACAGCAAAGACTTCATTGAGTTATCTGCCTAGAGTCTCTGCTGGTCCCTTCTGTGCTAAGTCAAGAAGCTTTAGAATAGGTGGAGGCACCCAGATGGTGAGGTAGAGCTGACTTACCAACCACCTACTGGTGTAACTGAGGACATGGTTCCTTAATGTAAAATGGCTATCAAATCAATACCAGTGGTTATCAAGACTAAGTAACTTTGAATATGTCAACTACTTGAAGAATGCCTGAGACAGAATATGTGCTACGTGTTTGTTCAGATAATTTATTTGTGTAGGTATGGTGCTGGGGTTAAACCTAGGGCCTCAACATGTGCTAGGCACATATTCTACCACTGAGCTGTTCACACCTCAGCCCCTCACTGTTTAAATATATATATTTTAAAAACCCATTATATTATTTTTAACTTGAGAATTCTTATTTAGTCACTCACTTTTCTTGTTATAATATGAAGTGATTTGAGGGTCAGAATGGTTCCCTAGATAGTCTCTCTCGCAGGTTGGTGTGCTCCAATCCTGGCACTTGACTGCATAGTTTGGAAGTTCTTGGCTGAGGTATTGATCATCCTTGGAGATGCCTCCAAGTTAGAGTCTTTGTATTGGTTATATTTTCACCTCTAGCACATAACAGCATAGTTCTTGGACCGCAAACAGTGTCTTAATAATGGGACTCCCAACCGAAGGTAGCAACATATCTAAGGTTATACCTAAGTGTATAGCAGGCAGCATTGAGACCTCCTGAGGGTCTCATTCACACTATCTCTGTAGCATTAGCAAAGTGAACCTGACTCTGATGATCTTAATGGCATTCAGGAGAGCAGCTTCAAATTTCCAAACTTAAGTCTAAACATAAACTCACACTTGGGATTATATGCTATTCCTTAGTGTATGTGAAGGTAAGTCTACAGTCCTGAAGTCTACCCTGTCTGGACAGGGCCACAAAGGACCAGGTCTAAGACACTGGACTCCTCTAAGGGGAAGGTTAATCATATCTGCACTTAGCTGTTTTCAAGGTTGGATTTTGGGGTGCATCAGACACTTAGAGCCCACTGTAAATGCTGCACCTGACTGACTCATCATGGAGTGGCCTACCCAGCAGGTCCCGTTCTTTTACTAATAGAACATTCCTTCCACAGAGTGGATAATGAGCTGGATTCAAGAGCCTCACCTCATCCACACAGCTCAACTTGGGACATCCACTGTCCACTTCTGGACTCCCTTCATCCCTAACCCTTGACATGATTTCTTTTTGAAACTTTTCATTTCTAATTACACATGTATGTGTGATTGTGTGTGTGTGTGTGTGTGTGTGAGTGTGTGTGTGTGTGTGTGTGTGAGTGTGTGTGTGACACATGAGTGTAGGTGGAGGAGGCCAGAATAGGGCATAGAATCCATTGGCATTGGAGTTACATGCAGTTGTGAACCGCCAGACCCTGATGTGGTGCTGGGAACTGAACTTAGGTCCTCTTTAAGTGTTTGTAACTGTTGAGCCAATTCTCCTGCTCCAGCTGTGATTTGTTGAATATATTTCCTGTACCAATTTGATTGAAACAATAAGATCAACTCAATGTAACTATAACATAAACTTCAATGTCAAACCAAAGTTATTGTTCCATTCACACACCACTATGACTGGTTTCTTTGGTGTAATGATAAGGCAGAAAGGGAGAAAAGCAGATGACAGTGGCTTGCCTCAGCAAGGCTTACTAAGTTTAACTATGTGCCAAGACTTTGCTTGCTTTTCCCATAAGTTTCATAAAGTGCTATGAACCTGCTCTTGATCAAACACCTCACCTTTCCTGGGAATATCATTGTGGGCACTTATCTGTATGCTTCCCAAAGGTTCTAAAAGTCAATTCTGGGTTCAGCCTCAGCTTCTAGAAGGATCTTGGAGGCAGAACTCTGCAAAATTGCAGCACTTCACTTCTGCCTCAATACCCTGAGGTATCAATCGAGGTAGGAGGCTCCCTTTACGCCTACAGGCTCCCTGCTGTCTGGCTCTAGCTATCTATCTTTCTTCAAATTACAAACAGGACTGGAAGCCAAGAACTAGCCAAATGCATCATGGGTGTCACCAAGGGACAAGTTGAGCTGTCAGCCAGCAGGGCTTGGGACAAAAGTCCAAGAAGCAGCAAACTCATTCCAAAAGTTGAGTTTTCCACTTATTCCTGTAAGAAATCTTTCTCTCCATGGATGTTCTAGATTTCTCGCAAGTGCTTCTGTTATTCTGAGATGAGCAGTGTTGTGTGACTGGGTGATATGACCGGCAACTGGTGATTTAACTGGACTCATTTAAATAAGGTCACTCTTATTGGTGTTGTCTTCCTAAGTACTAAATCACTTGGCTCTAAGTCAGGCCACAGAACACTCTCATTTGAAAGGGATAATCTTTCAAATGAGTCTTCTTGCTCCAAAATGGGACCAGAGGGAGCTACATATGAGGTTGTATCCTTGTTCTCAACTATTCAAATACCCTCTCTATTGCCACTCCCTAATTGTCAATCCATTGCCTGTATGCCCTTGGCCCTACAATCTGGTCTGTTTCATATTGATGTGCCTATGTGGGTCGGGGTGTAGTTCCTTGCTCATTCTCCCAGGAGTCAGGTAGCTACTGGGGCTTGTAAGAAGCTTGGCTCTAGGCTGTGAACCGGGATCTTAGAGATGCAGTCTTCCATATGTAAAAACATAGAGAGAAAGAGTGGTCCATTCATTCACTTGTTCGTTTGTTCATTGGTTCAAGCCCCTGTTTTCGTCCACACAGGACAGGAAGAACACCTTCTATCTGAAGATTATTGCTTCCAAAGTTGGTCCCGGTCTGAGCAATGGTCAGCAGAAGCTCCCTGGCTGTGTGAGTGAGGAGGCTAAGTTCGAACCTACTCTCACTCACTCTCTGGGAGACTGTACAACATCTCCCATCCTGTGGAGGAGGGGAGGGGTGCGGGGTTCTGTTTTCTCCCCCTGGGTTTCCCTGCAGCTTTGCTATGGAGCTCCTGCTCCATGCACAGGGAAGATAAGCCTTTCTCTAACTTCTGCCTGCAGCTAAGTCCTGAGAGGGTGCTGGCACATATGCTCCCTGTAGACTCTTCTCAAGGCTTTCAACATTATTTTCTCCTTTTAAAGATAAGGAACACACAAACAGAACAAGAAGGAGAGAGAGAGAGAGAGAGAGAACCCCCTCTACCCAAATCTGAAGAGTTCTCATGAAGAAGGACTGTCAGGTTTCTGTCTGAACTATATGCTACTGCTCCCTGGCTTATAGCTGACTTTTACCAAATAGGTGTCCTCAGTCAGGTTTGAGGATGTAGTTCACGATGAAAACTGGCCTATGTACACATCACCATGGCAATGTTTAGGCAAACTGGCTCAGTGGTCCTGCAGTGGATATTATGGGATACCTCCTGCTCTTCTTTCTTAACACTCACCCAGAGCAATGAACAATTTCCCAGATTAATGGATGTCCATTTTAGACATGTAATACTTTGAGGGCATAGTTAGTGTCTTGAAGTATGAAAACTCAGCTAAGATGTCAGAACAGAAAGGTGTGTGCTTGGGAAAGTCTCTCTCTCTCTCTCTCTCTCTCTCTCTCTCTCTGGGTGTGTGTGTGTGTGTGTGTGTGTGTGTGTGTGTGTGTGTAAATGAGAATGAAGGCAACAGATGGTGACTTTCAATTGGATGAATACATTCTCCATTCAGATGGCTGTGACTGTCTCTCTTTCCCTAGGTGACAGTCATCCACTGATAGCCAAATGTTCTGGATCTGCGTAGCTGGAATTTGAGTCACAGTCTATCCTCCACCCAGTGATCACGCTGCAGCAACATCTTGGAAAACCAAAGCGAGCCTTCTCTAGAGGAACCCAGAGCAGAGACAGCAACAGCCTTGCTTCTTACCTCCTCTAAGATCTAATGATGACCTCCAGAAGCTTGCCTGTGGAGCAAAGGGCCTCTTGTATTCTTCTGGCTCTTCTATTCTGTTGTTTTTCTGATTAGGAATTTTAGGAAACTGAAGTATTAGAAGCAGTCATATTAAAACAAAACAAAATAAAAGAGTCCCACTGGTCATTGCATCAGGGATCTTGAGAACTCATCTTTTAATTAATTAATTAGTTAAGTAATTGTGTGTGTTTGTTTCTGGGGGTTCATATTTACATGGATGCATATGTATGTATGCACATGTGTGCATGTGTGTGAGGATTGATATATACCTTGTGTACCTTCTCTCATGAGCTGTTATTTTATTCTTTGACACAAGGTCTTCCCTGAGTTGTCCTGATGCTTGCCTATAGACCAGGGTGGTGGGCACCTATCTATGGGATATGTCTGTTTCTGTCTCATGAGTTCTGGGATTATAAGCATGTGATCACCATGCCTGGCTTTTTTACGTGTGTGCCAGTGATTGAACTCGGGTCCTAATGTTTGTATGGAAACCTCTTAATTGACTGAACCACCTCCCCAGAACAGAGCTCCCTTCTTTCTTTCTTTCTTTCTTTCTTTCTTTTTTTTTTTTTTGAGACAGTGGGTGGTGTTTAAGCAAGACCCAGCAATCCGCTTGCCAGGATTTGGTGAGCCACACAAGGGTGGGTACTGGGGAGGGGACCCATAACTTGTAACTCATGGAACCTGATGAAGCCAGCTGTTACTTCCAGATTTCTAGTCTCTCTTATATGGTTCATGAGTTTATGAAATAGAAATTTAATTCTCATATTGAGTGACTCAAACTAGAACATTCTTTCCCAAGGATAGAACATCTGACAAACTGTAACCTCCATGAATGTGTGTCTTACACTGACAACAAGTGTCTAGAAAGCCACGTGCTTGTAGAATTTTTGAAGTCAGTTAATTTTAAATATGCTGAGAAAATATTGTCACAGTGAATCCTGGTGATTCTTTTCTGAAACTCACCACTTCATCAAGTTATTCCGCAGCTCAGACTCTCCTGCCTCAGGTCAGTTTGGAAAAAGAGCATCCCCCACAACACAGGACAATGAAAACAGGCCTGGCATTGGCAAGCGTCAGCATCAGCACAAAAGGGCTTTGGCATCTCCAGTGTCCCCTTTGAGATCCACTTAGCATATCTGAGATGCATGGATACCCTTTCTCTCCATCTCCCACCACAACTTTGATTATATTTCTTATGTCCTTGTCAGAAATGCTCTAGTATCCCCTTCCAGAAGCCTCTGTGGAACCAAGAAGACCTATAATCACCTTGAGAGAATTTTGGAATCCTATGCTTTGAGAACTCAAACATTTGTTTAATCTTTGCCAACTCTGACACTAATTTGATATTCAGGGTATGTCAATAACCTCTTTTGAGAGGTAGTCATGGGATCTGAGCAGAAGACAACTCTGGGGACACTAGACAATGACACAAGAACTCTGCTTCAGATCCCAGAAAACCTTCTGACTCCAGACTGAAGTCAGTCTGGAACTTAGTCCTAGGACTCTCCTTACTTATGGAACCAGAAGAGTATTTTTCCTCTGGCCTTTTCTGGGCTCTCACTGATTTAAACTCAACTTTACTCTTGGCATTGTGGAATCTTTTGACTTCAGTCTCTTGGGAAACTGGAGTAAATTAAGTTGCTTATTTAAAAAAAAAAAAGAAAGAAAGAAAAGGAAGAAGAAGAAGAAAAAAGCAAGGGTGAAGCTCCCTGCAGTGTGCTATAAGAATGGTGCTGGAAGAGGAAGGTCTCCATCCAAGCAAACACTGCTGAGGAAAGCCAGCTGGATCGAGTCCCTGATCGTTTCTCTGGGCAGAGGGTAGATCCACTGTCAGATAAAAAACACTGCTCATCGCTCTCTGAGACGCAGCTTGGCAGGTAGCCAGCCTGGGAGAACAGTGATTTCTTCGCCTTTATATTTGATTATTAGTTCACATTTATTGGAAGCCTGTGGTGCTTTTGGCTTCATAGCCAACGTGCAAGAGGAGGCAGCTGCCTGGTGGGATTCATTTCTTCCTATTAGCTTTCACCATTTTTCATCGGCTGAGTCAGTGTCCCACACTAGTTAAGTGCCTTGGAGCCAGATCTCATCTGATTATCACAGAGCTGCTGAACTGGTGCTCAACCGCCCTCCCATCCTCTCTCATCCCAGCCACTAGGTCACAAAGGCCTGAGGGTGGTCCTCTCTTGCCTCCTACCCTTTTCTGCATCTCTATCAGCAAGTTGAAATGGACCGTTTCATTTAACATGCCTGCCAGATGGAGGCTTCCCATCTCTGCCCATACACAAGTTACTCAAGTGTTTATTTTAACTAGTTTTAGGGATAGAGGAGAGAGAAAACATATCAGGATGAGAGCACATTTCCCTCTGTTTGCTTGCTTTTAGTATTTATTGGAACTCATCATTTGCCAATATTTTATGGATTCTTTCTCACTCCTTGTAGCCTCCTTAGGACACAGACAACACTATCAACCTTACTTCGCACATATGGAAACCGAGTTTAATGGCTAATCATAACTGTCATCTTGGCTCCATCCTACCATCACCTGGGATCTGTTGAGGAATTACCTCGGTCAGGTTGGCCTGTGGGCATGTCTAGGGGAGATTGTCTTGGTTGTTAATTGAATTAGGAAGGTCCAGACCATAATGGGTGTCGTCATTCCCTAGGCAGAGGGAGTTTGTGTTCTGAGCTATGTGAGACGGGAGAAAGCTATATAAAAGCTAGGTAGAATGCACTAGCAGGCAAGCAGATTCTGTGGCTGCACTCACTCTGCTCTTGAATGGGTGTGATGTGGCCGCTGTGATGTCCCCTCACTGATGGACTGTAGCCTGGAGTTGTAAACTAAACAAACATTTTCCTTCCCTGGGTTGCTTTTGCAGCAGAGAATGAAACAGAAAACCATTGTGGCTATAGGAAGTGACAAGGGGTAGAAGGGAGTCTGTCCATTTTCCTAATAACGTCCTGGGTGAAGCCACTCAGTACCATGTTTGTGGCTTTGGTCACTATCAGAGCATTCCTAAGAAGTCAAAAGTCAAAGGAGAATTACTGAGTGACTTCTCTATTGTTCCCCCCAGAAAAAGGACTGAGAACTGAATATAAAGCCCCTTTTGGCAGAAATGTTTATAATTAGAGGTATGACACGTAAGGCTTCTTGAAGCTTGAAGTATCCACTTAGGAATGCTTGCTTATGCTTGGATCAGCTCCCAAAACTGAAGTATGGGTGTCTTATTTTTCAAATTGCACTTTGCAGCAGCCAGGCCTTTAAGAAAAAGGTGAATATGGTGTGTTGGTTAAGCTCTTGTCAACTTGGCACAAACTAGAAACACCTGGAAAGGGAGAACCTCAATTGAGGAATTGTCTCCATCAGATTGGCATGTTGGGAGAGGGGGAATTTTCTTGGTTAATGAGTGATGTGAGAGGGGCTAGTCCAAGGTGGGCATTGCCATCCCGGGTTGTATTAGAAAGTACGCAGAGCAAGCCATAGATAATAAGCCAGTAAACAGTGTTCTTCGGGGTCTCTGCTTCAGTTCCTGATTCCAGGCCCCTGTCTTGAGCTCATCTTGGCTTCCTTTGATGATGGGCAGTAACATGTAAGCCCAATTAACCTTTCCTCCCCCAACCTGCCTTAGGTCAATGTTTTATCAGAGCAACAGAAAGCAAACCAGGTCAAGGAATTAAGCTCAGCCTTAACAGATGCAGGGGGAGAGCAGCGTTGAACAAGCTGGTCTGTCAGAAGGTGGGACAGTCTGCCCGGGTAGCACCAAAGGAGGCCATGTTATCAAACACCCCCCTCCCCGCCCCCCGGAAATGATTGGCTCTGCAGTTACCTGATGTGGACTTTAAGAGGAAGTCATTTCAGCTCCTTTGTTTTTGCCATTAGATGAGTCTTAAATGAAGTGATTTGGGTATGCATGAATGCTACAGGGAATTTTCAAACAAGGCCAAGATTTTTGGAATGCACTGCTGTTTTCCCTCCCGGTGATACAGTGGGTTGTGGTTTATAGCCAGGTGTGGAGAAGTTTATAGAGGGCCAGTAGTGGTGGAAGCCAGGAGCAAAAGGAGCCAATGGTAACAAACAAGATCCTATCGGGTATGTCTTGGGTGGCTGAGGGATGGGTCTGACAATGCTATAAGTGAAATATAATTAAGTTGAGTTTGTAAACACATCTTGCTGGCTCCTGAAGAGGCTTATCAGCTTGGGAGATTAATTAAACCCTTTGCTAGACCCTAGGTTAATGCTGAGGATCCACCTCATAAGTGTGATCTTATGAGAAGGGTAAACTGAATCCCAGCATCAGATTTCTGACTCTGTGTAACAAGGATCTATTTTGGCTTAGGGTTGCACTATGGTCTGGGGTGTTGGGGGTGGTGTAAGGAATGCCTAGAGCAGTGGTTGCCAACTTTCCTAATGCTGTGGCCCTTTAATATAGTTCTTCATGTTGTGGTGACTCCCAACCATAAAATTATTTCATTATTACTTCATAACTGTAATTTTGCTAATTATGAATTGTAAATATCTGTGTTTTCTGATGTTCTTAAGCAACCCCTGTGAAAGAGTTGTTCAGTCCCCCAAAGGGGTCACGACCCACAGGCTGAGAACTGCTGATCTAGGGTGTCACTATGTGAACCCTTCCAAACACAGCACTCCAAGACACAACCATCATTGGGTTGAAATAGAGAATATAAGGAAATCAGGTTCTGCATAGCCCAGGACTCTCTTGGACTAGGTAGGAAGTTCTTTCCCTCACAAGTAGAAAGGGTTCCTAGCCATCCTCAGAATGAAGGGGACTGAAAGGGCAAGTTCCTGATTGTCCTGTGGGCATTTCTCACCATGCTCTGAGGCCTTCAAGTTCTGGGCTCATATGCACACAAATGTGTTGGTTCTCATGGACCATGCAGAGAGCTAACTTTGTTCAGATGATGTGGGAACAGACCTGAAATTGCACATACTTGCCTCTCTGAACTTATGAATTTGTACGTCTAGCTCAAATCCCTTGTTTGTGTGACAATACTATGGGCTGCAAACTTTCCTGTTCATTCCTCCACTGTACCAGATGTGAGATGCAACCAAGAGCACTGAGACTCTTATCGTAGGTTGTCAGCTTGGGATAAGCTGCCTTGAGGGATCTTATTGATCTGGTTATTTGAAGTAGGACAACCTTGGGTGCTGCTCCTCAGAAGATGACCAGATTATTTTATCACTGGCCAAGAACAACTCTAGCTGACCAGTGAGCCTCTGAGATCTGCCTGTCTCTACTTCCCTCATGTTGGGTTTCCAAGTGTGCACCACCACACTCTGCCTTTTTCACATGGATTCTGGGAATTAAAGTCAGGTCTTCATGCTCATGCAGCAGCCACCTCTCAGCAGCCCTAGAATAGGGGTTCTGACCTCAGGGCCTGATCATTAATGCCTGCATTTCAGCACTTGTGTAAGGTTCCATATCCTCTTGGCAGTGACTGACGAAGGCCACCAAGAATTTGCCAGCCTCTGGGGATTGATCTCGAGGCCTTTATTGCCGTAAGTGCCTCCCAGGAAGTGAAATTGAATTGGTTCAATCGCTCCTCCATTGCATCATCAGTGGGAGAAAGGGTGTGAGTCAGGATGATGGACAGTCTAGTTTGGGATGCAGAACGCATAGCATCATGCTCTTAAAAGATGCCTGAAGAATGACTGAGACTGGCTTCCTTGGCCTTGTGCCTCTCCCTCATCCGAGGACAAGACATGCAGGAACTGAGTGCTCCATGGGATGGCAGGAACTCTGAACAGCTCACCTTGTACTAGAGTTCTTTCTGAGAGTCACTTCCAGGAGCTCAGGGGGTGGGTGTTAACTCTTCTTGCACTTCTTCAGAGCCAGAATGGAGAAGAGATAGCAGTGTGTGGTGGAAAAACACACTTGCCTTGCTCTGCGCACTTTCAACATGTTCTACATGGTCTATGCTCTATCCCTGTGCTGCCACTAACACACACAGCTAATCAGCTAAATACACCTAGGATGTGCGGGGGTGGGTGTGTAATCAGCGTTTTTGTTTGAATGAATGGAGCAGGATAAGTAAACACAGTTTGAGGGCAGTAAAGAAGCAAGGCAGGATGCTTATGAAATCACAACCGCACCTATCCTCTTACAGATTAAGGCTGAGACCGAGAAGAGAGTGACTGGTGGGAATATGCTGAGAGAAAAATCCATGTATGATAATAACTATCACGGTTTGGACACATAAGATGTGCCCAGCATCATGTTAAGGCGTACCTGCATTGTCTCTTTTCATGTTTGCAACTCTCTGAAGTCAGCGGAATTATTCCCATCTCATGGTGGAGGAAGGCAAGGCCCAATGAGAACATGTTACATCCAAATATACCTTTCCCATGAGTACAGCCTTGGAATTAAGAGCCAAATCTACCCTCAGATCTCAGAACTTTGGTTAATTATCTAAACCCCTGAGTTGGAAGCCTGGCATTTACAGCTGCGAATCCCATCCCGTGGGTGTGATCAGATGGAGGTCTGACATCCCACCACACCTACCACCTCAGTACCCAAGGAATTTCTCTCCTTGTTTGATTCCTTCTCAGCCCAGGTTCCCCCTTCTTGGGGTTTCTTTCTTGCCAGGCTCTGAGTCTCATTGTGAAATGGTTTGTTCTGTTGTGGCTTGTCCCAGCCCTTAGGCCCTTATGCAGTGGTGTGTGTGTGTGTGTGTGTGTGTGTGTGTGTGTGTGTAGATTGCCCTGACCTGTCTGTCACACCTCACACCAGGGGATACTGTGCCTCTCAGCTTTATTAATCACTCCAATTTGGCGCTGTGTGTTTTATGGTTTTTATTTCCCACCCACTTTGCCCCATTCAATTATGTTTCCCTTTTAAAGGAAGCCTGGAAAGGAGAAATCGATTTCTCCCTAGAAGTCAAAAGAAAAGCATGCCCTGCTTATACACATTTCTGCCTCCGGTTTATTTTTGATCAGACACATACACGGGAGATACATCCAAAATACCTAATCTCCATATCAGTAGGAAAGAGGCTATCCTGCGGGAGGGAGTCAGAGGTGGCGAGGGGCAAGGACCTCTACAGGAATATATCACATTTTCATGTTCCTCAAAGTCACCTAGGGAGTCACAGAAAACTAGTCTGATTCATCAAGTCATTTATGCCAGGAAGTCACAAGGTACCATCCACATGGGAGCTCCAACATTTCCCAGTACCCTCTTATACAGTCCCAGGTCTCTGTCCTTGAGGCTATTTTTATCTCATTCAAGGAAGTATGTCCTTGTCCCCAAAGCTCTTCTGGGCTCATCTTCCATGAGAACTGGGGTTTACACGGTGCTGCTACAGTTTGGGGGATTAGGGCGTTTTTTGGTTTAGGTTGGAGTCGGTCTCCTAAGCCCTTCTGAGGATAACAGTTAGTTGTCACTGGATAGGAGTCAAAAGAAATACATTTTGATGAAGCCAGTTTTTCCCCTGAAACACTAATGGTCCCTTCACGTCTGGATAATTAGAGCTCCAACTGATGAATGCGTAATTACGTGTAAGCCTGGACTACAAGGATTGCCTGGGTCTTTCATCTTTAGCTGGCTTCATTTAGAGAGGTAACAGTCTGAGCGGACTCTGCAGAATAGCTTCTCTGAGGTGCCTGGTTTGGGTGGAGGCACTTGGGGTGGGGGTGGATTGGCTTTCCACATAATCACTGTGTTATGAAAACTGGAGTCTGTCTCTATGAAGTAGTGACTGTCAGTGGCCAGAGAGGATTGGACAGGACATAGGATATGTCAGGTTTTGCCAACCTGTGGGGTCTTGGTCCTATAGGTCCTGGTCCCATTCTCACCTCTAGATGCTGCTATGTGGGAGGTCTTCTGCTAGGTTTATTTCCAGGACTTGGGGCACTGCTCACCCCTCTACCCTTGTTGTTTGGGGGAGAATGCTAGTTCTTCAATGTGGACACCATTATCCTGGGACCATCTCACCTCAGCTCTGAGCTCTGCCTGAGAACTGTCAGGCTTCTCTCCTCCTTGGTGGGCATCTATGGAAGCAGCTCAATGTGAGAGAAACTTCCAGGCTTTAAAACACCCGATCAGAAGAAGGCTAAGGAGTGGTAGTAGATCACAGGTTCTAGACACCTACAAGCTCAACTACTCCCTTCCGTGTGCCCTCACACAGTGTGAAAAGTGCTCCCTTCATAGAATAGAGAGAGGGATGAAAAGAGGTCGCCATTGGCTCAATGCATTGCTTGACATCACTTTAGGTGCTCTTCTTACCTGGGTCACAGGACGCTCCATAGGATGTATCTGAGAGTTCTCTCCTCCCCACTAGTGTCTGTTCTACGGTACTGCTGAGAATTCTGGGTCATCAAGGGACTGTGAATTAGGGTGGTGACACAATTCTCAGGAGTCCTCATCTGATGTCCCCAAATGAGGACACTGGCTTGAATGGCATTTGCTAGGCAGAAAAATCTCACATACAAATAGGAAAGACAATCCATAGGCAACAGAGGTAAGTAGATGTATGTTGGGTCCCTGCTCTTCCTGTTCATGCATCCTAACTTATTTTTCTGTTAATCCCTATGTTAGTGTTTGTGTTTTCATTGGGCACCTGAGGATACTGAGGCTTGGAGGAGTGACTTCCCCCAGTATGTACATTGCTAACTAACCAGTGCAGGGCTCTCTGGTCCCAAAGAAGATTGACATTTCTGTTCTCTAATATTCTCTGGATCTTTTGGGTGTGTGCATGTATGTCCATATGTGTCTTTGCATGTTCATGTGGAGGCCAGAGGACAGCCTCAGGTGTCATCCCTCAGGTGTTCTTCACCTTGTTCTCACTGGGACTCAGGTACCACCAATTTGGCTGGGCTGTCTGGCCGCAAGCCCACTAGATCTTCCCAACACTGGGATGTGCATCCCACTATGCTGGGCTTTTTTTTGTAAGACAGGTTCTTGGGATCACACTGTGTCCTCGTGCTTGCACGGCAGGCACTTGACTGGCTGAGCCATCTTCCCAGCCCTCTGGTTCCTTTTGCAAATTTCCAACAAGCAGATGTGTTTCTCAGAGGTACTCTCTTCCTGCAAGAGACTTGGGCTTCAGTCCCATGAAACCGCCTTCCAGTGACTCCCAGTTGGAGGTCAACAACATGGTACATCTGCCTGTGTCTGTCTGTCTGTCTGCTCGCCCTTCTCTGCTATGTCTTTTTCCTTGTGTTATTTACGAATTGCATCCTGTTCCTTTGTTGTATTGTTTGAGACACCCAGCCTTGTCACTTATGCTCTTTGTGGTCTAAGCTGGTGTCTGTAGACTTTGCCTCCCATAAGTTCTAGGGACATACACTTTGGCTGTAGCTTGCTAATTATCTGGCCATGGTCTCCGGTTCCACAAAGTTTTGATAGAAGACCACTTTTCTGCAAAGACACACATTTGTCACTTCTGCCTCCATATCTCAAGTTAACGCTGACTCAGCATTCAAGCCTTACTCCTTCGAGTCTCCACCGACCACTCAGTCTTGCCCTGTCTGAGAGGCTCAGGGCCACTCACACCCGGTTGGTTAGAATTGCTGCTTTCAACTGTGTTTCGCTTTCTTTATTAACTCTCCAGACTCTGACATTCTTCATGGCACAGAATGTTCTGGAAATGCCACTCGCATTATCTGTGTCTGCTCTGGAAGCCTGTGAAATAAGTGACACATGCCTTAACTTGACTAGAGAAATCTTCCATGATTTCCATATCCTCCCAACCTGTTTTTCCCACTGATCACCTACAACTCCTGGCCCAAGTCCACTTAGACTGTGTGTTAATTAGGATTAACTTCCATTGCCAGGAACAGCATAACCCCAAATAACAGTGACTTAAGATATGTAGAAGCCTGCTTCTCTCTCATGTCAAAGACCAAACACAGGCAATCTAGGGCAGGAATGGTGGATGTGTTCCATCAGGAGTGCGGAGACCAGGACTCCTGCTACCTTGTTGTATGTTTCATGGCTCTCCATTCCCAATTTTTACTCATGGTGCCCAGTGGTAATTTCAGATAGGCTGTCAAGTCCTCAATCCCTCCGGGGGCTAAAACTGAAAGAGAGTACAGCCTACTTATTATAAGAAGACTTTCTGGAAGTTACTAACATGGTTTAGACCTAGATTTGATTGGGCAAAATTGAGTCACATGGTCCTAGCCATGTAGATGCTGAGAATTGTATTTGTTTGTTTGGTTGGTTTTTTTCAAGACAGGTTTTCTCTGTGAAACAGCCCTGGCTGTCCTGGAACTCACTTTGTTGACGAGGCTGGCTTTGAACTCACAGTGATCTGCCTGCCTCTGTCTCCTGAGTGCTGGGGTTAAAGGGATGTGCCATCATGCCCAGCTGAGAATAGTATTTTATTTTATTTTATGTTTTTGGTTTTTCGAGACAGGGTTTCTCTGTGTAGCCCTGGCTGTCCTGGACTCACTTTGTAGACCAGGCTGGCCTCGAACTCGCAAAGATCCGCCTGCCTCTGCCTCCCAAGTGCTGGGATTAAAGGCATGCGCCACCACCGCCCGGCTATGAGAATAGTATTTTAAATATCTCTAAGTGGTCATGTTTATGCCTAGCTAAGGCTTAGGGCTTTGCTGATGAAGGAAGGAGAGTGAAATCACTAAAAAACATCCAGTCATCCTTGTTATCTCCTTTTCTACATGGTCTGAGGATATTTGTGTCTCCACACTGGAGTACACGCCCCTCTTGTCTTGTCACACCCTTACTCACCTATTGATAAATCATGCATTCAGAGAAACAGCACCATGGTTGAATAGGCAATGTCCTTAGAGCCATGGAGAACCAAGTTTAAATCCTTCCATCCTTACCCACTCTGGCTGTGAGAGTTTTAAAGTCCCTAATCATCTCTGAGACCCAGTTTCCTCCTCTTGAGAATGAGACAACAAAACTTACTTGTAGGGTTATGTGAAGGCTCACATGGAGCAGTTTAGGTTATATACACTGTGCTATTTAGAATAGCATATGTCATTGAAAAGCGAAAATTGCATGTCAGATGAAAAGTATAAAATTCACCGTATTTGCACAAAAGGCTCACTTCTGTCTAAGACTTTCTTCTGTATTCTAGTTGACGATAACCATCACCTGGTTTAGATTCTCACAACAATCCAACTAGTATTTGAGACACTGCTGAGAAAATTAGTAGACACTGCTTGCGATTCTTCTTTTAAACTTTGGAGCGTTTGGAAGTCATTATTAAAGAGTAATGGCTTTTCCTCAACTGTCACTCTCTGTGAATATCTCATCATAAAAATATGCTCAGTTCTTGTGCAGACATCCACAGCTGCTGTGAGCTCATGAGTGCAGTGGCCCTGTCATGTCCAGAAGACACTGTTTCTCTCAGGTCTTTCTTGTCCTCTCTCTCTGACAATCTTTCTATCTCCTCTTCTTCAATGGCCCCTGAACATTGGAGGCAAGGATATGATACAGTGTTGACAACATAAGATCAACCCAGTTAACATTACTGTCTACAGAGGAAGGGAATTCATGAGCCCACCCCTAGCTGAGGAGTTATTGGCAGTTGTTGGCTTCTGGTAGAAGGACAGTTGGTGTTTTTTAAGGGTGATGTCTCTGATAAGTGACCCATACTCAAATGAATGGACTCTCATACCATTGCTAGCACAAACTGGACTTGGTAGGTTATTAAAGAAAAAAGAGGACATGAAATTAGGAGGGTATAGACAGGAGGGGAGGGACTGAATCTAGAAGAAGTTAAGGGGAGGAGTGGGGGATGAATATACTCAAAACACAATGTATGTGTGTATCAAATATTCTAATCTTAGATATTCTAATATGCAATATAATATAATATAATATAATATAATATAATATAATATAATATAATATAATATAATATAATATAATATAATATA
>CAJQZJ010004796.1:1756655-1774224 GCA_907164525.1 Lophiomys imhausi | reverse complement strand
TAATATAATATAATATAATATAATATAATATAATATAATATAATATATATGAATGAAAAAAAAAACATACACCGTTGCCTCAGCTGGACTAAATAGCAATGGCTGTAGGCTAAACAGAAAATGGCTTTTGCTTCCCATCTTTTCTTTCTTATTCTCTTACTGCCTCCAACAATGCCTTAAGGAAAGGTTCATTTCCCTCCTACCTGTTTTCTGTTTTTCTTTGATGATGCTCAAAAAGTTGTGAGTGCATGGTGGGTCCACAGGAGAAGTTTTTAGGCTTGTCAAAACTGTCAGTTATTGCTCTAAGAGTGGTCCCGGGGCAGACACGCTGTTCTCTCACTTCATATGCGAAACATTCAGTTTTGTTAAGTGAGTGAATGAGTAAATGAACGGATGAATGAATGGGTATAGGCGCCCAACTACGTTCCCTGCTCTAGTTTGAATGAGCCCATGAGCTCACGTGTTTGTACTGTTTGGGGAGGTTGCAGAACCTTTAAGGAAGTGGATCTTAGCTGGAGAAAGTGGGTCACTGGGGGTTGGGGCATGAGATTTATAGCCCAGACCCAGTTCCTATCCCATTTATGCTTCTTGATCTATTGAGATGTGAGCAGGTAGCGCCCTCATGTTTCAGCTGCTGTAGCTGAGAACTGCTTCTGCTGCCATGCGACCTCCACCATGACGGACCGTACCCTCTCCAAATGGGAGCCCAAATCAATCTTTTCTTTATGTTGCTTCTTGTCATGTATTTGGTCACAGTAATGAGTCAGGTAACTAATATGGTCCCTGAAAGGATTTAGACTTCTCCCTTCATGTATCAAGGGCTTTAACTGTTCTACAAATCATGAGCAAAGAAACCCTGAAGACATTCTGTTTATAGCTCCCCATTTTCTCTTAGGGAGGTATAAGCTAACTGATCTTAATGCTACCTGGAAGATTCCTCTAGTCTTAGTTTTTTTCTATGTCTGTGATAAAACATCTGTATCAAAGCAACTTATACAAGGAAAGGTTTGTTTTTGGTTCAGAGTGACAGAGAGTTAGGGTCCGTGATGGCAACAGGCATCTGGAGCAGCAGTTGAGGGCTCACATCTCAAGCCACAAATAAGAAGCCTAGAGAATTAAATAGAAATATCCTAAGTCTTTTAAAACCTCAAAGCCCACCCCAAATGACTTACTTCCTCCATCAAGGCCAAAGCCACACCTCCTAATCTTCCCCAAACTGCCACCAAGTAGGGACCGAGTGTTCAAATGCCTGAGACTTATTGGCAGAGAGGAGGCATCTCACTCAAACCACCACATCCTCCTAGAAGAATTCTATAACTAAAATATGTTATATATTCTTGGGCTATGCTGTGTTTTATTAGAATTCTATGTCCTTTTGTGGACACTGCAAGGTTTTATGATGATTTCCTAAAGATAGCCAGAGAAAGGCAACCTTCTTCAGAGCCATGTTCCCTGTCCCACAGCTGTGGTTTTTACAGTGGGCAGGAAGGGTTGGTTAGCTTAGAAGTGGGGGGGGGGGGGCAAAATCACTCTCCAGATATCCACTTGTGAGTGATAAAGCTACCACGCCACCATGTGTAGGATGTTGAGTTCACTCTGTCCCATTCCTCACAAGACCTACAAGTGTGACTCCATTTCACAAATGAGCTAACCGAGGCCTGGAAAATCACACTCTTTTCCAAGGTGCACAGGCAAGATTTGAACCCAGGTTTGCCTAACTTGGTCTTTTCCTTGTTCTGCAAAGGAGGCTTCGTATGAATATTTCATTTATTAAGGACATTCTTTGGAAAGCATGAACATTTTGTGCTTGCAGGAAGTGATATTATCCTTCCACAACATTCTGGTCACAGTCTTGTCTTATCTCTTCTTCCTGCTGCATGCCCAGAAAATCAAGTTGACTCTTGATGTCTGACCAAGTCTTAGTACTGTTCTTGGTCCATGTTCTTGAAGCCAGGAACTGGCAGCCATTGGCTATTATCTTTGAAATTATTTCTATGAGCTGAGTGTGGTGGTGAATGCCTACAATCTCAGCTCTTGAAAAGTGGAGGCAGGGGGATCGGGTGTTCAAAGTCACCCCTCAGCTACTTATGGGGTTGGAAGTTATCCAGGCTATTGAGACCATATCTGAAAACAAACACACTTAGACACGAACAAAACCAAATTACTTCTACACCCTGAAAAGGATTTTTCAAAGGCATTACTGGCTGGCTTAGGGGACTCAAAACTCACAATTTGGGTGCTCAAAGACCAGCTTTCCGAGGACAAAGCCAAGTCTCACTGACTCAGAAAAACTCACTTCTTTTTTCCTTCTCTCTCTGGCACTTATTACATATATTTTATAGTTGGTAATATACACATAGGCCTATGACACACACACATAATAAACTGAACAGATAAAGCACATTATTATGCCTGGTCTACATCACCAAATAACCTGCCGGCTGAACAAAGGCTTTCAGCAGAAAGCTTCCAGAGTGCCTTCTCTTTTGTCTTGCTTTCTTCTCCTTTCTTCTTACTATCCACCACCCACCACCTTCCTCTCCTTCCCCCCAGATATCACAGGGCAAGGCTCCACACAGCATCACATTCCTGAGCAGGCTGAATCTTTGCAAGTAGCTAAAAGGAGACTTGACTGAAGAGCAGCAGGGATGGCAAGGTGGAGACACTCCCTATATAAATTAAAAAAACAAAAAACATTGCTTGGGATTATCTGTACTTCATTGGTCCTGATCCCACCTGCCCCTCTGCTGGGCTGTTTGTTCTGAAGCCCAGGTGAGGTCAGGGCAGGTGTGGCAAGAGCCATTTGCAAAGGTTCAACAGGCCAACTGGAAGCAGGGCAGCTGCATGAGAGTAACCCCAGGGACTCTGCTCTGAGGGTGGTGATGATGTTGGGACAAGTTCCTGAGGACATAGCCTGGCTTGACGGATGGTCTTTAATAAGCAGTCCCCACATACCTGCTAAGGGCATAGCAGGCAGAAGCATTTGTTATACCACCAGTTTGCCATTAATATCAAATCTCTATGTATTGGTTTTAAATCAGAACATCCTACACCACAAACCCTTTTCATCAGCTCTTTTCATCTGTTTATCTGCTTCCTCTAATTCTGTCTAATTCATTTCTCATTCTCTCCCCCAATTCTTTAATATTGAGGTCCATTTGCATGTAAGCAACACTGCATACAGAACTCTGATATTAAGGTACCTAACACAGGAAAGCTAGGAAATCGGCTTTTAGTGAAGATTTTATATGCTGATAAATGATTTCCATGCTAAGAGTCTACGGTTTTTACTTAATATTGTGAAGTCACTGTCATGAGGCAAGCATGTGGTAGAGAGGACCGCTTGTCACCAATGAGAAGGTCAAGATGTGGCACCTTGTTTTGGATGGCTGCTAAGAGTAAATGGAGTCCAGTTATCTAGGCATGACAGTAAACCTGGCTTATCCAGCAAATTTATTAAAGAGAGACTGTCTTCACAGCCTGACATGGGAGCGGTGAACATGGATTAGAAGAGAAGATGAGAAAGAACTGAGATTTAGATTGGTGATTCAACCATAAGGAGTAAGATTGCTTTGACCTCAGTGGCAAATGGAAAGGAAAGGGTTAATCGAAAAGAAAGATGATAGGCATGGTGGCCTATTCCTATAATCCTAGCACTGGGAAGGCTGAGGCAGGAGGATTAAGACTCAATCTTTTGGATAGCCTGGGCTACATGGTGAGGTCTAGGCCACATGGACCTTGTCTTTCTCTCTCTTCCTCTCTCTCTGTTGAGCCACTCTCTCTCTGAGAGAGCAAGAGAGAGAGCACATTTGATACAGTTCCATTTTATTTATTTATTTGCTTGCCTGTGTGGTAACTGGAAAGAAAGGCTAAATATTCCATAGTTTCAAAATTAAGAAAATAAATTGGAAGCTGGTGAGATTTCTCAGTGCTTAAGGCTGCTTACTGGTCTTGAAGAGGACCTGAGTTTGATTCCCACCACCCACATGGAGGGTCACCACCATCCATGACTCCATTTACAAAGGGTCCGATGCCCTTTTCTCATCTTCATGGCCTCCTGCACACACAGTACATAGGCACACATGCGTAGCCATAAAAAATAAAAATAAAAAAGAAACCAAAGAGCCTCAAAGAATAGTGATGACTGGATTGGGACCATGCGGCATCATTCTATGGGATGAAGTATGGAAATTGGGAGGGATGGTGGCTTGAGTCTAGATATCCTAGATATGCTAAGATACAGAGGAATCTGTATAGTTTAGAGACTACCACACAGATAGCAGAGAGTACACAGGATGAAGTACGAATCAAAGCAAAGACCTTGGCTTAGTAATATGGGGACTGTCTGTTTCCATGCTGGAAACTGTTTCAAATTTTAGAATTTTCTGAGTGCCATTTTGATACACTCAAAAGTAACAGGTCTTGGAAACATGTCAGATTTCAGATTTGGGTACAAGGGATGCTGAACTGGTAAAACCTAAGGCCAAATTTCAGGTGCCAGGATGTGGAACACTTTTGGACTCAAGTGCTTTGAATGAGGGACACTCACCCTGAACCATGCACTTAAGACACAGGCAACTCTCCACTAACAGCAATGGTGGAGATCAAACTGGGAGGCACCACCCCTTCCCCTCTCCAACACATAAAATGAATTCCATGGGTGTCCACTGGAGGTAACAGAGCAAGGTCCCCACTTGGGCAAGGTACACCCTTAGGCATAAAGGCTCCCAGAAGAAGCCATGCCCACCTGAATGTACCTCTCACAGTTTTGTTCCCTCTTGGTACAGAGACCAAGGTGACTTCTAGCTTCCTCTGCAAATAGGAATTCTTTTTCATCAGATTTGCACTCTGATATCTTTCAAGGAAACAGGTAATCTTCCTGACTGTCCCTTCCCTAGAAGTCATGTGATTTGACACCTTGCTGAAGGTGCCTTTGAATAATATCCCTTGTTCACAGTTTTTCTTCTCTAGGCCCTATGGTTACTCCAGACCATGTTTGCATTCCAAATGAAGGGACTTGAAGGTAGAAAATGCTGGAAAATGTCCCATGTACAGAGACCAGTGTCCTAATTTGTCTCCATCTCAGTTTCTTGATCTAAGTAACAAAGGGGATCTGGTGTGCATCCATTGGGTGATGTGTTTCTTCATATCTGGTTTACCTTTGCACCTCCCCTGGCCCACCAGCCCCATAAAGTACCAAGGTATATTTGTTGAGAGAATAATTAGGGTACAAAGGCCTTTCCTGCTGAGTCAGACTGTACCACCTTCCTTTTCTTCACATGGAGTTTCTCAAAGCATAGTCCTCAAGATTCTACCTAGCTTTGTGGGACCCAATATTTCTGTTAAGTTAGAAAGTAATACTGTATAGAGCTGGGAATATACCTGAGCGAGGAGGGGGGAAGAGAGAGGGAGGAGAGCTCGAGCACAGAAAGAGATTAGCGTAGTAGAATATGTATGTGTATATGTGCTTTGCACACAAAATCTTGTCTTTTACTCAGAAAAATCTGCATTTTGAATAGTGATGAGCTTGGCTGTCTTCCTGTGGAGATTCTGAGAGCCTTATCTTCACCAATGTATATTGTGAATTGCTGAAATCCACACTGAATTAGACAGCATTTCCCAAATTTTATTTGATTGCAGAAACCACATTTATGTACACGTATGTGCATGTGCATACATGTGTGTATGTATATATGTGTGCCTGTGCATTCACGTGTGTGTGTGTGTGTGTGTGTGTGTGTGTGTGTGTGTGTGTGTGTAGTTCTGGATTGAACCATTGAACCAAGGACCATAATTTTTTTTTTAGATGGTCAGAGTTACTAATTTTCTGCCTATTCTCTTTTCAGAACCACTGGTTCTTAAAACGCTTTAAAAAATGGAAGAGGAGGCGGGTGGATAAAAAAAGAAATACACAAGTTAGAGATTAAAAGTGCTGAAAACAGTTCAGGATCTCAAATACAACATGATTTCTCCTTGCAAAGTGGCGCTTTGAGATGAGACATTGAAATAAAAGCCTTCAATCTGTGGCCCTTAGGAATGGGCATTTCTACATGCATATGGAGTCTTGAAGCATACTTCACTCAGTTCAAAACAGTGTCTATACTGAAAGCTTGAGGCTCCTATAAAGAGAAGTTAAATCAAATTCTGGCACACCCTGAGTGCTATAAAATTACTCATGGGAAACTTGTTGTCAATTACCAGAGTAAAATAATAGGGCGTATTTTTTTTTCTACCTCTCTCTCTTTATTTAAAATACCAATTCTCAGCCAAGTAGTCATGAGCACCAGCAAGGGCCGGATGTGTTGTTTCCCAGAAGGGTTAGACAGGTTGCTGGGGCTCACCCAGTGGGTGGATTTATGGCTTAGCTGGCATTCTGAATGACACAGGAAAGCCCATGAGGAGCTTGGGAGGAGAGAACTTATATATGGGATGGTTCCCATCTCCGTAGGACAATGCTAACCTGTAGGCCCTCCGGTGGTTATCTGTGTCCTGTTAAATCTATCCTACTTAGCAACCGTGGATATATGCTTTCTGTGTGCATACTGGTATCTTGTCACCATGTTCTTCCTTCTTGCTGCTTTCAGCAAGAATTCAGAGTGACTAATTTTCTGCCTGTTTTCTTTTCAGAACCATTGGTTCTGAAAAGAATCCCACAGGCTCCTGGGAAGCTTCTATATTGATATCTAAGGGAAATGTCCCTCTTCAGCTTTTCTCAAGTTAGTGGAAAAGAAGCAAAAGCTTTTTCAGTGACATAGGATAACTTGTATAAATCCATAAGCATCCCCAAATCACTTAGCATGGAACCTTTCTATGAAACTCAGGTTCTGGTCTGGATTGTTTATCCATACTATGTGTTTGCAGACTGTTGTGATCTCTGTCTTATTTACTGGACAAAATTGGACTTAGGGAGTTTGAATGGTTTGCCCTCAGTCCCACAGTGGCTGAAAGATATATGACCTAATTCCAAGTCTGCTGTTCTAAACTCAATGGCATACCCCTGAAGCGTGACAATGACAATACCTTCACGATTAGTCAAGTGTCTTGGCATCCACCACCCCTGTTCCCACTGCTATAGCTCACGGCAACGATATTCAATCCATCAGAGCTTAATTGCTCAAGTCATTTAGCTCAATAAATGCTGTCTATTTCTCACTAAAAATATGGGTGTAGAGGCATCAATAGCCAACACCAACCTTTCTTAAGACTCCCCTTTCTTTTACTTTGCTCATGTGTGATTATTATCTGAAGTTCCCTTCCCTCCATGCTTCAGGACTCCTCAAGTGACACACTGCTGTGGTGATAACGTTGTATTATTTGGTTACTGACATTTGTGTCAGGTCTCTGGAGCCTTTGCCATCATGTTTTCTGACTCTCCCAACAGCTTTCTATGCTGTCTTACCAATTTTAAACATTTCATGTTTCCTCAACCACATTCCCTCTTCAGGTCAGGTATTGATGTCAATTCCCCCCCCCCCCCCCCCTCTCTCTCTCTCTCTCTCTCTCTCTCTCTCTCTCTCTCTCTCTGTGTGTGTGTGTGTGTGTGTGTGTGTGTGTGTGTGCTTGTGCGTATGTGTACATGCTCATGTGAGTGCGTCCACATGTACATGTGTAGACTGAAGGTAGATGTTGAATATCTTCCCTTGATTTTTGTCCACTTTTATTTTTTGAGACAGGGACTCTCTCCAAATCTTAAACTCACCCATCAGTGAACTTCGGGGATCTGCATGTCTTCATTCCCCAAAAGGCTAGCACTGAAAGTACATGGCTTTTTTTTTTTTACATGTTTTCTGGGGATTCAAACAAGTCCTCAGGCTTCTGTAGCTTACTCTTACCAACCAAGACTTCTCCCAGCCTAATTGATGAGAAGAAAAATGATAATATTAAAGTGTCTGCAATCCTAGATCTAACCTAAAGACCTGTCCAATCTTGATCCTTGATACAGCAGGGGTATGAAACATTGACACCACATAACTAGCCACAGAGAATGAGGAGAGGACATGGATACCCCCTCTTTCCCATTAGCTCTGACCAATGTCTGCCAACATCCATAAGGATATCTTATGGCCAGGAGGTTTGGAAAAATTTTGGTTTGTTTCTTCCCTGTTGTGGCCAGAAAGGTGTTTCTCTCCTTGGAGAAAGAATCACAGAGGTGGTGTGATAGCTAGGAGGGGACACACAAGTTTCAATGACCTGAGTGACAACTCTAGTTATAACCTCAGCTACACATATAACCATGAATGAGTCTTCACCATTCAATGTGCGTCTTCAACTGAAAGGCAGCAAAGCCCTCACCGTGGGTCTCACAGACTATAGAGGGAGAAACAGTACAGAGGTCTGAAAGAGTGGTCAAGTAAGATGTCGCATGAATGATTGGATACTTACAAGCCTTGTTAGCACCACTTTCAATTGGTGACATTCTTCAAAGGTTTTCAGTTCCCAAGGCCCTCCCACCCTTATACCTGGTTTGGTTATACCAGCTTGTGGTTGGTTGGGGGAAAGTCCAGTTTTATTTTGTGTTGATGTGTGTGTGTGTGTGTGTGTGACTTAGTCACACTTGTTTATGGGTGTGAGAGTGGTCACACTGATCACACAGTTTGTTGGAATGATCTGAAGAAGCCAGCTTCTGATTTCTCCCCTTCCTTCTTTTGCTTGTATAATTTCCCATTTTAATTCATTCTTTTTAATAATCATGGTATCAGCCGGGCAGTGGTGGCGCACGCCTTTAACCCAGCACTTGGGAGGCAGAGGCAGGCGGATCTTTGCGAGTTCGAGGCCAGCCTGGTCTACAAAGTGAGTCCAGGACAGCCAAGGATACACAGAGAAACCCTGTCTCGAAAAATCAAAAAAAAAATAATAATCATGGTATCACAGTAAGAATATGGGTAGCCCTGAGACATAACAGCAAGGATAGAGACACGCCTAGGAATTGCATTTTGTGTTTCTTTGAAGGTACTGACACCTATTTCATGTTAAATGAGTTTCTGTGAGTTCGTTTGAGGAGAGTGTTCATCCCTGGCAGGGAAGTTTTCTTAGTTAAGGTTTTATTGCTGTGAAGAGACACCATGACCAAGGCAACTGTTATAAAAGAAACTATTTAATTGGGCCTGGCTTACAGTTTCACAGGTTTAGTCTATTTTCATCAACTTAGGAAGAAGCATGGTAGTGTGCAGGCAGACACGGTGCTGGAGAGCCTCTAGTTCTCAACACCCCACACAGCCTTCTCATCTGGGTCCCGTGAATCAGATCCAGGTCCTCCTGTTTGTAAAGTGAGCACTGTACTGAGCCACTTCCTCATCTCCAGGGAAGCCTTAATGAATACAAATGGGCACTCCCCTTTTTCTCGTGTCTTTCCTATTCCTGCGATTTCTTTCCTTCAGGGTGTTCAGACACATGCAGATGAGAGTCTTCATTTTTACTGAATATAATTAATGCTAATTTTGAAGGCAGGGAATGAGGGAAAAGGTGGCTTCACCGAGGAGCACGTGTAGGATGATATGTTACTGTGCCTTTTATTACCATAACAAAACACTAAGTTCTTAATAACTCATAAAGAAAAGTAGTTTCTTTAGGCCACAGTTTGGGAGCTGAAAGTCTAAGCTTCATCATGCCACCTCTGGTGAGGTCCCATCTGACTATGTTGCCTGATGGTGGGTGGCATTAAGAAGGGGAGGCCAAGTGGTGGGTGAGACAGGAAGGCAGAGAGCAGGGAGGGACCTATCTTGCTCTTTTTGTAAGAATTCTCTCAAGAAAACCAACCAGGTTCCCTGAGAACTATATCAGCTCCTCCCTAGGGTATACCCCTAATACCCTCAGAATCTTCTACTGGGTCCCACCTTTTAACAATTTCATCATCTCCAAACTGAAGCCTAACACATGACTCCTCAGGGGACAAACTCAAACTGAATTCAAGCCACAGCAGAGCTCTCTCCATCTCTGTCTTGGTTGGTAGGATAGAATGAGTAAGTTGAAAGCCCTTTCTGCCATACTATGTATTAAAGTTGTCCTGACTAGACACTAGAAAGATGGGAGTATTTAATTAAAACGATTTGAGTAAGATCAGAAAAGCAGGAGATCTCAGAGTAAGGAAGGAACCTGGTCCCTGTCCATTTGTGAACAGGTCCAGCACCTGTGGGACTGAGGAAGTGCCAACCTTTCTTCTGGTGTGTCACACTAGTCAAGTCAGCTATGGTGGAAGAAGTCCCGGGTGGGTGGGGAGGAACAGAAGACCAACAGTTGTTTCCATGATTTTTTTAACACGGACAAAGAAAGAAAAAGATTAGATTGCTTGCTTTTTTTGCCTCCTTGGTGAGCTAGGCTCTTGAGACAGAACCAAGGCCACATCTCCTGCAGGTTATTCATGCATTGAACTTCTGTGCTGTGTCCTATATTCCTCTCACACTGCTTCTATTTACTGTTTTATAGCTAAGATGTTATCAACAGACATGCAGTAAGACAAATGTGAGCCAGAGGCACTCTCTATGGGTAGGGGAAGTTCTTGCAAAATAAAGCCCATTTGGCTCATCTCTAAATGAAGCCTACGCAGCTCTCTGTACACTATGTTTTAGTGTAATTGTGCTCAGATGGATAATTTAGAACAGTCGTTCGATATCCAGGTATGAAAAGGTGTGCCCTTCTACATGGTTCTGCCACGGTTTACTGAGACACCAAAAGTAGTCTCTCCCTTTTCCAGGCCTCTCTACACTCTGCTGAAGTCCTTAACTGGACCTCAGTGGTTTATCCTAGGGTTTCCTGCCTTTGCTGAGAAGATGGGACAGGTTGAACGGGTTATTATTACCCATGTCTTGGAAACATTTCCAGAAAGGAGTGGACGTCCTAGCCAGGTGGTTGGAACAGGGTAGATTTCCAGGGATAGGTTCCTGCTTGGTCTAGTTCTTTTGGCTAATTAAAACCTCCAGGTAGGGGGGTTAGTAATTTGTTGCTTCCTTTTATCACCTTCTACCATCTGAGGACTAAAGGGGTAGCGGTGGGATCAAGCAGGCTGTGCTCTCACTGTTCTTGTCTATGCGGGATATAGAGATCTGGCAGCAGTCTTCCGCTATCTCTCCTTATTTCTTCTCTTATCTATAAGCCTCAGTGAAGATCCCCACCTCCACCCCGGTCTCAGACCCACTGACCATCAAAAATCTAAGCCACACTGAACTAAACTTCCCCAAGCAGAAGCAGAGGCCAGTCACTGCCCATTGAGCGACACTCCCCTTTCCAGAGGGACATTCGTAATTCATTACCATTCACCCTCTCTTCACAGTTGACTTTGCATGACATGGGGCCAGGTGGAAGGAACATGCTGACTCTATCCTTTTCAGAACATGCTAGGGTGGAAAATCTGAGCTCCGTGCTTGGCATCAGAAGCTTTGAGTTGGAGCCTGGGCACTGCCATATAAATCTGGGAAAGCCATTTGAATTTTCCAAACCTCGATTTCTTTATCTGTAAAATTGGAGCAATAAAACTTCCCATGGCTGGCTTCAAAGAATCATTGCATGGGGAGGAAAGTTAAAATAAGATCTCGTTTGTAAAATGACAACAGATATTGAAAAGCGTAAGGCATGGCCATCAGTTCCAATCATGGCCTGAGAAATGAAAGGCTGTTACAGCTTAGAAGCTTAATATAAGTAAAAGACACATACCCTACTTCCCCTTACTTCTTGTCTGAAGTAGCCTCTTGAGGAGTCTTTCCCAAGAAGCATTGACTACTGAGCAGGGAGAACTGTAGATTGGCTCTTTGTTTGACAGCCACCAGCTGTAGACAGCAATCCATGAAGTGGACAAATTATGTGAATGAGTTTTGGGTGGCTTCACGTAGACTTGCATAGTTCTAGAATCTATTGGGCTCACTCTTTCACTTTTTGCTGTAGGGCCTTCAAGTGCCTACATCACAGTGAGAACAGCTTCTAGTTACTCAGCTTTCATGAAGCTTGTGGCCCCTGCAGGGACAGCTGTAGAAGTGGGGACAGATCTCAACAGGCTGGTAGGCAAGCAGGGCCAGCACCAACCACAAAAAGAACCTCAGGCCAGCTGCCAAGTTTCAGCCAGGAGACAACATCTCTCCTGGAGTTTATAACCCTGCAAAGGAGGAGCCAATAATGAAAGCTCTCCACACCCTTGACACCACAACATTACTCATGAACAAGATGCTGTTAATTAGCAGTGGTAAATACCACAGTTATTTCATTCTGTCACCGCTCTCTCAGGAAGCAACTCTGAGACTCCCCCTCAACCCACCTCCAGTGGTGGGATGGATGGAGAGTGTATCCCCACAAATCACTGGAAGTCTTGCTCATGGCAGAGTTCCCAACATCACAAGGGGCTGCTCATCCACAGGCAGATGGAAGCCTGACTTGGCCCACCCTCCTGCAGCAAATGTAGGTATATGGCCATGACTTTTCTAGAAGTTCAAGTTGGAACCTGCTGATCTTTGAACACTGGAACAAGAGCTTATTTGATATAAACAAGTCTCCAATCGCCTTTGAGACTCCCTGCTCCCCAAGAAGGCTTCTTGAATTATGGAGTAGTTCTCATCCAGTGGTGACATGTGATATTCACTCTCAAGGCTACTTGGAAGATCTAACTCTGGCCATTGTCAACTCTCTACAAGAGCTGGATCTTTCCCATCTACTGTAGACATGATCCCATTGGATATTCAAAATTTGACACAGCACATAACTTTTATTTATTTATTTGAAAAAAAAATCCATGTCTTAGGCCTTTTCCATGACATATACTATAGAAATGACAGCCAATAGGATAAGACCCTTGGTCTTCAGGAACTTGAAGTCAAATGGGGCTGATGGGTGAGCATGAAGTTGGTCCACTATGTTACATTGCAAGCCAATGATGCTCTAAATTAAGGGTGCTATGGTAACTCACCAGAGAAAGCAATCAGTTTTTGAGGTGAGAGATGAAATGAAAATCAATTTTTAAAGTCTGAATAAGAATTTTCTGAGAAGAAAAGGTTTTGAATATCAAAGAAAGAGACATGGCCATGCCCAGATCTCAATGGGGGAGGGGGATTGGTGAACACGGTTCATGAGTGAATAGTCACTGCTTGCCCTAGGTAGGACTTTCCTTTATATTTGTATGTGGCTAAGTTTCTGATTGGTGTATCTCTGCGACATATATTTGGTAAGCTCTTTATATATTTTCTTTATGTGCTCACGTGCTTAATATCGGCATGTTCTGCTGATACTTTTGTGGGTATCAGAGCACAAGACTATTCTATTACTTTTGAATATTTCTTCTCACCTCAAAACGTGGGTCTTAGCTCAGCCCTTAGAAGATGAGTGCTTTTAATGGATGAAATATGTGAATTAAAATCCTGGTTTTTCAAAATTTATCCCAGCTGGGTGGTGGTGGCACATGCCTTTAATCCCGGCACTCGGGAGGCAGAGGCAGGCAGATCACTGAGTTCGAGGCCAGCCTGGTCTATAGAGCAACAAGTTCCGGGATGGCCAGGGCTACACAAAGACACCTTGTGTTGAAAAACCAAAAAAAAAAAAAAAATTCCAATTCTTCTTTTTCACCAATGCCTTCAGTTGGGGATTGGAGGTGGAAGTGATGTGGGGTTCAGAGATTAACCTTCAGTTTACAATCCACTTCCTTCCTTATCTGTCATGGGACAATAGCCTTCATCTTCCACTGGCTGACTTTCCTATTCCATGTGTTTCCATGTAGGTTCTCAGCTCCTCCCACCATGTCTATTCTCCATCAGTAGAGTACTAAGAGTCACCAGCAAAATCAGCATCCAGTTGCTGAGACTGGTAAATCTCTTGTTGAGAGATCCATGGAGTTTTGAAGTTTTATGAAGCATCTCTAACACATTTGTACCGCTTTCTTTCCTTCATTTACTTACTGGGAGAATACCAGACACTGTGTCATGTGCTGGTGTTTCCACCATGTCCAAGATAAATGACACATGCCTCCTCAGGCCTTAGAGTCACCGAATCTTCATCTGAAACACTCTTTTTGTGGCTCACAGAGATATCATGGCTGGGGATCTGGGTTCCTGAGTCTCTTATGCGGGAGGAGGGGGACTCACCCAAGGTTCCAACTGAGAAAAAGGCAACCTCTAAACAGACATATAGGCTCTGAAGATCAGAAGTAGAGAAGAAGGGGGCCTGGATGGGTTTCCAAGTTTAGCTTCGCTTGGTTTTATTGGTATATATGTTCCTGAAGAAAAAAGAATCCCTGGAGATCCACTCAATATGAGCACTTTCACTAAACAGGGTATGGTTTGTTTCAGCACTCACAAGCCTTGCAAACGAAGCTGTCTAATTCCAGGAGTAGTTTGGGGTCTGACCTATGATACCAGCCAACAGCACAAGAGCAGAATGGTCAACTCAGTCACCAGACCAGAGCTCTGCTTACAAAGGCTCAGCCATCAGGCCCTGCCTATAGCTGCTCAGAATCTACGACTTCTGCCTTGTGCTGGGGGCAGACAGAGGTTTCTGTCTGTTGCAGCCACTACCCTATCTATAGCACTGGAGAGAATGCCCATGACACAGTGAGCGCTCAGGGCATTTCTGTAAGATGAGTGGCCGAGTGTTCATTTTGACCCAGACACAACCACCCAGCTGCCAACACCTTGTGAAAAGGAAGGTGAGGTACTTCTTCCTTGGCTTAATAACAGCCTGTAGGTACTGTTGTCTTTTATATGGCTGCTTAGCTCATTGTGAAGGCCCAATAAATATTAATTGATGGACAAGAAGCTCCGAGGTTTGGCTCCAGTTGCAGCCAAGTACCATTTTTTTGAGGAAGTTTATATGAGCAGGGGAATGTAGGATATAATGTTGGGAATTCTGGACTCTTGGGCCCCCTTCCTTCTTCTCCCAAAGTCAATCTAGGAGCAGTGGGTGGGGACAAATAGAAGGAAAGTACCTAATTATATGCATGGGTTATATAATTCTGCAGTTGGATTCTTACTGGTGGTGGGTTTTAAGGGAGCTTTGACTACTTTCAATTTTGAAATATGTTGTTTTCCTGGGCTCTGTTTGATTTCACCTTGATTCATCACCTTGGTACCTGCCAGGGGGAATTGTCTCAGGACCTGCCTATGGACTTAATATCCATACATGATAAGGATCTTGCCACTGCTTTGGCAACCAGAACCAGTTCCCCAAATCCAGACAAGTGCTTCAGCCTGTTGATATACCTTTCATGGTTAGTACTCATCATCACGTGCTGGTACCGGTAGCCTCAGCTTCATCTGGGAATGTTCTGGAAAGACAGAGTCCTGGGTTCCACCCCAAAACTCCCAGAAACTCTAGGGTGGAGCCCAGCAATCAGCTCTTTAACAACCCCTGCAGGGGGTTCTGATGTATGCTCAAGGTTGGAAATCAGTGATCTAGAGTCTAGAACAACTCCCAGCCATTGTAACTGTGAACACAAGTTACAATGCTAGGTCTCATCCCAGACCTGCTGAATGAGAACTTCCGAGAGTGTGGACCAAGCATCTGACTATTGCTTAGTTCCTTGAACTAGTGTGTGTATACTGATGCTGTGTGACCATGGCCAAACATCACAGTAGCAGAGTAACGTTTACTCTGCACCCAACGAATATCAGAGCTTGCCCTCCTAAAGAAAACACCATAGGTTAAGCATAGTCCAAGGTGTGGGCCTCACGAAATGTCCAAGAAGATATCTACCTCCTGCACTTTGCTCCCCACACTCCCAAAGCGGGGTCTGATCACAGCACTCACAATACAACTATGAACATGCAGAGGCTGTGATTCAGTCATCTGTGTGGGAGGGCATCGTCCCATAGTTTCAAAAGCACTGGAATGGTTCTTGTGACATCTTAACTTGTCAGTTCAGGAGAGAAGCTTGTATATGCAGAGAGAAGAGGTCAACCAGTTTGGGCTCCACTCAAATCCAGCATTAAACTCTCTTCTTTCCCTGCACTTTCCCAGTAAGCAGATCTTAACCCTGATTTGTAACAGATACATCTGGAGCACCATGGACCCATAGGCTCCAGCCTATGGGAGTAGGGGAGGGCATTTGAATTTGCATTTTGGGTACATTTTCTGGGGATTCTGATACCCACCACCATTTTTAGAAGTCCTACAATGGCCAGGTGCTGATACATGTTCTGTAAGTTACCAGATACAACTACTACCTTTTAGGGTCTGTAGATCACCTGCTCTCGATTATAACCAATCAACTTTACCCTTATAGCAAAGACAGCTGCCATAGATGAATAAGTAAGTGAATGAGATGAATGAGAATAGCTTTGTTTTAATGAAACTTTATTTATAAACTCATATAGGGTATGTTTAGTCATGGGCTATTTATTGTTTGCTGCCACTGTCTAGACAATTAATCTGAACGTTGAGTTCACGTTAGGGACACTGGAAGAGGTTTTTATTTTGCTGTTGTTTCAAATCAATGCCTGAGTCTTATTTCCAAGGACTTGGAGTCAACTGTCCTGCGGCAGAGCAAACATTTTACTTTCCCTCTCTTTTATGATTCTTCTCTGATTCCCATGTACAGTCAGGATGGAAAACCACAACTTTAGATCTCCATTCAGCAAGTAGCCTTTCACTTATTAAGCTCTTGGAACTTTAAAATATGAGTCAGATTATATTTGTTAACCCGACACTCACTGGCACTTTCCATATGACTCATACTAGGATTGATGGCCTTGTATCCTGAAGTGTCCACGGAGCTCTTGGCCACAATGGTCTCTTAGGCTTCACCTCCTGATGCCCAGTCACTTATCTGCTGCCCCATGCTACTGGTCTCTGACCCTGGAACACATGGAACTCTAGCCTTGGCCAAAGTCTTCGCCTGTACGGTCTTTGTTCCATCAGAGATACTACTTTCGTGGTACTTCTCTACAGTACCGATCGTGCCTTAAAAGACTAGAGAGCATTTCTTTTGCTCTTGACTCATTAGGTTTTGAAGGAATCAATGAGTACGGTTCTTCTCTGTTCTACAATATATTAGATGGAGTGGTTTGGCTGGGCTTGTTGTAAACTGGTGCTGGCTTCCAGCTGGCAACTCAGCTGAGCTGTCACCAGGGGCCTCAGTTTCTCTTTACAGGGCTTCTTCCGAGGGCTGCCTGAGATCCCTTGCAACACAGTAGCTTTCAATAGAAGAGACACGGAAGCTGTTAGTCCCGTAAATCTGGACCCAGAAACTGACAACACATGATTCTACAATATTCTGCATGTGGAAGGAGTCACACAACATTTTCATATTCAAGACACGTCTTCTCATTAGGAAAATTGTCCCGTGTATTTGTAGCTTCCAATATCCTATAGCAATTTCATGGATAAGATGCTTGTGACCACACTTCTGCAGGTCTCTACTCCAGTACACTGCATCTGAGAAGCCCTCCTTACTACCTGGTGCTCCCATTGTACCCATTACTTCTAGCCCGTGTCCTAGTTAATTTTAAATGTCAACTTAGCACACCTTGGAGTCATTTGAGAGGGAAGTCTCCATTGAGGAATTGTCCTGATCCAACGGGGCTCTCTCTCTCTCTCTCTCTCTCTCTCTCTCTCTCTGTGTGTGTGTGTGTGTGTGTGTGTGTGTGTGTGTGTGTGTGTGTGT
>CAJQZJ010004796.1:1716942-1750849 GCA_907164525.1 Lophiomys imhausi | reverse complement strand
GCACATGTTCACATATATACAAACTCATACATACTCACATGCATATACACATACTCACACACATACACTCACACATAGATATACAAACACTCACACATTCACACACACACATACTCACACATGTGCTCACACACATCACACTCACACATACTCACATATACACACTCACTCACACATGTACATACACACACATAGCATATAGGACCACAGAGGGGAGTTGACTTATTTTAAAGAATTATTTAATGTGCCTATGGAGGTCTGGTGAATTCAGAATCTGCACTTGATTTTACCCAAAAGCCCGAGAACCGATGAGTTGAGTTCTGGATATGAGGGTGAAGGTCAGGGGGTCTGGTAAGCTGGATCTTCATGGAAAAGTTTCTTCTTTCCAAGAGGAGGGTGGGTTTTATTCCAGTCAAGCCTTCATTTGATCTGCTGGGACCTACCACATTGTAAAGGCTATTCTGTTTTACTTGGAAGTCTACCCACACAAATGTTCATCTTAAAACATATATATCTCACAGAATTTTCTAGAGTAATATGTGACTAAGTCTAGAAGCACTGAGGACCAGCCTAATGGGCACATACGATTAATCATTCTCCTCACGGCCCCCTTGTTCTGAGGGAGAACAACTGTTAGGCTGTGATCTGTGCCTTAGAGAGAACCACATGACTGAGAATTGAAGGGGACCTCAGGCAAACAGCTAGTAAGTTCCTCATGAGTGAGTCTAGAGGCCCAGCACACCCAGAATCTATCGTCCAGAGGCAACCTGTGAGGGACACTAATACTGAGGTCCTCATCAGACTTCGGGCCCATGGGAATGATGAAGAAATCAGCATTTGTGGTTTTTAACCCGTTGTGTTTTGAGTCAGTTGCAGAGAGTTGATGGGAGCTACCCTGGGATTTCCCCTAGGTGTTTTTACCTTAAACACAGGGACATGTACCAGGTGCACGGTGCAGGGACCACCCAACATTCCAGTGAGATGATCCAGCAGGTGTTATTCCTTCTCTTTCTCTCCTTTCTTATCTTCACCTTGGCCAGTTTTGACTCAGTTTGTAGACAAGGACAGTGGGTTATGGAGAAACCAGTCCAGACCCAGGGAATCACATGACTTCCAGGGCAGGGCTGGCCCATGAGACCCTCAGTCCCTTGGATGAATGACTCCCACATCAGAAGCACAGGCTTCTTTCAGGCTAGAACCTTCCGAACTAGGACGCTATCAGATTCCGTGTTGAAGCGGAAAATTATTGCATCTGGGGAAGGAATTTATTCTGCGAGCCCTTCGTGGCAGCCGCACTCCACGGGCAGTCCATCCATGTTAATAAATGTCTCACCTACCAGACGGCTTCAATAAGGTGAACCACTGCACGGAGGTCATGCCTGTCAGCTCCATTTTGCGGAGACATGAAGGCCTGTCTGAGAAGGCTCCAAAAATTTAGCTAATTGTCCTAAAGGGAAGACAGGCCTGTGGTTTCTTCCTATCCTTCCCTGATACCATTTTCATTCTTAAAGCCTCAGGGGTGACACTGTGTTTTTACATTAATTCCAATCTATTTGTATAGAACTCTAGCTTAAAACATCCTTCCATGGTAGCTATCTCAATCATTTACTTATTCATTCATACATTCATTATTTTTAAGACAGAATCTTTCTGTAGCCCAGGTTGGCTTTGAACTCCTGACTCACCTGTACCTCTTGAGTACTGATATTATAGGTATATGACTCCCAACACCTCCCCAACCCTGGTTCATTCAATGCTGGCAATTGAACCTACCAGGGCTTTGTGTGTGTAAGGCAAGCACTCTACCAACTGAGCTTTATTTCCAGTCTTGGCTGTGCTATTGCATTTATTATCCTAGCAGTATGGGGTTGCTTCCCCACATTGCAGGTTGGGTAACTGGGTCTCTCTGCTATCTGAGAATCGTGCCATGAATGAGCGAGCCTTGAGCTTCCTGAGTGCCATTAGCTGAGGGATAGCTTAGGTGTCCTGTTAAATGTTATGTCTCTTGCATCACTTTCAAAGAAAACCTTAGGCCTAGGAGTTCTGGAAGCATCTTAGAGTTTGCAGTTCTCAGTGAAGTAAGTTGATGGCAAAATGCCTCAAACTTGGGCATCCTTAGTGTACCAAGAGACGAAAATGAAAGGCAAAACAGAACAGGGTGAGGTAGAATTTGGCAATCAGAGAGAAGCTAAGAATCATTTGGATCAGGCAAATGAAGAAGTACGATTCTCCTCACTGAAAAAGCAGTGCCCAAGGTCAGAACCAATGACAGGGACACGGTCCTTACCCCAAGCATGCTTCTAATAACCTGTTTCTGTAGGCTAGGGTCTGGTGGCCTTCAGTAGTTGGGTCTCAATATTGGAGGCCCTTCCTGCTCCTTGTTCTGACTCCCTCACAGATGGTGGAATTTCACTTTAAACTCACTGAGGCCATTTTCTTGTTAGGCTTGTGAAGAGTTGACCCTTCTTAGACTGGCTCTCTTGGCGTATTCTCCTCTCTGTTCTCACTGTCCCAACCTGTTACCCCTGGCCTCTCAGGTGCTTCACTGGCCCCATTTGGTCCCTCCCCTTCTCCTTTCACTCTGTCAGGCCATGATTAATGGATCTCCTTCCGAGAGAAAACAAGATAGATGGCAGACAGAAAGGCCGGGGAAGATGCCCCCCACCCCCACCCCTGGTCCTCTTGGCTCTAGCAGTAAATCCTTCACCTTCCTTGAGGGTTATGCTATGGTTGGGGCTCCTTCCCCATCAAACCTGCCAAAGTCTGGCCCACCCTCTCTGCTGACAGGCACTGAAGGAAGGTTCTCTAGGATAGGGAAGCAGAAAGGGTGCCCCCACCCTGGGAGTAGAGACTCTTTTTCAGACCAAGAAAGAATTCTAGGTAATTGATCACACCTGCCCAGTCTCCCAGCCCATCCTGAACTCCCAGAGTGCTTTTAGTGGGATGTAGGGCTTGGCTGCCTTTTACTGTCTTGAGGACAAGTAAAATTTTCCCCTAAAAAGGTGTGTGAGGGGATATTTCTTCACCATAAGAATATCTGTTTTCTGTGCAAACCTTTTGCTTGGGTGATGCTCTCTACCTGGAAGTAGCATTGGTACATAAGAAAAAAGATGACCAGGTAAATTTAAGATTTGGAGGAACAAACAACAATTTTCTATAGTAAAAATGTCTCTCAAATATTGGACATTCTGCTAAGAGGAATTTATTTCTTTTCCTCTCGTTTTGCTAACTCTTGATGCCCTACCTGAAGAGTCGTTTTATTAATTCTGACTCTGTTTTTCTAGGGCTGAGTTTTTAAAGCACATTGAGGGTAAGCATACTTCCCAGGGAATCAGGAAGAAATAGGTCTCCTATTTCAAATCTTCCTGGGGTACAGCCCAGAGTCCTGCTTTTCCTGTCTTTCTATAAAATGCTCTGTGAATGGATGGCCAAGATCCCAGGCAGAGACCTGGAGATACAAAAGACAGAAATCTTACAAGGTAATGGTTCCCAACAGGGGACTCGCACCCCATCAGGCACTTGGCAAAGTCTTAAGATATTTCTCTTTGTCACAGCAAGTATGGGTGTTACATTGAGGGGATAAGGAAGCACTGCTAAATGGCACACACACTTGTAAAATGCTATACACATATCTACCACATAACACACACACACACACACACACACACACACACACACACACACACGTACCTCAAACGTAAGTAATGCCAGAGTTAGAATCCCTGGAAGAAAAGGGAAAACGGTGCCTAAAACACAAAGTATTAGCCAGGCATGGTGGTGCATGCCTCTAATCCCAGCACTTGGGAGACAGAGGCAACATATGTACGGATGTTCAATCCTGGCCTATTCTACATAGTGAGTTGCAGGTCAGCCATTGCTGCACAGTGATACTTCACCTTCAGAAAAATTAATTATGAAATTAATAAAGTATTAGTTACAAATCTGCATCTTAACCACTGAGCCATCTCTCCAGTCTAAGATCAACTTTCTTTTTTGTTTGTTTGTTTTATTTTTGTTTTTTCAAGACAAAGTATCTTTGTGTAGCCCTGGCTATCCTGAAACTCAGGCTGGTAGACCAGGTTGGCCTTGAAATCACAGAGATCTGCCTGCCTCTGCCTCCAAGTGCTGGGATTAAAGGCGTGCTCACCAAGCCGGGCCATTACAGACATGTTTTGAAATGCCATGTGGGTGCTGGGATTTGAATCTGGGTCCTTTGGAAGAACAGCCAGTGCTCTTAACCACTGAGCCATCTCCCCAGCCCCACAAATCTGCGTCTTCAAACAATTGTGGTTGCCAGGGCCTGGACTGCCTGGGAGTAGCTCTCTCTACTCCTCTGCCACTCACAAACTAGAGGTCCATTCACAAACCACTTTCTCCTGCTGCCCCTTGAAAGTTCTCTGAGTCTCTCTCTACCCCTCTGCCATTCACAAACTAGAGACCCATTTACAAGCCACTTCCTCTTGCTGCCCCTTGAAGGTTCTCTGAGGTTACTTTCGATGGATCTTTTTTTTTTTTTTTTGGTAATGCGTAGTGTTGGGGGATGGGCAACCCCATCACCCCATCATAGGTTACCCTGACTCTCTCTGTCCTCCTTTCCTTCACTAACCTACATCCCTCCAGCCATGGGCCAGCCAGGGCTCTGCAGGGATCCTCTTAAGACCATCTCAGGGTCAGAGCAGGTTTCCTCTGCCCAGGCAGAGGCAGAGAGGGACATGTCACTTTGCTTGCTGCCTAATTGGACACTTGGAAACACTGAAGAGGCCACAAATGCCAGGACCTCCTTACTCTCTTCACTCTCTGTGTCTCTGTGTCCCTGTCTCCACGAGCCAGGCCCAAGCAGCAGAGTGGGTGTTCTCTCTTGGGTTCTTACAACACGGGACAGGGACCGAAGTCTGCCGAACCAGAGCCTGCCCTGCACATGGCACAGGATCTCAGAAGCTTTAGTGTTCAGGGAGGTCTCGGGTCATCTTCCTTCCAATGTGCCCTGCATCCCTGTTTCTTTCTTATGTATGCCCCAGAAACCAGAAATACTGCAAATGTACCCCCTTTCCCTCCTCCAACACCATGCTGTGGGGAGGCACAATCCACTGTAGACCGTAAAAGAAACACAGCCACTCAAATGAAACAATAAACAACCAACAACTATGTGTGGGGGGGGGGGCTTGGGGGATGGGGAAGACATTGACTTCTTTGATAAAATCAGGACTGGCAACTCTGAGCCAAATGGGTTGGGAAAAAAAGCAAAGTTCTGGTGTTACAAATTAGAATCTGTGTCTCCCAGCCTCCTCCTCCATCTATGCTGGAGAGGCAAGATGGCTTCTTTGACAGGACTTGTACTCTTCCCCTCCATCAAACAGGAAGGGCTAGTGGCTATAGCAGGCCTCAATGGAAGCGCTTCCCCAGCCACCCTCACCCCCTCCCTCTTGACCCTCCCTCGGGGCTCCCCCCTCCCTGCTCCACTCTTTCCAAAAGATTTATAGGGCAGAGTGGCTTGGGAACAAATGCACAGACTTCAGGCTGATGTATTCTGAATACTAATGACAAGATACTGCTTTTGCACCTTAGGGGCAAAGCCAGGTCAGGCCTGTTGAACCATAAACCTTATTTATGGGCTTATAACTTCGCAGCTGCAGTAGCTGTTCTCCATCTTGGGGCTGAGATCTGTCTGCCTTCGCAGATTCATACATACCTCTTTAAGGAAGTTAAGGGGCAGGGGCAAGGAAGAGAAGGCTGGTAGCTTGCTCTCTGTGGCCTCCTGAACTGTTTTCAGGAGAAGGTTAATCCAAAAGAAAAAAAAAGTGAGGTAGAGAAGGAAATAGGAGTGGCTGGCAATCATGACATTTCCTCCCTGGGAATAAGGAGGGAGTGGGAATAATACTTCCGTTTGTTCAACAGATCTTATTCTATCTATTTCTTCTAGAAGAATTTACACATCCACCCTCACCCACGCCCTGCTATTGGAGACTGAACCGAGGGCCCGGAACATGCCATGTGAGCCTTCTACCATTATTCTCAATATCCCCAGCCCTATATATACATATTCACTTTTTATTTTGAGACAAGATCTCACTCGGTGGTTTCTCAGGCTGACGCTGGACCAACTCTGCAGCACAGATGAGCCATGAAATTATGATCCTCCAGCCTCAGCCTCCTGATAAAGGAAGACTCTGCCAGGCCTGTGACACCAGGCCCATTTTGATATTTTAAAATTAACCAACCAGTCTTAAATCTTGGCCCACAGAATCCATGTCCTGTTCTGGAATGACTAGAAACTATTCTTTCCTGCTAAGGAAGGACTTTCCGAGTTTGGCCATCGCTGAGGGATCAGCAATTTGATCACTTAACGTCTGGGCGGGTGACAGTGAGTTCTGTGACTGCTCATTTTCTCCCTTTCAATCTTCACAACTTCTTTCTTGCCTTTGGTTATGTGTTATGTTGACCCAGGTTAATACAGCACAAGAAAGTGCCCAGAATCCTGGGTCAAATGTCCACTGGGGAAAAAAAAAAAGTTTGTTCTCAATGACGTGGACTCAGCTCAAAGATGCAAATGATGTTCGTTGCATCGGTCATTCAAAAAATAAGTATTGCTCACCCACTGCATGCCAAGTTGCATGCTTTGTATCAGGAACACTATAGGAAGCAAGATATAAGAATTGCCTGATTGAGGGAGAAAAATCAACCTCCCCCCCCTCTTTCCCACTGCTGAGGACATAAGAGCATAATTGGATGTTTGGCTTCTTGCCCCATTAAGGTTATCTTAGGGTTTTTTTTGCCTGTTGCTATAATTAGACACTCTGATTTATTCATTCTGACTCGCAATCTGAGGGTACAGTCTATCATGGCAGCAAAGTCCACGGGACAGGGGCTGGAAGCAGCTAGTCATATCTCACCCACAAGTAGGAAGAAGAGAGTAATGTGACGATCGCTTGCTGTTTCTCAGCTTCTCTTTCTCCGTTCTTACAGTCCAGGGTCCCAACCAGGGAATACCAGGGAATGGTGCCACCCACAGTGGGTAGGTCTTCCTGTCTCCATTAATGCAATCAAGACACACTCCCACATGCTCAGAGGCCCATCTCTCTAGTGATCCTAGATTCTGTCAAGCTGCCAGTTAATAGTCACAAATGTGAACCACAACAGTCTTTTAAACAGAGAGATAAAAGGATGTTGGGTGAGTGAATAGATATTAGCTTCAGTATCCTGGGGATCTATGTCATCCATAAGATTCTTGCTGTCCTTCAGAAAGGATCCAAGGTACTGCCAGAAGAGAGGTAGTGCCAGAAGAGAGGTAGTTAGTTCCTGTGGCCTTCACCAGAAGCTCAGAAAGGCAGGGTCACCCCTCAGCTGCTTTTCTTAGTTTCTGGGGGATTCACTTGTCACTTCTGTTCCCTCTCAGGTGAAAACTTGGACAAGGATATTTTTTTGAAATATTTTTGCTCATGGAAAATGCTACTCTCAGTGGAAAGGACTCTGGCCAAGTGGTCACAAACAGCCAAAGTCTCTTTCCTGGACTCTCAGAAGTCCTTACTTGTTCTTGTTCTCATATGGCTTGAGTGCTCAGCAGATGTTTAGTGCTGAAGGACCATAGTGGGATTTCTTATGTGCTCTTTGAGAACTGTCACTCCTGTCTTCATCTCTTTCTTATTTATCTCTCTGGGAGTGGTAAGTCCCTTTGTGCTTAGAAGACTCTAGCCTCTGGAGTCTAGAAGGCCACAGGAGTGTGGATGCTAGTAAAGAGATAATTGGGTGCTGATTTGGGTGTGTGTTGGGAGAGGAGAGAGGCAGTGGTGTGGGATCACAAAACCTTGCTGACTGGTCAGCCTCATTAGTCCATGAGCAGCATCCATGGTGTGTGTTCTGCCTACTGCATAAGGGAAAGGGGCTGCTGAGTCATGTGTTTTTCCTGCTATAAGAATAAGTAAGTCAGACTGGGTCACCAGCCGAGTACAGATGCTGCCCAACTGAGGGTGGGTCATCTCAAAGGTAGACCATTTGGAGGTGGGCATGTTGGAGGAAGACCAGTAGGACCATGTGAGAGGGGAACCATGTCAGAGGTAGACATTGTCAGGGGAGGATCATGTCAGAATGATACCAAGAAGACCATGTCAGAAGAAGGCCATGTCAGGATAGACATGTCAGAGGAGGATTGGTGGAAGAGAACCCCAAGGACCACATCAGAGGTGGACCACATCAGAGGTGGACCATATCTGAGATGAACTCTGATGATGACAACAGAGGTAGATCATGTGAAAACAACACCATATTAGAGGTAGATGGTGTCAGAGATAGACCAGAATCGTGTCAGAGAAGGGAGGGACTACGTGAGCCCTGGTCTCAGGAGACACCTAATCCTAGTGAGCACAGGAGAGAAGGATCAGCCAGCTCAAGTAGTTTAGACTCTCTGGGACAAGAAAACAAGATTTATCATCACATTCTGACTGCACCAGGAAATACAGATTCCACTTGGATAGAGAAAAGATTGGGCCCAAGTGCTGTTGGACACAACACTACCAGCAGACCTATCAGCCAGTATGCAGGCCTTGACTTCCTAACTCTGTGACCTTGGAGAAGTTTGCCGACCTGAGCCTTGCTATACAGATCTTTGAAGTGAGGATTATGAGAACACGTGCTCTAGGTATCTTGCAAAGTGAGCACTAGATTTGTGAAGTCGAATAAACACTACCAAAAAAAAGTTAGGTTTTCTAACTGAACATGGCTGTTTAGGCAGAAGGACTCCAATACCAAGGAGGATTTGAAGTCCACACAGATATGCAAACAATCACAGAGACTGAAGACCTAGAGGGTTTTGTTGTTGTTGTGGGTATTATTATTTTTATTTTGGTCATTCTGGTATATATATAAATATATTTCATTTTTGTTTCCTATGTGACTGGAGAAGTAGAATGCCTTTTCACTAGTTAACTGCTTATTTATTTATTTTTCTTTCTTATGGCTATCCAAATCTCTTGTCTAGATATCTATAGGTTTGTCTTTCTTTTATAATAAAAATGAGTTCTTAGGTTTTATAATCTCCTTGATCGATCAATCAATCTATCTACCTACCTATCATCTATCTGTCTGTCTGTCTATCTATCTATCTATCTATCTATCTATCTATCTATCTATCTTCTGTCTATCTCTCCATCCACTTGCCAATCCTTCCATTCATCTTTCTGTGTCTAGCTATGTTTCACAGGATTGTCTCATACTATACCCAATATCATTTTCACCATACTCAACCAACCAAGGTCTGGGCATATAAGTCAGCACAGTGATTATTACCTCTTGTGAGGTTTTAATGGAGCCACAAACTCTTCTTGGTGAGGCAAATGAAGAACTGCAGCCCCCGGGGGAGAAATGCTGGAGTTAGATGATAGACTTTTAAAGCCTGCAATTGAGGATTGTATTCTAGGCTGGTGTCTCCACTCTCTGAACAGCTAATTGATGGACTGGCGGGTGAGGGACATGGATTCATAACCATAGGAAGATGTTCGATATCAACTGTGACGTCGCCATGAAGTCCCTGTGAGCAGCATCTGCAAACGTGTGCTGAGTGAAAAGCAGGCAGCTTCTGAGCGACACCTTGTGCTGTTTGCCGGTGGCTACCCACATGTGACTGAATAAATGGTCAGGGTTCACCTTTCCCTTACAGCGAGGTCTTCTTTCCCCTTACAATGAGGTCTTCTTTCCCCTTACAATGAGCTTCATCTCTGCTGCTTTGAAACAAAGTGATCTTGGCTGAAGATCTTTGTTTCCTCTTAGTTTACTGACCTATAAAATTGTAATATTGAGACCTCCCAAGGTATGTATGGATTGGGAGGAGTATGCCTAAAGACCCTTGTTTGGGGGTCGGGGAGCAGCTCCAGCACAATGACACTGAATACAGTCAGAAACTAGTTCTTCTCTTGTCTGACATCTTCTCAGGCAACAGTAGGACATCCTCTGCATATATATGTTGCCAACTATGACTCGTTCATGCACCAGTTTTTCCAAGTTCTGATACTACCATTCTCATGACTGATGGTTACTAATATACTTCAGCAGCCCCAAGTGGGACTGCCTGGCATTCTTTTTGTCTATCACCATAACTTCAGTGCTACTGCAAAATACCTGACAAAGCAATGTACAGATGGAAGGGTTTATTTTGGCTCATATTTGGAGGCTATTATCTATGATGGTGGAAAAGTCCTAATAGTAGGATCTTGAGCAAGTTGCTCATAGCCTATCTTCAGTGAGGATTCAGAGAAAGATGGTGTTCAATTTGCTGTTCCCATTTTATTTAGTCCAGGACCTCAGCCCATGAACTATCTCCCACATTTGAGGTGGGTCTTCCTATCTCGATTAACCAATCTAAACAATCCCTCACAGACATGCCCATAGACTACCCTAATCTAGAAAATTCTTCACAGGCACACCCATGGTTTTTTGTGTCTCCTACGTGATCCCAGGTCCTGTCAGGTTGACAACTGATATTAACCATCATACCCATTACTTAGTCCTTATTTCAGCCATCAAATATACATTAAGTACTTCCTATAAGGGGCTTGAGAGATGGCTCAATGGTTAAGATTATTGGTTGCTTTTCTAGAGGAACTGGGTTCAATTCCCAGTACCCACATGGCAGCTCATAATCCCTGTAACTCCAGTCCCTGGGGATCTGATGCCCTTCTCTGACCTCCTCCAGAAATGGGAACACACATGGTGCACAAACATACAGGCAGTCAAAATATTCATATACATTAAATAAAGACCCCCCACCAACCTTCTAAACTATTGCTTCAAAGAAGGATTTCCAGTTCATTGATGAGATTCAGGGAGCTCTTTTCCTGTGTGAAAGATGTTATCTCTCCCAAAGCTAGCCAGAAAAGCTGGAAAAAAATTATCTACAACTCAAAACTGTCAGATATTAGAAAACTTTGTACAGAGAGCCAGATAATAAGTAAGCGTGGGTCTGAGGGTCACATAGTTTCTGTTATAACCATTGGATCCTGCTATTGTTATGTGGTCTTGTGTAGGTGAGTGATCATGGCTGTGAACCAATAGAATCCTATTATAAAAACAGGCATGGAAACCGAAAGATGCTAATTAGAACGAAAGTCAAAAGTTCATTTCAGTAGAGCAATATCCCATGTTCATGGATCGGACAGCTCAATATTGCTTAGGTGTCAATTCTTCCTTACTGGATCTCTGCAATCATTACAATGCCAGTCAAAACACCAGCCACGTGTTTTGTTAAACTGACTGTAATGATATTGATAATGTTATTGATTTTATACAAAATGGTTCTAAAGTTTGAATAGAAAGGCAATGAACTTAGGGTGTTTACCCTAATATTGAAGAGCACATTTGAGTACTCAGACTGTCCGACTGCATGCCTCATACCAACACTACAATAATCAATAGTATTGGTAGGAGGGTGGACAATAGATCAATAAAGCAATGTAGAGAGCCGAGAAAACAGTGCATACTGAAGTGATCAACCACTCCTCTGCAATGGAGCAAAGACAATTTGGTGGAGAGGGAAATTTAATATTTTCAGGAAAGTTTAATTCAAAATGAATCAAATACCTTTAATAAATATCAGGTGAAAAACCATAAAGATTCTCAAAAAAAAAAGCACAAGAGAATCTTTATGGCCTTGGATTGTAGCAACTTTAAAAATCTGATATTAGCAGTGAAATACAGGAAAGGAAAATATAAACATCAAATTTTATTAAAAGAGAAAAAGCTGTACCAAAAATACTCACATAAGAAAAAAACAGAGCCGGGCAGTGGTGGCGCACGCCTTTAATCCCAGCACTTGGGAGGCAGAGGCAGGTGGATCTTTGCGAGTTCGAGGCCAGCCTGGTCTACAAATTGAGTCCAGGACAGCCAGGGCTACACAGAGAAACCCTGTCTCGAAAAACAAACAAAAAAAACAAACAAACAAACAAAAAAAACAGAAAGACAAGCCATGGACTAGTATAAAACTCTCAAAAACATACCTGACAAAGACTTATATCCAAAAATAGACAACTCTTAACAATCAACAATAAGTTAACAACTTAATTGTTCTAGTTTTCTTACTATCTCCATGACAAAACACATTGAAAAGCATCTGGGGGAAGGGAAGATTGTTTGAGCATATATGTCACAGTGCATCATGGAGAAGAGTCAAGACAAGAATTCAAGCAGGAGCTTTGTATACAGGCTCTTGCTTAGCAAGCTTTCTTATATAGGCCAGGTCTATCTGCCCTGGGAATGGTGCTGCCCATAGTGGGCTGGACCCTTCTATGTCAATTAGCAATCAATACAATCCTCCACCAACATGCCTATAGATCAGTCTAATCTTGACAAGCCTTCAAAAGAGACTTTCCTCTCAGGTGACTCCAAGCTGTGCCAATTCAATAATAAAACTAAATAGGGTACTAATTTAGAAAAATGGGGAAGGGATGTGATCAGAACTTTAATAAAAGAATATCTGAATGGGCAGCAGCATGTGAAAAGATAACCCCATCATTTGCTTGGGGACTGCCAATTAGAACAGCAATATAACAACTATGCGTCCACTAAAATGACTAGACACTAATAACTAACAACCTCAACTTTGGGCAAGGATAAAGAACTGTCGTTCATGGCTGGTGAGAATTCAAAATGGGCCTGCTACTCTGTAAGACACTTTGACAGTTCCTTATCAGAATAAACTTGACAATATAGTAAACCCATTCTTAGATATTTGCTCAAATGGCTCAAAACATATCTCCCCACACAGAAAAAAATCTGCATGTGGTTGGGGAAAGAGCTCAGGGGTGAAATGTATGAGTAAGGTACTAGGTTTAATACACACACACACACACTCACACATATGCACACATATACACACATGCACACACATACACATGCACAAACACACATGCACACACACATGCTCACACATGCACACACACACATGCTCACACACAAACAGAAACACATACACTCACACTGGTAACTGTATGAATGTTAGTTTTACTCATAATTGTTTAAAACTAGAAATAACAAGAAAACCCTTCAGTATATTAATGCGTAAAATGTGCAACATGTACACAGTTGAATTATTATTCATCAATCAAAAGAAATAAATATCAAGGTGTCACTTGACACATGGGTCTTAGGTATGTAATGTTAAGTAAAAGAAGCCGGTCCGAACAATTACACAGTTTAAGAGTCCAGGACTATGAATCCAGAAAAGGCAAAGTTCGGGGATGGGGGTCAGATCAGTGATTGACAGAGGCTTGGAGCAGAGGGAGGCTTGGGCAAGTGCAAAACCTTTAGCTGGTGAGAACCTTCTGCTGGTCACTGAGATATTGATTGTGCAATGACAATGGATGTCTGCCAGAAGTCACAGGATGTCACAGTTGGGGTGACAGCTCAGGAGCTGAAGTGCTTGCCTTGAAAGCATGAGGACCAGAGCTCAGTCCCCAGCATGCATAAAGAGCAGGCATGGTGGTATGTGTCTATAATCCCAGAACTGCGGAGGTAGGGACAAGTGGATTTCTGGGGCTCGCCGGCTAGATAGGCTAGCCTAGCCTATTCAGTGAGTCCCTGGCCAGTGGAAGACTGTCTCAAAGGAAGTGGAAAACTGCTAAGGAATGACACATGGGATTGTCTTCAGGTCTCCATATGTGATATATGGACACATGCACACCTGCAGCCCCCTACACACATGTAAAAACAAACAAACAACAACAACAAAACAGAGTACATATTGGTGGCTTCAATTTAAAAGCATTATTTAAGACTTTGGGGGAACCCAGGGTAAAATGCAGAACATGACCAAAGGATCTAAATGCATTATTAATCCCAAATGGACACTAGAGGCTGAGGTCAGAGAATAGGGGTACTGACCTCAGTGACCTTGAGTCACTGGAGTCTGAATAACTAAAAACGAAAGAAACTGTACACTGGTGCTGTGTTGGTAGTTTTATGTCCCCATTGGAATAGCAATTCTAAAACCATCACACATGTATACTGCAATGGGACAATGGATAGAGGATGGCAGGCACCAGGTATTCAATGCTGGAGATAGATACAGTACGGGTTTATATTTCTCTCTCCATGGATACAGATGATTATATGTGGAGTTGTAGATACACCTCCACACACTGGCTGTCTCCTCGTTCCTCCATCAGTTGAGAAATACCAGCAGCAATACCACCCCAGGAACAGTGAGCATATGGTACCCAGGGTCTTGGTTCTTAAGACTGACCATTGGGAAGCAGCTGATTTTGCTGCATCAGGAGGTTTCTAGAATAATCCTGGAGCATCCTGCATGACAGAGTGTAAGAAAGTGTGTCAAAATGACATCACCAACAGCAACAAAGCCCAAGGTCCCTACATTCATGAGGGTATCTTACAAGGGAGTGGAAGCCAGCCGAGGAAGCTCCCCATGGAGAAAGCTGATTGAACTAAAGCAAATGAAGCAATATATATTCCTATATAATCTGGACTCAAAAATACAATGTGTAGTCTGTATAGACTTAGATATTCCTCATGCATTCAGAAAGATAAACACATGGGATTAAACACAAATAGAGCAGATAAATCTTCTCGACAAAAGTCCCTGCAATTTGTATAGAGGGTCTGCCCTTGAGAGTATAAAATACAAAAGAACCCTTCCCTCCTTAAGTGTGGGCTGCTTGCGTTTAGTCTTCCTTCCAAAGAGTGAGGTGTGCAAAGAGGACAAGGAAGTCACGATACAGTGTGGAAAACCGTCAGGCAGTCCTTCAGCCGCGTGACCCAGTTAACTTCAATAAGAATGAATTCCCCTCCCCCCGCCCCCTTAAGAACTGAGGGTTCAGGGTTTTTCTTTGTAGCTCTGGCTGCCCTGGAACTCTCTGTGTAGACCAAGCTAGACTCAAATTCACAGAGATCCACCTGCCTCTGCCTCCTGAGTGTGCCACCACCACCTGGCTCACTGAGCCATTTTAACACGTTAATTTTGAGACAAGCCCTGGATGGTTCTCTGTAGCTCAAGCAAGTCTTGAATGTGTGATCCCTCTGACTCAGTTTCCTGAGAAGCTGAGATTACAGACCTGTGCCACCAGACCCAGACCCAGTCAACAGTGACAAATCTTACTTTACGCATGCGCTCTTGTCGTGCCGAGAATGGCCTTTTATAAATCTGTAGGTCTTTTTCCCCCCAAAGCACATTATCCTAGATCACATTGGGAGAATCAGACAAGTTCCGACTGAGCGACTGAGGGATGGTCGACTGAAGGCTGAGGCTCTATTCCTCAGAACTGAGAGCTCTGTCAAAGGCCAGGAAAGTGGGGAATTATCACAACAGGGGCCTGAGGGAGCAGGACGGGGAAATGCACTGTGCTGCCTCTCCCAGCTGGGATGCTGAATCGGAAGCTGCAGAGATGCTACTCAAAGACGCTACTCAGATGTGGGTTTAGCTACGAACAGCTTATCAATAGCTGCTACGAACAGCTTATCAATAGCTATCTGTTAATGATGATGAACTCACCCACCAATGAGACTTCTTCGTAACAAAAGCTGGGAGACAGATAGAAAATGTCTCTATTGTATTATTAAATCTTGGAAATCCGAAGCTGTTTTTTTTTTTTGAAAGCTTTTATAAGACAAATAATTAAAAACAGAAACCAAGAAGGGCAGACTGTTTGGGGTCCCCCAGCTGTAGTGTGCTGGGGCCTATTCTCAGTGTTCGTATACCTGGATATTGTGGAAACCATAGGAGCCGTGTTTTAAGAATTTCATTTTCAAAATCAGCGATGAACATGTTGGACAATGCTATGAAATCTTCGTCCTGCCTGTGTCCCAAGGCGTTCTGTTGCTCTCTGCTCCCTGGTATCGTTACTTGTAGTTTCATGCAGTTAATAAAATATCTGCTTTGTTTTCTGCCTATTTAGGCAAAATCACCTATGCTGGTTCATTTTCTTATAAAGAATTTTAAAGGTAACTAGCAAGGTCTTTCCTCCACCCCTACTCCCTGCCTCTCCTTCTTTTTCAGTATTGGAGGTTGAACCCAGGGTATCACATATTGTCAGACCAGAGTTCTACCCTGAGCTATACTACTAGTGGAGTGTATATACTACATACTCTTTTTAACAGGGGCATAGTATCCTCTCTGTCTCTCTGTCGCTCTGTGGGTGTGCATGCATGTGTGTGTATACATGGCTATATATGTGTGTATATGTGTGTATGTGCATGAGTGTGTACACTATAAAACATCCTTAGATGTCATTCATTCCTCAGGAACACCATCCACCTTATTCTGAGGAAGATTTTTGTACTGGCTCATCAGTTTAGTTAGGCTGACTGACCAGGGAGACACAGGGATGCACCTGACCCACTTCCCTAGTGCTGGGATTAGAATCACACATCACCACTCTGGGCTTTTGCATATGGGTTCTGGGAATCAGACTCAGGGCCTTGCACTTACGAGGCAAGCCATTCACCAGGAAAGTCTTCTAAGGCAAAATTGGGCTGGAGTTCATGTGATCTAATCTCCTATGTTAGACAATTGTGGTGTCTCCCATCCTCACTGTCTTGCACGCATGGATGCACTAATCTGTAGTGTATGTATTTGACAGATAACTGCTCTCTATTTCAAATGAATTGAATCAGAAATTCTTAGAGATGGGTCTCAAGCCTTCTTATGTTTAAAATATCCTCTGGGTGTTTTGGTGGGGCCAAGAATGGTCAGCACCCTAATAGAGCAAACACACTTTGAGAAACAAGAGGATCTTAAGCCAGGTGAGATGTCAGAATCCCTGAAGAGCTGTATGAGAATGTCCTGCATGAGACTCTCCACAGGAAGCTTGAAGCAGTAGGAGTAGAATTTCAATACATCCGTTTTTAATTTTGTTCAGGTACCATTAGTGATTCTAATTCCCTTTTAGGGTTAAGAGCCATAGAAATGGCTGGTGGTAGTGGTGGGGGTGAGTCGTGCTCTATTAATGAAATAATTTCTGTGGTCACAAAATTGTCCCGATGCCTGTTCTCCGAGTCTAGTTCCTGCTTCTCTGCTCTGCTCCTCACCAATTCCCCCAGAGAATCCATCAGAAGCGGGTTTACGGCAGAAAGTGCAAGTGGGTCATGGCAAACACCTCCATGTCAGAGTTGGGTGGTGGGCTCATCCCTGCCCACAGGCAGTGTGGCTATGAAGCATGCATGCTGTCACAGGGTGCGCTCTGCCACCCATCCGTGAACACCAGCTTAATATTTGACCAGCCCTTGAAGTTTCATTTCCTTCCGGCAGCCTCTTTCCCATTGCAGAGCCCTTCCGGCAGCCTCTTTCCCATTGCAGAGCCATGAGGCACTCTGAGGACCCTGGAGTGTAAATCAAAACTTCTCCTTCCTTGTCCTTGCAAGATTTTAGTGAGTTGCCTTGGAATCTAAGACAAGACACACTTTGGGCATGGCTTTCTTGATGTGTCATGGGGAAGGGTGAGGGGAACGGAGGTTTAAAACAGAAATAAAGAAGGACTCTTAATCATTGATGTGGACTGACTGCTTACTTGTGAAACCTTCCCTACAGATATATGAGATTTTATCACCTCCATCTGACAGTGGGAAACTGCCATATAGGAAGTTCAGGAACTGACCCAAAAGTAACAGAGCCAGATTGTGTCAAAACAAGGCTGAGATGATAGCTACATTGGCACAATGTTTGCCACACAAGCTTGAGAACCTGAGTTCATTCCCCAGAACCCATAAAAATCCAGGCATGGTGCCATGGGCTATGGAGGTAGAGATGGAACAATCCTTGGGGTTCATGAACCAATCTTCCCTAGTTTAATTAGCAAGCCACAGGACCCAGTGAGAGGCCCTATCTCAGAGAAAAAGTGGATAGTGCCTGAGTAATAACACCCAAGGTCCTTTCCATACATGTACTCATGTGTGTATACATGTGTATGTATACATTCACACATATGAACGTGTACGACCCTTTCTATGGGTGCACACACAAAACAAAATGAGCATCATCAACAACAGAAAGGTCTATGTTGCTCTAAAACTCAAGCTGTCTTCCAAGCTGTCTTCTTCCCATAGGGGCTCAGAGTGACTTAGGCAATCTTAGGGAAAGTGTGGAAGACTTTCTGTCTGCTATCTGCCCATATTGTAAGACTGACTTCAACACACAGCAAGAGGCATGGCTTTCTATCTCCAAGGTAGTCATGTTAGGTTGTTTTCATGCAAGGGTTCTTCATAGACTTTGCCCAGGGACAGCAGAGATGCTACCTGTTGCTGTGACAACCATCAGAGAGTCACCTGGTGTGTAGGAACTTTGCTTTCATTGACCCTATTCCCCCTTATTAGATAAAAAGACTTACTCCAGGAACTTGAGTAAGCCATCCCTTACCTCACTAGGAAGTGGTCAGACCAGGTTCAGTTGACCTCTCCTTGCATACCAGGGCTTTCACATCAGCAGTGCCCAGCCTATTCCATGGTATTTGCTAGCAAACTTTTCTTTATCACCTACATTAGGTCACACTTCTCTCCTCCCACTATCCTTAAAGACATCCCAAGCTTGTAAGTTTCCTTCTCTTTCTTTCCCTTCCAAAGCTGGGGAAAAACTAGGCCATGGAGGATGGACTGGCACATGGACTTCCTCAACCACCAGGAGACAAATCCCAGACAATGGGGTCCCTGGCTTGGGAGCTAGAGTGAGAACCCAAGGGTTAAAATGCCTCTAGTGTGGAAGTTATCTGCTTTGTGTAAAACACGGCTTCCCAAACACTACAGAGGGGCTATTAGCATGTAAATATACTCTGCCTCATGCCTTTTTAATGTTTTACTTCTCTTAATTGCTGAAACCGGTTGTAATTTCTGAGCACTGCTGGCTTGAGGAAGCAGTGTGGTTTCCTCTAGCTCACAGACCTCTCCTTGCACCTGGAAAGATTTGAATTCTAATTTTATTAACCAAGAGGATGAGGCATTCTTCTCTCCTCTCCCTCCAAAGGGCAAAAAGGAAAAGAGAGGGTGTTGGGGGAGTTAAGGTTTGAAGTTGGAAAGCTTATGTGTCCTTGTGTTTAGCTGGCTTTCTTTGAATCCTTGGACTCGGAACTTGGCAGTTTCACTAACAGATCAAAAAATGTGGAGCCAAGGAGGTGCCTCAGCTGGCAAAGCACTTGCTGCATACACATGAGGCTCTGAGTCTGGATCCTCAGTACCCAGGAAAATGCTGAGCCCAGGTCTGGGAAGGGCAGAGACAGCAGAATCCCTGGGGCTTGCTGGACAGCCTCATCCAGCCAAATTGGTGAGCCTGAGGTTCAGGGCGGGACCCTGTCTCAAAAGATAAGGTGGAGGAGGTTGACTGAGGAAGACACCTGCCAGACTTCTGGTTCCTCCAACACACACATGCCTGTACACACACATGCTAATACACACCTGTGCATACACTCAGAAGTGGGCACACAAACAATTGCATAGATTTGATGATGAGGAGGAGGGGCTTATTAAAGATTTTAGGTATCAGATCCTGGTTATGAACTCAAAGTGAAAAATACATCAGGATTCTCTCTAGACTGGAGCACAGTCTGTTTTCTCATTCCAGAGTTGTCCAGAGAGAAGGGAGCATTTCTAAGATGGCTTTCCAGGTCAGAAACTCACTTTCTGTAAAGCGATAATTCTGGGAGAGACAATTTTTGACAAATGGTCCCTCTTTGGCGTTGCTTAAAGAAATAATTGTTTTCACCTGCCTGGCATCTATACAAACACCTCCCACTGAATATCTTCCAGGAGGACCCAGGTATAGCTCCAGAAAACAAGCCACCCCCCCCCACCTTCTATAGATGCCACCTAGGCAAGGCCATTTCATTTCCTGCATGTGCTTTACTATGACATGTTCATGACATGTTCGTCAGTAGCTTGGCCTGACAAGGCTGTGGGGCTGGAATGTGGATATAGTCCCATGGAACCTGAAGCATTCTCATACCAGAGCATGCAGAGGTCTATCTTGGAGAGTGGGAGTAACCTGTAGTAGCCTAAGTAGGAAGAGAGAGGGTACAGATGCCATCCCAGACCACTTGATGACACAAATTATCCTCCCTTGGGATCTGTCCTATCAATACCCGCATTCCACTTACCCCACAGGGTGTCTTTTATTTGGCAATGTGTGTGTGTGTGTACGTGTGTACATGTGTGTGTTCACATGCACATATACCATGCTCCATCGAGGTCAGAGGTCAACCACTGCTGTTTCTCGGGAGCTGTCCACACTGTTTTCTGAGACAGGGTCTCTCACTGCTGTCCTAAGCTTGTTGCTTAGTCTAGGTTGGCTGCCCAGCGCTGGGTTTATACAAGCACTGAGCACCAAGGCCTTTTTACTAAGTTTCTGGAGGGGTCAAACTCAACTCTTCATATTTGCATGGTAAGTAAGCACTTGGTGGTCCGAGCCATCTCCCCAGCAGCCTTATTAGGTAATTACTTGTGCATTATTTTCGGCTCTTTATTTGTTCATAGCTAAGTTGTCAGTTGAATTCTGAGTTTCTGGAGAGACAGCAAGAGATGAGCCCCGTTCCCTTGACTGGATGGAAGCAATAGTTAAGGCTCCAACTGCAAAGGCGTCTGCAAGCCCTCTCCTACCTAAATAGCAAACAGCACATAAGGTGACCCATTTGTGTCCAAGTCTCTTCTTGTGATGCCCAGTTCTTCGCTGAAAATGAAGTTGAGGGGCCTGTTACCCAACTGGAGGGGGCTAAAGAATTGTGTGAGTGCAGTGACAAGGTTCACATTGAATGCCATTGGTCAGTGGTGCCACATTTTGGATTCTGACTTTTAAATGTTCCTTTTAGTGGGAGTTCAGAGACATTGGTGGACAGGAGACAGTGTTCTTTATTTCTTTTCTTTTCTTTCTTCCTTCTTTTTTTTTTAAAGTCTCTACTCCTTGACAGCAAAGATCTGGCAGGTAGATTCTAGCTCCATTTTGCAGTATCAAAAAACTGCTCCTGGGCTCATCTTGGTCCCTAGGCTACCCCATGCCACACCACCTGTGACAGAGGATTGAAACCAGGGCTCAATCATTCTCTCTGATTCCAAAATCATTCTCTTTCTCCAAGCACTCACACTCTGTGACACACCTCCCCCACCCCCCCCTCCCACAAATACAAGCCAGAATCTTTGATTTGTCTCAGAAGTAGAGCCAGTGGTGAGGACGGCCTTTGGTAAGGCCAATGGAGGCACTAGCAGCTTAATTCTATCCTCAGCCACCCAACACCAGCCCTTCCCCTCCCCAGCGATTTGGACTTGTTTCTACAGAGAAAAACATGACTTTTCCCATTGATGGAACTCACAGGCCAACAATGGGGCCCATTGCACCCCCACCCCTCCACATTAGACTTTAGCATTGACTGGTCCACCCCCAGTCACCACCCTACCTGCCCTGACCTTCCAACTGAGGGAGTCTCTGCATAACAATGTCTGGTCCTGGCTGCCCAGAGCTGCCCTTTGGCTATTAGCACCTAATGAAAATGTAACTGTGTTTAACCCCCCACCGGCTTCCATAGGCCAGGAGCCCAAGTAGGTTTAATTCCTTTGTATGATAAGCATCCTACGTTCCCTGTGGATGGCCCACCCCTTTCTCTCTGGAGAGGGCTCTGGGAGATGTGTATGGCTAACTCGGACCTCTCAGCTGTCCAGGGCACAATGGGGAGTGTATCTTTTGTGGTATTAACGGCTTTGGGGAGGGGAGAATGGAGGGTAGGGCTGGTGGGGAGGGGGTGCCGCTGAAGAGGAGGAGAACAATGTGTGAGAAGCTGAGGCTGTGGGTTTCCCACACGGACCGATATGTGCCCCCACCCCCCTCTGGGAGACACGGATCTGCAGCCACCAGCCCACAGCTGATCCCGCCTTGATTGGTTTTTTTTTTTTTTTCCTTCATTGTGCTCTCAAGGGACGAAAATCCTTTTGTGGCGTGAAAGGAGAGGCGTTCCTGCCATCCCCTCCCTCGAACTGATTGGCTATGTCACAAGATGGCCAAATCCACGGGATTAATGTGTGCCTGGCCGGGGCTGGCTGCGGTGTATAAGGAAGGTCCATGTCTGAGTCCACCCCTTCGGGTCAAGCGTGTCTGCTACCCTGGGAGCAGGGGAGGGGGATATGGAAGGGCAGGCCACCACTTTCTTCATATTTATTATTCTCTCCACCCCTCCAGCCCGGCAGGGATGTTTATTCATGGGCCACATCTGCTGGCTGGCAGGCGACATGTCTCTTGTTAGAAAGAATGACTGGGAGTCCCCAAGGAGCCAGGAAAGTCGGGCACATTCCTTTAGACTGGCCTTTACCCTTGCTCGCATGGTCCTATGGCTTTCTCCACCCACCTGTAACCTCCGCCCTCTTCCCTCGAAGCTTCTAGCCCCCTCACGGGGGTGGGGTGGGAGAACATACTACCCACCTGGAGATCCTGGGATCTCTGTTCAGCCACCCAGAGCCAGAAGACGACTCTCTGCCCTTTGTGTGTTTCACCCTTCTACCTGAACCACCCCGTGCCTTGTAAAGTTTCTTGCTTCAGTACCTTTTCCCCACACAGTCTGCATGCATAAATCCAGCCTAGCCTTGTAAAACTGCCCAGGCCTCCCTCTGTTTCTCTTTGTGGGAAGAACACTTCTTTCTCCGATGGCTTATATGGACTTGATAGCTTGCATCACAGTGACCAGTTTTTACCTGAAGTCATAATGGTTTGAATGTATGCCATTCGAAGCTTTCTGTTGGACCCCCATGATAAAGGGGGTCTCTTTGGGGTGTTGGCATCAGTCTGGACCCACATGGCAGTGGTCTTTTTGAGTTTCTGGGATCACTCTGGAAGATAGGCAGCAGCTCTTTCTTCTGTGGCTAGAGTGACATTAGATTTAGTGTAAGGCAGCTTCTTCATCACTGTGGGTGCATCAGGAGCTTAGACCCCGAGGGAGAAGGAAGGACTGACACACCTATACTTAGATGTGGTGGAACGAACTACCACACTGAGTCTCTCCCAAGTCAATCTATCTGTGGGACCAGCTCCATGACAGTCAGGTTGATGGTGACACGGCTGAGAATGGTGTCATTGTTTTCCAATGTAATTGATGCCGACTGGGAAAAAACCTAATACTGTGGGCTAGGGGCAAACAAGAGAATGGACGCCATTCATTGTATTTTTATGGATAACCCAGGTCAAGCATTTACATATTTTGTAGTGCGTGCATGCATGCTACGTGTGTGTATGTGTATACATGTGCACATTTGTGTATACACATGTTGAGGTCAGAGATCAACATCAGGAGTCTCTCTGGGTCATGATCCACTTTGTTCTTTTTGGGACAGTGCCTCTTAATTTTACTCGGAGCTCCCTGATTGAGCTAGGCTGGACAGCCTCCGAGTCATAGGGATCCTTCTGTCTCTGCCTCCCTGGCACTAGAACTGGAAGCACACCATCAATCCCAGCTTTTTATATTAGTGTTGGGGACCAAATCCAAGTCCTCATGGTTGAGCTCAGAGCCATCTCCCCAGCCCTGGGTTCTGTCTATTTTTGGTGAGGTCACAGTAGACAAATTTAAGTGTGAGGCCATGCTGCCACACTAAGAATTCAGGATGGACTGCAGCCACTTCTGGTTCTGGGTAAGGGACACACTGTGTCAAGAGGCAGGATATGGTAAGTGAGGTGGCCAACAACTGCAAGGTGAGAAGTAGGGAGGGGATCTTTCATGTACATTGTGAAGGGTCTGGAAGGTTCTTTGTTCCAGAAGCTAGAAAAATGGAGGGTGATCAGAGAGATACATTAACCCGTAAGTGTTCTTCAAGCATTGCTCTACTGTGTCATTCACGCTTTAGCATGGATGGTTAAATTAAATAACTTATTATTAAATCTTAGCTGATATTAGCTGCTCTGGACAATGGAAACTTGAGACCTGGGGTTGGAAGGGTTAAGGGAAGACTAAGAGAACCCTAACACCTCAGAGAAAGAGTCCTAGGGGAGATATAAATGTAGAAAGTGAGAACTGTGGTTGGCAAGCAAACTGCTTTCTCTACGTATATAGGGTCTGCCTCTCCCTCTCCCTCTCCCCCCCCCCCTCTGTGTGTGTGTGTGCTGATAACTACAACCACTGTTCTCCATCTCAACCTTGGATAAGGACACCCTGCCTGCAACACTTGCTAAGTGCAGGAGCAGGATCCTTCTGCAGAGATACTGATGGAGGAAAGTTGGGCTGGGCACCCAGACCTACCTTGGCATCTTAACATTTCAAGTGATTGTTGCAGATCTGAAGTAGCAACAAATATAATTTTATGGTTGGGGGGGTGTAACCACAGCATGAGGAACTGTATTAAAAGGTTTCACCCTTCAGAAGGTTGAGAACCACTGCCTTATAGATTGCAGCAACAAAACAAGGAAGACTGTGGGTTTCCACCTTATGCTTCAAGACAAAATCTTCAGAAAGTTGCCTCCATCCCCCGATTCTTTTCCATTCTCAAGGACCTTAGGTCCCTAATTTGGAGTGGGCTGCATTCTAAATGACACCCTTTAAGGCTCAATTGGAGCTAAGGACTTTGGGGGCAGCTTTTGCTTCTTTGTGAACAGTACTTTTGGTTCTGGGCCCTTCTTATGTGACCAAAGAAGGAGCCATATCACAGCAGCAACTGTTGCATGCAGGGATCTAGGAGCAGTAGGAGAAAAAAGTTGTTGCCACATTTCCCAAGCTGATATGATCTTAAACAAAATGTTAACAATAAGTAAATATAAATAAGTAAGTAAGGGCTGAAGAGATGGCTCAGACTGTCAAGTGCTTGCCACGTGAGCATGAGGACCTGAGTTCAGATCCCCAGTGCCCTCATAAAAGCCAGATGTGATGGTGCCTGAAATCCCAGCCCTGGCGAGGTAGAGACAGGAGGAACCCTGGAACTCACACGCTTGTGACTCTAGCCAAATTGGTGAGCTCCATGTTCAGCGATAGACTCTGTCTCAAAAAGAGAGAGAGAAAGAGAGAGAGAACCATCAAGGAGGGCACTTGATGTTGACCTCTGACCCCCCCACACACACATGTACAACACACACGTGGAAATGAAGTGATTGGAAAAGAGACAGAGAGAGTGACAATATGATATCAATTTCAAAACAGCAACGAACAAACAAGTGTTTTGAAAATACACTGAGATGCTGAAGCAGTTACCTGTGTTTTCAGAGTCCTCAGCTGTCTTACATAGTCAAGGGCCTCTGTGTAGGCTGACACAAAGCTCTAGGCGCATACGCAGAAATAGTGCCGTTTTTCCCCGGTTTTCTGTGAAGTCAGACTTTCAGACATACGGACTATGAAAGGGAACTTGTAAGAGGAAAACTTGTGAGCCTTGGTTGTATGCATGTCCATCTACGCCTGAGGATTGAGTCGGGCTTAGTTACCACTATGGGAAAGACCAGGGAAGAGTTGGTCCATTGTCTTCTATGAAGCAAAGAAACTACAAGCAACTGCAGTTTATCATAGGGGTGCAGTACAATATAGCATTGTTTTTTTTTTTAATTAACCCCAGAGGAGTAGAGAAATGGCTCAGTAAGTGAAGCACTTGTGCAAGCATCAGGATCTGAGTTCAGATCTTTAGCATCCACAGAAAAAGTGGAGTATGGTAGCATGAGCTTGCAATCCCACCATTACTGAAGAAGAGATCAGAGACAGAACCCTGGGACTCGCTGGCCAGTCGAGATAAATTGATAAAATCCAAGCCACTGAAGAGATCCTGCTTCAAAAAACACAAGGTGGATGCCACCTGTGGAATAACACCCAAAGGTGACCTCTGACATCTCACATTCACGCACCCTTGCATGCACACCCACATACAGACAAGCATCTGCACTCTCTCTCTCTCTCTCACACACACACACACACACACACACACACACACACACACACACACAAAAGCCCAATTTAAAAATAATTAAGTGCTGGTTATAAAGTTTAAACTATCAATACCTCTGTGTTGCTAGAACTCAGGAATACCTTGTTTGCCCTTGACCTCATTCTACAAATGAAAGGCTTAGAAAGTCTTGTGGGATGGGCACTTTACTTTACTCATCTCTCAGGAGCTCACGAGTTTCCCTCTTACAAGTTCCCTCTTAAAGTCTCTATGTCTTAAAGTCTCATATCACAGAAGACTGGGGAAGGAAGGGCGGCACTATTTCTGCACATGTGCCTAGAGGTTTGCGTCAGCCTAAGCAGACAGAGGCCCTTGACTCTAAGACAGCCGAGGACTCTGAATACACAGAGTAGACCACCTTTCCTACTCTGCTCAGTCAGGGTCCCTCTACAGCATTACACGGCTGTATCTGCTTGTAGTTGCATCCCCCTCCATCAGTATGCATCGTCTGTGGGTCCTACAACAGTCAAGCTTCTACTTTCTCACCCTCAAACTCTGGTGGCTGGCTGGAGGCATCCTTCCATTTCCTGATCTCCAAATGCCCAAGGACAGGGTCTGCTTGGTCCAGCTCAAGTTTGGTTCAAAGGATGAGTTCGATTGTATGCTTGTGGTCAGCGGACTCCGTCAGCTATGATCTGTCTGTGGGAAGGCACGGGGCGGCGGGGGGGGGGGGGGTGCTGGAGAAAATTCTTTGAAGAAGGGAGAGCGCAGGCCAGCCTTCATCTTGAACATGAAAGAGACTTTGTGAGTTCCCAATCATACTCTACACTTTCAGAAATACTTTATATTTGAGAAATGAGCTTTATCTTGCTTAGTAGCATTTCTGTGAGAATTCATCCTGAAGTGAAGCTGCCCTGGGTAGGGGGCTAAGGAGTGCCAAGTACATATTTTTCTTTCTTTTTAAAGACTTTCTCTCCTTTTCTCTTTGTATTTATGTGCACCTGTGGGTGTGTTTGTGTTAAGTGTGAGTGTGTACATGTTTGTGTTTACGTTAAGTGTGTGTATGTGTGTGAGCGTGTGTGTGTGTCATGCACACACACATCAGAAAGTGTCAGATGCTTCTGGAACTGGGGTTACAGGCAGTTGCAGACCCTACCCATCCCTTTGTGAATACCAAGACCTGAATCCAGATCATCTGCAAGAGGAATATGTACTCTTAACGCTAAGCCATTTCTTGGGACCCTCATGTGCATTCTTTAGACCACACGAACACAAGATTGAAGGAAAAGAGCACCTTCTACCTTGATATTTGCTTCCTTATGTTAGCAATCTTAGATGAACAATATCAGATCAACTGAAGGGTATTCAAGCAAGAGCTGTGTGATGGTCAGTTGGCACAGTTGTGTTACCTGCTTCAGATGGGATGGAACAGGTTAAGTCTTTTGTAAGTCCAAGGATGATGCTTCCAGTTCTGTCTATGGTTTGAGATAGAAAACATCCTCTCTAGAACATTCCATCACCGACTGGAAGAACTTCTCAATCACCCACCACTACCATCATCATTATCCCGATATTACAATTCAGCAGTTCAATTCCTCTCTTAACACTTTCATCTAGATGAAGGTTTTCCCATCTTCCCCCCTAAGAAGCAAAACACAGTCTGAGTACATGCAGTGGCTGGTGGATCCCTCAGTGTGTCAGGAAGCCCAAAAGTTGGCCCTGAGCTGTGGTTAGACCAGCAAGCGTGGAAATGTGTTAAAGAACAGACTCTCCCACGTCTATGGGTCCCATTATGAAACAAAGATTCTGCCTGGAGAATGACAGTCAGTTGTCCTATCTCTAACCGAACTGGGTGATTCTGTGGCTGTAAATGAGGGGAAATGCTTTGTGATCAAAGGCATGACTTCTAATATTTATTTACTTATTTGTTTGTTTACTTGTGTGTGTGTGTGTGTGTGTGTGTGAGAGAGAGAGAGAGAGAGAGAGCGAGAGAGAGAGAGAGAGAGAGAGAGAGAGAGAGAGAGAGAGAGAGAGCATTTATGTGGAAGTCAGAAGAGTTGTGGAAGTTGATTGTCTTTCTCTACAGGGTCCAGGGATCAAACTCAAGTTGTCATCCTTGGTGTCAGGGACCTTTATCTGCTGAGCCATCTTCCCAGCCCTCAAGGACATGACTTGTTATGTGAATATACCTGTATTCCTTAAGATTCGGTTCCAATGCTTACTTTGTTTTTTCAAAAAGTGGTATTACACACATACGTATATGTGTGTGTATTCACATATGCACAAACACACACACACACACACACACACACACACACACACACACACACAAGTGTATCAGTAGGATGCCAAAAGCCTACAAGCATGTATGTAAGACTTTATAAAAGCCTGAAGTAATCATCAGATCCGATGAGACTTGCTGTGTGTTTGAATCCTGGAATGTGGGAGCTGGAAGATGTCTCTCTGCTTCTGAAAAGAGAAACAGGGACAGAGAGTGAACGTGGCTGCCCAGGGTCACACAGCAAGCAAGCAAGAGAAACAAGAGCAAGAGCTTGGGGCTCCCATGTCTGGAGCTGGCTGATACCTGCCCACACCCTGTCCCACAAGTTGACAGGCTGAAGGAGGCTGTGGTCCCTTTGGGCAGTTGTGTATATAGGAGGGGTCCTGAAAACTGAGCTTAGGATTCCTTTTTACTCCTTGAAGGACCAGGTGACTTGGATGACCCAGGATCTTGTCCTTAGGGCAAGGACCAGACATTTCTGATGACTGACCCTGTGCTTAAAACCAAGACAGACCTCCAAAAGCACTGACTGAACCCCCTCATCTAATTGACTTTCAAAGGAAACTGTGGGGCATATTGTTTAATTCGTTTATTTTTGTAGTACAGGCCTTACTGTGCACGCAAGCCAAGTCCTTTACTGTTGAACTACACTTACCATCCCCAGGGACACAAGCATTAAATTGTCAATCCATCCCTGTTCCATGGCACCAATAAATAATGAATCTTGGTAGACCAGGCTTTGGAGAGCTTGGTAGAGCAAAGGAGGAAATGAAAATCACTGGGTTCTGGAAGTAAGGGAAAAGTGGAGAACTAGAATAGGAAGAACAGGAAGACAGCAACATTAAAACTGATGCTTGAAGGCTGCATAATTTGCAGATGGACATCCTGTCTCTAGAGCCATGGAGCCGCCTGAGGCCTCTCCCGATGGCTGATTTAGCATGCTAGAGGAATGCCCAACCCAGTCTCTACCCTTCCTGGATATTTGCCCCAATCCTATTGCCCTCACATTCATCAGTTCTTCTGTTTCTTAAATGGCTTTGCAGTCACAAGTAATTACCTGGTACCATTTTTTTTTTCAGTCTAGTATTCTGGCGTCTTCAGTAGCCCCTGCAGTGAGTACTGCTAAGCCCTCCCTGGCTGTGTTCATCATTGACCATTGTACCTATCAACTCTCCCTTTGTCCTGACTGACACCCAACAGTAGCTCCAGTTATTATGTGGTTCCTTTTGCCAGACTCTGCACACATAGAATTATTTACTTAATTCTAACACTGGCCTAGTGTAAAGCAGTTTATAGGTAAGGGGGCAGTTTCCCAATAGGTGGCCAAGATGAGATTCCACCTTCTAACTTACCGTCTGATTTTTAAAGTCCCCCTCCCCCCAATTCTTGGGGCTGAGGAGATAGATGGCTGGTCCAGTAAAGTGTTTGCCATACCAGCATGAGGCCCTGAGTTAGATTCCCAGAACCCAGGTGCAAACACCACCCCGCAAAACCAAAAACCAAAAAAACCAAAACCAAAACCAAACATGGTGGCACTCAGAGCCAGGGAGGCCCAGAGAGGTAGATCCCTCAGGAGCCAGCTTAGTGTAAGTGGTGGATTCAGGCTACCTAGAGAGCTCGTCTCAGAAAAAAAGGTGGAGAACACAGATAATACCTGAAGCTGACCTCTGGCTACTAAATGTACATGTATACATACACGTGCACACACACACACAGACAGAGAGAGAGAGAGAGAGAGAGAGAGAGAGAGAGAGTAAAAAACGACTGTTCTCACTTGATACAACACTGTCCATTGTCCAGTCCCTATCCTTTAATTCTGGGCCCATCATCTGCATCATGACTTGACAGATAGTAGGTTTTTCCATCTGTCTTCTTCACTCAATGGCTCCTTCTTGCTTTCAGCTTAGATGTGCCCTCACTGCCCAGGTTCCTGCACTTCCTCAGCCTCTGAACTCCCTGCTTGTCAGTGGCTTTGTTGTCTTTGCATATGGAGATGTGGGCAGCATGAACTGACTCTTGGGGTAGCCCAAGAGTGGTGAACCAAGGGATTTGATGATGCCATGCCATTTGGCCTTCCAGATCTGCCCCCCTTATTTATTTCCCATTATTCTTTCTTTCCTTCCTTCTTCCTTCTGTCCTTCTTCCTCTCTCCTTTCTTCTGCTTCCCTCTTTCCTTTTCTGACCTTTTCTCCTTCCTTCTCTTTCCTTTCCATCCTTTCTTTTGCTTTTCTTCATTCCTCCATTCCTCTGTTGTCTTTCCTTTCTCCCTTCCTCTCTCCCTTCCTTCTTTTTTCTTTCTTCTTACTTCCTCTATCTTTTCCTTCCTCTTTTTCCTTCTCCTTCCTTCTCCCTCACCATGTAGGCTGGGTTGACCTTAAACATCCTGTGTTGCCTAAGTTTGGGGAAATTCTGGATCTTCAGTCTTGGCCTACTGAGTGCTGGGTCACAGCATGCATCACACACCCAGCTCACCTGCCAGCTATTATAGTAGGCACCCTGAAAACCCAGATGCTAACACTGCACAACAGCAGAATGAAGTAGCATCCTTCTAGTGTCTGAGAGTACATGTTCCTAGACTAAGAGGCCAGGTGTGGTTTGGATATGAAGCCCCCTCTATGGGGATAAAGTCAAGTCTTGTAATCCAAGGTTCTTTGACAGGCGCCACAGTGCTGCATCATGCAATAAGTTTGACCGGGAAGAAAAACATTTCCACGCTGAGTGGTTTTGGTGAGCTCTAGAACTGCTGGCCCACTGCTGCCTCATCCACTCTGAAAGGTTCCTTAAGCTGGAGGAGAGTGGTCAAGGGTGGAGCTTCCATGAATTCAGCACAAAACTCTAAACATAGACTTGGTCAGAATGAAATAAGAACAGCAAAATCTGACTTCCCAAACCCTGAATTTGGCCTTCTCAGTCCTTGTATTGTACCCTTCTTTGATCACACCCCCCCCCCAACCCACACACATACATACACTCTACAATAATAAACAGAGCCCTGTGCAGCTAGGTCCCCCTTTGGCTCCTGAGGCTCTCTGGATACTGCTCCAGCAAGCTGGAGGCTTTGACCAGATCCAATTGTCCTGATGGAGGTGAAGTGGCCTTGGAGGCCCTGCGGGAGGGGGTGCTGTTGGGGCCTGCTGGCTGTGTGAATGTGGCAGGCATTGTTCTTCAGCTTTATTCTGCAAGCCTCATTGGGGCTGACTCAGAAATCCTAATCAAGGAGTTCTCTGGGCTTCCGTGTGACACGAAGTGAACGAGGGGCTCTGGGGGGGGGTCTTTGTTCTCTGATGACAGCTGACTTGGTCGCCAGTGGGAACAGTCTCAGTAGAGCTCCACTGCATGCTCTGCCGGCTACTGCCTTAACCCTTTGTTGCCTATGCCTGGGTCCCTTCACTGGCCTGCTCTTCAGTGACAGCTCTTAAAATCACCCTTCAGGGCCCAGAAGGAGGAGGATGGTGATGCTAAGTGGTACTCTCAGTCAAACCAAGATGTCTCCCACCCCAGCAGTTCTGCTTTGCTAGTGGCCAAGGCTGTGAGGTAGAACTATCAACTGTCCATCTATCTGGGGCTTGGAGGGTTCTATTTCTGACCTGGCTGAAGTGATTAATGGATAAAGGAATTCAAGAAAGTGTTCGCATACTGAAACTTTAACACAAGCATACAGGCAAACAGGTCAGGAGACCTGAAGGGAAGGCCACAAGGAAAACCAACAGGACACAGGGCATGGAGCCTGGTAGACCTGTCCTGAATTCTAGGAAGACTTGACCAACCTCAGGCAATGTTCCTTGTGTCTCCAGGCCTCAGCACATTCACCCATAAGTAGGCAACTGGTTTTGATAAAAGCACACATATTCCTGGGAGAACTGAATAAGTTGTCCTGGATGTGACTAAATATCTGTGTTTTGCTGTGGCACCATATGCTGTCCCCAAAGATAAGATGCCACTGTTTCAGGAAGGACAGGAGAGCTGAGGGCTGATAATGAACTTTAAGCCAAGGGTTATGCAGCTGTCCTTAAATTTGCAGTCTTCCTGCCTCAACCCATGAAGTAGGTGAGGTTACAGGCCTCTGTCAGTGCTCATGTAGACACACTATTTAAGATGTGAAATCACAGAAGCAGATGGAGAGAAGTGAACTATTGAGAATAATTTCTGGTGTTTCCACTTGGAAAATAAGTTCTCTGACATTGCCTTTTGTAGTTGCCTTAGACTAGATTGTTAGAAAGGCAAACTTGTCCAAGTCAATTATTCACTCAGCAAACAGAAGGTGCACAATTAAGACCTTTAGTTGCGAGCACAGAGGCTGAGTACTTCTTGACACACATACAAAGGGAGTTAGAATAGAGGGGTGTTTGAGGGGCTCATGGGTTCTAAGCAGGCACTGAGGGGGTGAGTCTGAAAGAGGAAGGAGTTGGCTTTCCTGCAGAGAACTGAGAGCAGATGTTTAGCTTTTAGAGACAGACCAAGGTCTGACTCTGCTCCCTACTTCTCTGTGTTTTCTGGCTCCATTATTCTGTACCATGGTATGCTCCTATCTAGTAAGAGTGGTGGACAGTGCACTCGAACAGGAGCCATTCCTGGGTTCAACACAGCAGAGCACAGCAGATGATGAACTTATTGTCCTAAGTGTGATCAAGTGCCCACTCAGGGCTGCCCATAAGGCTGGCTCACATTCTGGCAGGGCCATCTCCTGTGATTCAGGCTCAGTTGGGATTGGGCTAATTCTTACAACAGTTGCCAAGGAGACAGTTGTGTAGGAAATCACTATGGGGGTAAACACGGAGGGAATTTGGATTTTATCCTAGACCAAAAGGAACCACAGAACTATTTAAAGCAAAGGGCAGTGTAGTCGTATCTGGATTTCTCAACTATAAAAATGAACACAAAAAGGGTGATTTTGGAAGTAGAGAGATCTATTTGTAGGTTACTATAATAATTCAAGTCTTAGATGATGTCAGCACAGATTGGTTGATGAGCAATATGGTTGGCTGAAAGGAGATAGATATGAGAACTCTGTGATATATATAGATATAGATATATATAGATAGATAGATATATAGATAGATAGATATAGATATAGATGGTTTTTCAAATAGAGTTTCTTTTTGTAGTTCTGGCTGTCCTAGAACTCACTCTGTAGATCAGGCTGGCCTTGAACTCAGAGATCTTCCTGCTTCTGCTCCCCAAGTACTGGAATTAAAGGTGTGCACCATCACATCTAGCCATGTGTATGCATGTTTTACCGGAGCTTAAATTTAGGGTCTCCCACGTACTAGGCAAGTGCTGTACCACTGAGCTACATCCTCAGCCCTCTTTTTGACTTTTACTTCTGAGCTAGGTTTTCTCTAAGTTACTCAAGCTAGCCTTGAGCTTGTGATCTTGCCTCAGCCTCCTAAGTAGCTGGAATGTCAGCCCTGTGCCATCAGACCTGTTTGGATATGAGGACTATTTCGGAGATGGAATCAAAAGAAGCAGTTAACTTTGCATTAGAGGAGTTAAGTGATTCATTGAGTGTGATTTGTAAATTTCCATTTGGAAAATAATTTTACAGACATATGCTTAGAATAGTTTCTGATAAATTATCAGACAGTGTTTATCTATCTATCCACCATCTATTATTTTATCATTCTGTCAGTCTATCTATCTACTATCTATCATCTATCTCTATCTATCTATCTATCTATCTATCTATCTATCTATCTATCTATCTATCTATCTATCATCTATCTCTATCTATCTATCTATCTATCTATCTATCTATCTATCTATCTATCATCTATCTCTATCTATCTATCTATCATCTATCTATCTATCTATCTATCTATCTATCTA
>CAJQZJ010004796.1:1582957-1708188 GCA_907164525.1 Lophiomys imhausi | reverse complement strand
TGTGTGTGTGTGTGTGTGTGTGTGTGTGTGTGTGTGTGTGTGTGTGTTCATAAACTCTCTGATTACAAGATGCGGTCTATTCATGTTTCTTAAAGTGAGTCAAGACCTAAATCCACCTACTCAGGCCCTGAACAGTCTGAGTGGGAAGGAAGAGTCTGGGAAAATGTATGCTGTGACCAGAGAGAGATGCTAGGCTCCAATATAATGCCAGGAATGGAGGGGAAGGCTACATGCCTCACTTACTCTGGTCTGCTCACTGCCAGTGGCAGGAAGGGCAGCCTGGAGAGGGCCCTTCAGGAGTGTTGGAGGTGAACTATAATCCAGGAAGTCTTGGAAACACAGCGGGCATGAGAGCCTGAGACCATTTGCTGCAGCTGGGTTTGGCCAGCCTGGTAGAACCTGTCAACAGCTCAAACAAATGTGAGGTCAGATGGGGATGGAGGGCTTGTTAATATCACCAGAGCTTGTATCTAAATGTCTTGAGTCATCCATGATGAAACCCTTTATCAGCCTGGGAGGAGGCAGCCTCAAGGGAATAAGACTCCAGTGGAGGGCCTCATTTTGAGTAAGGCCACATCCGGAAGGACTGGCCAGGATGACTTAGCCCCAGTCCACACTCCAAGATAACCAAACATATTGCAGGGCTGGAGGGAGTTATTCAGTGTTCTCCATCTGGGATCAGGGGAATGGTGGAAAAGCCAAGCTCACTTAACCCTTTGAATACCAGGCCGTAGCCATCTTGGGCTTCATCTTCCTCCTCTGGGAACCTCCACCCCACTCTTCAGAATGAATGCACGCTGAAGGATGAGGCACCTGACTTCTATAGAGAGATTAGGCGGGCTGCTTATGAGACTGGGAGTGATAATCCACCGGGGGAATTGGGAGTTTTCTCAGAGATGTTCTAGAAAAAGAAACATTTGCTGTCCTCCAGCAGGACACTGGGGAGATAGGAGGAAGAGAGAATGCCCTGTACCTTGTGTCGCTGGAGGCTTCAAGGCCACCCTGAATCGCACGGAGGAGAGGCTGGCCTCTGGAGCCAGCTTGCAAGTGACAGGAAGGTGCTGGCCGCCCCTGATAGTTATCCTGGGATTGGAATGATGAGGGAGTCTGGAATTTTGAGTACAGCCTTGAAAGAATATTTCAGTTCACTGTAGGTCTGGGGTGGGAATAATGTAGGAGGCTAGTACAAGAGAGAAGAGTCCTCTGTGTGTATCAACCGGGTATAAATCACTACTTGAATGGCAGAGGAAAAGATATGCCCAATAGTGACAGTGTTCCTCAACCCACATCCCTTTATCAAATGTATCTGGAAATGGCCCCAAAGGACCAGTCTCATGGGGACTGCAAGAGGAGTCCCTCCCTACACCCCTACAAAATGAAGCATTGAGCTGGAGGAAGTGCAGTCCAGGAACCTGGGGGTCTTGAGAACTCCCTCAGGCTAGCATGACAATGCCAGGGGACCCTTCCTTGCTGACAACTTCAGGGGAGGGCTGCACATTTGTATTCACCGCCAAGATTTCCCATAGGCACCTAGGAACCTGTCACTAACTGAAGAAGGTGTTTCCCACAGAAGACTTCTTCCGTCTATTTCATGTTTCATTCTTTGGAAGGGGATTCAAGGGATGTTGCACTGTTGGCAGAGTGTGCGTGTGATGAATCAGAAATTTGACCCCCAGTATTATATGTACCAGGCATAGTAGCACATTCCTGTGACACTAGCCCTGAGGAAGTGGAGGCAGGAAAAGCAGGATTCAGTTCAAGGTTCAAAGTCAGCCTGGGATACATGAGATTCTTTCTCAGAAAACAGAAGAGGAACTAGAAAGATGGCTCCCTGGTTAAGAGCATGTAGTGCTCTTGTTGAGGACCCCAGTGGGGTTTGCAGTATCCATGCCAGGTGGCTTGCAACAGTGCATGATTCTAACTCCAGGGGAACCCATTCCTTGTAGGCTTCACAGACACCTGAACTCAACTGCACATGCCTGCACACACATGCATAATTTAAAATGAGTCTTTTTTTTTTTTTTGAAAGGGACATTCACCTCAAATGTCACGAAAGTAACCCATTTGGCAGGTTTTTTTTTTTTTGAAACTCTACGTTATTTTCCTTTGAGTTTTAAGTGTGCTCCTTTTCCAGTGTCTGTTTTACCAAGGAGCCAGGGAAATAGCCAGAGATGGTCCTCCACATCAGACTTTTGAATCTTCTTCTTCCTATGAGCCAATCGTGGTGAAGTGTGTCTGCTGACTTAGAGCTGTCAATAACTTCATCACAGAAGTGACCATGGACTGGGGCCTCGTGGCCCTGAGTGTCCCAGCTACTCCTAAGGCTGAGGTAGGAAAATCACAAATTCAGGACCTACCAAGGCTACAGAGTGAATTCAAGGCTGGCCCAACAATTTAGTGATACTTCGTCACAAAAGAAGAACTCGAGAAAAGAAGAAGAAGTAGTAGTAGTAGAAGAAGGAGAAGAAGAAGAAGAAGAAGAAGAAGAAGAAGAAGAAGAAGAAGAAAAAGAAGAACCCAAAAGCTCAGTGGTAGAACTCTGGCCTGGCATGTGGGAAGCCCTAGGTTCAATCCCCAGAGTTGCAAGAAAACAAACAAAAGAGATGATGTGCTAGCTTCTAGCCTTAGGCCAATGATGGAAACCAGGCCAGCCAAGAAGGTCTGCTCATGTCTTTTAGTGGTCACCCTAGTGTTGCTAGACATCTGGGAAGGTGGGGCTGTGGCTGCATAGGGTCTACCCAGGTGGGATGCTGAGATGGGTGGTTTTTTTGTGTTCTGAGAACATGAAGTGACTAGAGAACTACTACATGGAAGTGGTACAGCCTCCTTCCTACATAGCTGCAAGAAATAGGGAATCCTAGAAAATGCCTCCTAAATTGACCCTGGCACTTTGAACTAATCAGACATGTGACAGAGGTGACAGGACACTGATGACCTAACCTGAAAATAAGTTTCTCATGAAAGCTCAGAAATCAGAAAGTAGGCTCTGTGAAATCCCCTCTCCCCTCTCTCCTCCTTTCTTTCTCTTTCTCTGTGTGTGTGTGTCTTTCTGTCTCTCAGCTTTCAGATGTGCTAAGGAGGACAGAATCAGGGGAAGGGAGAGAAAGGAGGAGAAGAGAGAGAGAGAGAGAGAGAGAGAGAGAGAGAGAGAGAGAGAGAGAGAGAGAGAGAGAGGCTGGCCACACTTGGTCCAGAGTTATGAAGGATGATGACTCTCTCTGGCTGACTGTGGGAAAGAGAGGCATGAATGAAAGAGGAAACTTGAGAGAGACATGGGCATGCCCCATGCTGGTGATTAGCTCTCTCCCACCTAGAGTGTCAGGTTCCAGTTTTGAAGCCCTATGGACTCTTGTGTTCTGTATGAATAAGGAAAGCTGTTTCCCTAACAGCCTTTCAAAAACAAATAAATAAAAGGCTGCTGTATCATCTTACAGATGTTGCTTGTAAGGAATAAACGAAAGTTTTGACCTCTGACTTATTTCTTCTTTAATAATATTTGTATTAATTTTTGGAGAATTTCATATGATACATTTTGATCACATTTACTCTTTTCCACACAACTTCTCCCAGACCCACCTCCACCACTCAACTTTGTACTTTCTCTCTCTCTCTCTTTTTTTCTTAAACCTATGGAATCCAATTTATGCTGCCCAAATACTCTCAGGTATGATGCCTGCCCTGGAACATGGTCAAAATAACAGGGGTCACACCTCTAAAGAAAACTGCCTCTCCCTTTCCCTGTCTCTCTCCCAGAAGTTATCAATTGCCAGTAGCTCCCTAGCCAGGGGTGACACTTATGCCCATGTCCCCCACTCTATACTGGGACTTTAGCTTGAGTTTACATAGGTCTTGTGCATTCTGTTATATTCACCGTGAGCTCATGTGTGCAACTGCCTTGTTGTGTCCAGAAAATGCTATTTCCAGGTAGCCATTTTACCTCTTGCTCTTAAAATCTTTCCACCTCTCTTCTGTAAAGACACCTGAACTTTTGGGAGGAAATGGTGTAATATAGATGTCCCTCTGGGGCTGAGCCCTCCACAGACTCTTATTTTCTACACATAGATCAGTTATATAGGTCTCTGTGTTGATTGCCATCTATTGAAAGACAAAGCTTCTCTGATGCACTAACCTACGGGTATAGGAATTAATCATTAGGAGTCATCTCAATATTATGTTCATTTAACAGAATCAGAAGAACAGGTTCTCCCCTAGGGCCAATGATAATTCTAACCACAGGTTCTTGGCCCTAATAGGTATATCAGGTATGGGTGCTATCTCATGAAGCAGGCCTTAAATTCACTCAGAAGTATATGGTTACTCCCATAATATGCCTGCCAATATTGGACCAGTAAGCATATCTTGCCAAGACTGTCTCTCACAGGCCTGCAGTTATATAGGATTGGTGAATTCTTTTCACATCTGGTAATCTGCATAGGATTTTCTGGCCCTATGACATCTAGTAAGTAAGAATGAAGCTTCTAGGTAAGTTTTATTTTCTCATGTTCTATGACTTGAGTCAAGTTTGTGGTGTCATTAGCAACAGGATCTTACTGTCAAATTCCCAAGAGCGATGTCAATACCCCGTAATGATTGGGGGTCAATGGACCTCACTAGCCAACAATTTAAAACGAAGTAAAACATTCTGGGTACTGTATTTTCCCCCATTCAAAATCAGATCAGAAGGCAAGAAATGACAGAGAATAGAGGGTTTCAAGATAGAAGGATTCCACTAGCAGGTTTTCACTATTCCTACCACTGCTGCTTGTAATAAGAAGAACAATCACCACTATTACCACCACCTTTATCACCATCATCATCACTACCACCATCACTGTATCATTACCATCAACACCATCACCATCATCATCAGTAATGCCATCATATAATCACCATCCGCAACACTCATGACCTCTGTCATCAAAATCACCATCATTACCATTATCACCACTACCATCATCATCACCACCACCACCATCGTTGTATCACCACAGTGTGCACCACCCATCACCTTCACCATTGCCACCACCACCATTATCATCATCTGTAATATCCAGCATGTCCCCTGTCATTACTACCTCTGCCACCACCGTCATATCATCACCATCTGTAACACCATCACCTGCCCCATTATCATTATAGCCATAACACTGCCACCATCATTACCAGGCTCATCACCAACATCTCACCATCTCCACCACCAGCACTACCACTGCTGTAAACACTGCCATTTAACCCCCCAATCCCTTCCCACCACCACCACCAGGTAGCCCTTGGCAACTCCAAAGGGCTGATGATCTTGTCCGATTGCCAGACTGCTGAACTGATTGGACTGAAAGGGAGTCCTGAGACAATTTCAAAGCTCTTGGACAGCATTAATTTGACATAAAGTGACAGTCTTTGTGGAAAGCATCCATTCTTATTCACCATTTATCACCAGAGCTACCTTGTGACAATCCCATCTCTCTGTAGTCTGGCTATCATATCCATAAAATGGATACAATCAAGACCCAAGACCCTTATAGAGTCTGAAGCAGAAAACATGCAAAATGTCCACTGCATTCTCTGACTCATAGAAGATGTTAAGATACTTCCTCTGCTTCTTCTCCTTTAGTTCTTCTCTCTTCTTTTCTTTGTACTTCCCATTTTCTTTCCTCCCATCATTCCTAGATCTTAGGTCATTATCCTTTCCAAACTTTCAACTCAGAGAACCATTACTATAGGACTGTGTTAAATGTTCATAACTAGTTCTTTAGACCCTAAATGATCAGTGTTCAACACACACTGATCATTTTCTCAGAGAAGAAGGAAATTAACTCAACATGAAAAATGATAAGGGCAATGGCAGAGGCATGGAGGAGAAGGTCCAATTCTTCCTGAGAACAGTGTCAGGCTCCTTGGGAGGGCCTAATGTTAAAGCTGGGCCTGCATTTTGTGTTTTGCAGGGGAGCTCTTAGGTAAGCAGGCAGGGGATGGCTGAGTTTTCCTGAAACAGCTAGCCAGCTTTGCACTGCAGCTGCTCACTGGAGAGCTGGCTCCAGAATGCTGTTTGCTTTGGCTAGCTGTACTACATAGAAACAGTAGTAGGACACTGTCAGGGGAGTGGTGGGGACAGAGCAGAGGGGCTCTGTGCACTTTCAGCAGAGAGAAACATTTTCTTTATAGGTAGCTTCAGTCCCCCTGGGCAGCCTCAAGCTGTGACTTGAGCTTGAGACACTGAAACAGGGGCAGAGTGTTGTGGAAACAGCAGCCATCTACATGCGTTTGGGAGAAGTGGGTGGCATGACTTAGGGAAGTCGAGCAAGGGTCAAGGAGAACAAGACTTTGGTTTGCTTGGCTTGTCTCCTTTGGGTTGAATTTTCATGAGATGGTAATGAGCTATGGCTAATGGCAGATTGATCTGAACTCAAGAGAAGAGACGACCATGGAGTTGGGATGGGAGCAGGATGGCCAGAAGGAGGTCTTATTGTTTGTGGATCCAAGAGCAGCTTCCATTTGCCATTTTCAACTCTGTTGCAATAATAAAAGAAGTAAGATTGGAGCATTGAATGCTACTGTAAGAGTTAGGTGCTGATGTCACCTCATGAGAACATTCAATCTTCTGTCCCTCCTTTTTTTTTTTTTTGAGATAAGATCTCATGTAGCCCAGCCTTGAATTCACTATGTAGCCAAAGATGACAAGCTCTGATCATTATAGGTATGTGCCACCGTGCCTGGTTTATTGAAGGCTGGGGATCAAACTTAGGGCTTCATGGGTACTGGGACAGTACTACCAACTGAACTACACCCCCAGCCTCAACTTAATCAAACTTTAAAAATAAATTTAAAGATGGCTATCCCAGAGCTTGCTTGGATGAAGCAAGAGTGAGAGATAAAATATGGGGTAAGCTTTGTCTAATCAAAGCCTTACTAGTCTTGCTGTTGCTTTAGAGAGTGGTAATGACTGATTTCCCAGCAAGCTTTCCACCTCATCCTAAAGACTACTCAAGACTGGGACCAATGAGGCTGAAGATACCATGCATTATTACACAAAGGGAGAAATTGCTGTGTTGGCTTTAATCTTGGGCTCTGGCCTCATAAGGAACCCTGAAGGCAAGAGCCTTCCATGGGAGCTCAGTCGACTGAGGGGATCCTGGATTGTGACAGGCTCTCCTCTAGAAAACAATGAATCTTCTCTCTTCCCCTCTTTTTCCATCTCTCACTCTCCATATTCACATATGTGAGTACTCATGCATACATGTGCACATATATATGGAAGCCAAGGCCCAATGCTGGGTCTATTTCTTGATGATCTCCACCTTACTTTTCAAGACAGGGTCTCTCACTGACCCTGAAGTTTGTCAGTTAGCTAGTCTGTCCAGCTGGCAAGCCCTTGGAATCTGCCTGTCTCTGCATCCTCAGTGCTGGCATTACAAGCCTGTTGCACTCAGATTTTTCCTACCAAACCATCTCTCTAGTCCCCACTCTTGATCTCTTGATCATGGACCTTGTTGTCATCTGGGGAAAATAACTGTGGAGGAGTTCCCAAACACTCTGCTCTTTTCAAGATTCAACAGGGCTGGCAGAAGAGCCAGGGGCATGTGGATCCTATAATTATTTAAGGGCCTCAGGATATGCGAAGGGGTGGGGGCAGAGACGAGATCAGTGTGTCTGTCATTTAAAGAGAAACCCAACTGAGTCAATTTCTTCTTAACTTCTGGTAACCACACTTGGTATTCCTTGCCTGTCTTGCCACCAACTGGTCTCTACAGAAGAGCTCAACCACCCCTCCCCCAGGACCTGTCCAGGGAGCAGGTCTGGACTTGAAGGCTCTAGCCCAGAGACTGACCCCACCCTGTTGCTCTGCTGGAATCCTCTGTTCTCCCTACTCCCTCTAGACTGACTCTGTTGATGTTCCTGGGTTGGGTTGGGGTGGGGGGTGTCAAAATAAGTGTCCATACATTCTTGGCAAGTGCAGGAAGAGGTGAATGTACCCGACACATGCTCGGTGGAGTCAGGGAGGGCTCTCAGGAGGGTACAATTAATGGTCAGTGAGGAGGAGGGGAATGTGACAATGTTTCCTTTGTATCCCAGTGTTCCTAGTTCTTGGACTTCGGTAAGGTTTTATGGTGGCAAGAGGGGCATTTCAAGGACCCATAAGCAAATGACTGGTGCTCACAAGCCCCCTATAATGTGTTTTTCATCCTACAGTGAAGTTCCAAGGATTCAGAGAAACACTGGGTTACAGAAGTGAAATCCCCCAACTCCAGGAAATTCTCCAAGGTTCAGTCTTTGCAGACTCAGGGATAAAATTAGAAGAAGAAATGGAAAAGAAGTGCTGAGATGTAGTGCACTGACAGAGTACCCGCCTAGCACGTGCAACAATCTGGGTTCTATCCCTAGGACCACTAAAAAAAAATAAAAGGAAAAAAAATACAGAGACATGGTGCAAGAGGAACCAAGGGTCTTGAAAACTGTTTATGGTTGAGTTAGACCTACAGGCATCCAAGCCACCTGAGCCTCAGAGGTGGCTAGCATGAAATATGTGCACACCATTAAAAAATGTTTGGTTTCTGGCCATTTTAAGACTCCAGAAAGCCAAAAATGCCCTTCCCTTTGAGAAAATCTTGTATTTTAATTTTTGAGGTAATGTTTTGCTGTACCCCCTGTTGATCTCAAACTCACTGTCCTCCGTCCTCATCTTAGATGCTTGGACTGAGAAAGCCCTCGTTTTAGAGTTGTTATGTTTCCTTACTCCAAGAGGTGATGGTTGGTGACATTTTCCCAGATCCCTGTCTCTGAACTAAACTGGGGTTTTGCAGCCTTCCTGTGGCTAGGGTGCTGTCCACAGGCAGGAAGATTCTAGAAATGCCCAGTGCCTTTTCCCTCAATTCCTCAGAAAGATAATGGGAAAGAAAAGATGAAAATCAAATCTTAATCATAAGATGCATGAGGAGAGTCCAGACTTAAGGTGATATATAATAACCATGTGCCTCTGGACCAGGATGCTTTTAACCATAGTTAAATCCCTGCCCCTCTCACCCTGTTAGCATCATGTGATATCTTTTCTAACTCTTGATTAGCTTACTAGGGTGAGCCATGTTGAATTCTGCTTTGTGTTTTGAGACAAAGACTCACTATCTCAACTTGCAATCTTCCTGCCTCAGTCTTCCCAGTACTGGGATTACAGACATGAGCCACTGTATTTGGCCAGGAGTGTAGAATCTAAAGTCCTAATTTCATGTTATGTTAATTTTTTTCTCACATAGACTCTCAAGCTGTAACTCAGGCTGGTCAGGAACTTGCTATGTAGCCCAGGCTGTCCTCTAACTCTCAGCAGTCTTCCAGAGCACCAAGGTTAGAGATTTGATCTACCACGATAGTGTTAAAAATCCATGCTGTATAAATAATATAAAACAAACAACCAAGAGGTCTGGAGAGTTCAATACTAGAATAGATTCCATAGCTTTCAAGGGGTGGAACTGGCACTCGATCCAAATTCTGAGTTTACCAGTGTATCATTGTGGTCTGGTTTTCTGCTTCCTTCACCAAAATGCCCAGATACAGGGAAATGACCCAGGTAGTTTGATAAAGGAACAGAGAGGGTCAGTTTCAGAAGCCAGCTAGGCCTCTAGAGTTTTAGGATCTGTCCCTTTCTGTTGCCTCAAGTCTAGCCTCCTGTCAAGACAGGACCTAAAAGCTTTTCCTGCTGGTCACTATCTAATGTGGTGGTTCTCAACCTGTGGGTCTCGACCCCCGTGGAGGTCAAATGACCCTTTCACAGGGGTCGAGTATCAAATGTCCTGCATATCAGATATTTACATTACGATTCATAACGGTAGCAAGATTACAATTATGAAGTAGTAACAAAAATAATTTTATGGCTGTGGGCAACTGTATTAAAGGGTTGCAGCATTAGGAAGGTAGAGAACCACCGATCTAATAGCTAGAAGTCACGGTGGGCTAGTCGAGGGATTAGACAGACATTCCTCTCTCTGTCCAGACTTTCCTAATCTAGTCTCATTTTCCCTCCTTTCCCCGAAATGGCCATCACTGCCATAGAAACACCTTCAGCAAATATTAGTACAGGCTAACTCTGGCTCTTACTTGCAGCATCATCCCAATATTTGGGGAGGCCTCCCCTTAGGTGCCTGGCATCCAGCAGAGATTTATAGAGAATTCCAGAGCTGGGAGTGGTCTGAAAATACTTTGTGTCCCACCTCTCCTCCTGGGATAGAGACTGGGACAGTGATAGGCCCGCCTCTCTGCTAGGGCTCAGAGTCTCTCTTATGTATCCTTTTCATTTGGACCAGTATATAAAGAGCTATTTTAGGTGTCCGAGCTTGAGCTTCTAAGCAGTAGAGGTTGAACAAACTAATGCGGGTGGGACAAATCCTCAACCTTAATCTTGGCCCTTGAAGTGAAGGCTGTTTGAATACGACGTGCTGTTTATGCAAATCCCATGCAAATCAGGGCGACTGGATTAACTGAAGGGGCGGGGGCGGCGGCGGGTGGGGGGGAAGAGAAAAATCCCATGTTTCCCAGCATTGGGGACAGCTTCAGTAAAGATGAGGGGTTTTGTTTTGTTTTTTTTTAAACGTCATTTTCTGTTTTTGAAACTCCTGCACCAGTAGCCTCAGGAAGGACAATGTCGTTGTCCCAACTTGGCTCTCTGCATCGGCGGAGCCTGTGGGTGAAAAGGGAGGTTTGTTTTAAGCTCTGTCAACAGGGCCCTCTTTCGAGTCCACCACACCTTAAACCAGCTGGCCAAGGTTCTTGCAGAGGGTAAGTGTGGGGAGATGGCCAGGAACAGGAAAGGCTCTCTCTAGGGACTCTGACTTAGACGGGATCAGGGGGGTCTCACCAAAAACAAGGACAGAAGCAGCAGCCCCTTTGGGGTGGGAATCCTCTGTGGGTAAGAACTGAATATCCTACTTGAAAACACAGGCAGTTGCCATTTGACATCCTTGGAGACTTGGGCTCAGTCTCTCAGCTTGCATATTTATGCAAAACAAAATGCAAATGAGCCCATTGAACTCTTTGTCCCTATCCTGCCAAGCTGGAATCCTGGGTCCCTGACAGTATCTTCTATGCCTTTGTCTTCTCCTAAAGAGCTTTTTAAAAGTAGGACATGGCATCCCTGAAGGCTCCTTCGTGACATTCAGCTCAATCACCGTGTATACTGAGATCCTACTAAGTGCCTAGGATCCTAGTGGGTTGCAAAAAAGTTAAAAGAAAAAGTCAAGAGATGATCCCTGAAGAGTTCATGAGATCTTATGAGATTTCCAGTTCTGAGTAGTCTCTTAATTATTTATTGGACAAACAGGTATTAGGCACCTACTGCATGCCACCCTAGCAGCTCAGGACTGGGGATCTAGTAGGAGAGGATTCTGTCTTTGTTGAGCTTCCATCCTAATGGAAGAGACAGCCAAAACGAGATGATGAAGTGTGTAAGAGTGAGGTATTTACCGATAGTGACAATGACCCATAAGAAAATAAATAGGGAGAGGTTTTATTATGACTGTAATGTGGGCAGGCCTAGATTGGTAAGTATTAATAATTGTTAATTTTCATTTTTAAATTAATTTAAGGCAGCCACAAAGAGAATAAAGGGCCGAAGATGATATTTTTTTGCTTATTATCCATATCCCTGTTTGTTTTAAGTGGTTTGGTGATTCCGTTAGTCAAAGTATCCCATTATCTCTCTGTGTGTGTGTGTGTGTGTGTGTGTGTGTGTGTGTGTGTGTGTGTTGGGGGTGTGTGTTAGTGTGCATATGGAAGCTAGATAATATGATATTGTTCCTTAAATGTTGTTGATCTTTTTGGTTTTTTTGAGACAGGGTCTTTCAATGACCTGGATCCCTCCAATTCATCTAGGCTGGTTGGCCAGAGATCTATCTGTCTCCTCTCCCAATAACTGGAATTATTAGCACATACTCACATACTAACTACACCAGCCTTTTTATTTCTTCTTTGCATGCTCATGTAATTGTGTGTAGGCATGTTCACACAGATGTGTGTGCACATGTGTGCAAGTGCAAGTGGAGGCCCAAGGTTGATATCAGGAATCTTCCATCAATCTTTCCCATTTATTAAGGCAGAGTCTGTCAATCAAACCCAGAGCTCGCTAATGCAGATGGTCTCACTAGCCAGATTACTATGGGGATCCTGTCTGCTGCAATTTCCTCTTAGTTGTACAGCAAGTGATTTAGCCCTTGGGCCATCTTCCCTGCTCTACTTCCCTTTTAGCATGGACTCCCAAGACTGATCCCAGAACTCAAGACACCAAGATGTACATAAGTTTAGAAGGGTCTTGGGCACATGATGGGAGTTACTGAGAAGGAAGCTAGAGTTGGTATGTTTCTAGAGCTCATATCACACACTGAACTTGCACCAAACCTGACACAGCCCTGACATGTCTCTCACTGCTTCACGAAGTCATTAGCTCCAGTGAAGTGAGATCTTTGAAACTCCTGGGAGACATCGGAAGGAACTCTTCTGCTGGCAAAGGACTGTTTGCAGACTTGGCAGTTTGGGGACAGCAGCAGGATATGGCAAACCCTTGCCTACTTGCTTATTACCAATGTCCTTACCTTCCACCCGTCTGTCCAGCTGATGTTGTAGAAGCGGTTTTCTGGACAGAGTGAAGACATATTTTGTTTATTTCATTAATTCATTTATTTTTTACTTTTCAATTAAAATTTTTTATTTATTGTGGTGTGTGTGTGTGCACGTGTGTGCACGTGTGTATGGACACAGTGTATTTAGAGCATATGTTGAGGTCAGAGAAAAGTTTTCAGGAATCAATTCTCTGCTTTCACCATGTTGAGGCAAGGCTTCTCTTGTTTTTGCTGTTGTACCGCATACCTCAGATTAGCGGGTGTATGAGCTTTTCTTTTTGGTGAGCCCCAGGTTCCATTAAGGTTGCTGAGATTACAGATGTGTGCCGCCACATCCAGTATTTTATATGGATTCTCAGGTTGCCAGGCTTACATAGCTAGCAGCTACTGCTTATAACCACTGAAAAACCTCCTTGATCCTACTTAGTTATTTTTATCTATGTTTTGAGACAAGGTCTGGGGTACTTCAGGGTGGCATCAAGCTTTCTATATAGCAGATGTTCATGGACTCCGGCTCCTCCCGCCTCCACCTTCCCAGTGCTGGGGTGAGAGCGAGTTGCATCACCACACACAGTTTATGCAGTACAGGCGATCTACCCCAGGGCTTTTGCATGCTTTCCTCCAACTGAGCTTCCTCACCAGCCTACAGGAGAAACTGCTGTTCTCCTAATCACAGGGTCCTTCAGTGCAGGCAAACAGATGCACACCAACCAACAAGCAAAGCAAAGTAACATGAAAAGGGATAACACGTGGGGCTTGGTTTACAGTGTGAGTTCAGTGCCTTTGGATGGAAGAAGGAGTCTCAGCATTGTCTACTCACTGTGTCGTATCAATCTAGCTGCTAAGTTTGACTCTTATGTGTTCAATGAGTGAATAATAGTGTATTCTCCGTGGAAATTGTGAGGCTTCCCTGTTTCCGGGCAAGTCAAGAGACGAACACAATACCCAGAACACAGTCATCTTTCAGTAAACACCGTCTCCTAACATGTCACTTAAAAACTTTTATATTTTTTTTAGTACACGTAAATTTATTTGTCTCATGTTCTTCTGTGGGTATTGGCATGATTCAGCATTTGTGCATGTTGAGGTCAGAGGACAACATTTGGGAGTTGCTTCTCTCCTTCCATCATATGGTTCCCGGGGGATTGAACTCAGGACTTCAGGCTTGGGAGCAAGTGCCTTTAACCTCTGGCCAGCCATCTCGTCAGTCCTTCATGTCACTTGAATATATATATATATATATATGAGTGTTTTGTCTGAATGTGTGTATGTGTTCCCATGGAGTCAGAAAAGGCAACCCCTGGAACTGGAGTTACCAATAGTTGTGAACCTTTGGGTGGGTTCTTGGAACCCAACTTAGATCCTCTGTAAGGGTCCCAAGTGTTCATTACCATGGATCAATCTCTCCAGCCACATCATGTGACTTTTTATGGATTGAAAAGCAAATGACCCCATGTGGCATGCTAAACTAGCATCCTTACCCATATCTCCCCATCCACAGAACAACCTCTCCACAATGGAGAAGTGAGGATCTGTCTCCACCAAGAATGTCAGCCACACCTGGAATTTTTCTTCTGGGACTCTGGCCTTGGTCAACTATTCTGCCCTTAACACGCAGCATTTTTAATTTTTTTCTTTTGCCAAAACACATAGTCTCATTTGGAAGGACTTGAAAACATTCCTGCTCTTTGATTTTGGTGTTAAATACTGGGAATAAGAGCAACGAGAACCCAGAACCGGATCAAAGGGTGTGGCCCGTGTGAACAACAGAGAAGTAATATTCTGCCCCTGCTCTGGAGAACCTGGCCCAGAGCCTTCTAGATGGAAGGCAGGTGAGCAAGAAAGGAGCTAGGATACTTTATGGTGTACAATAACTGTTGCAGCTGTGCAAGCAGAGATCAAAGATCAAATCAAATTTCAGGCTGTGGGGACCTCAATCTGATCACCTGCAGAGGTCACAGAAAGGAATTTTCTTCCCCGAAGAGTCTCAGGATTGGCTGAATTCCCAATGGGGGGATTGGCACTCCCTTGCAAGATCACATTACCAACCACTGCCCAGAAGCATGGATACATGGCCTCTGAGTGAGTTGATGGGACTGGTGGGACCACTCTGTTGTTCCCTAGCTGAGTGTCTGCCAAAAAGGCAAGAGTCCAGATACTCCAGGTCTAGGAATTCCAGCATGGTGAGTGTTGAAAAAAAGGTAGCTTTGGAGTGCCCACCTTTAAGGATGGTATCTAAGGTAAACATGACAACCCTCGGGCATGTTTTACTGCCTCCACCCATGTTCTCCTTTGAACAGAAGCATGAAGTTGATGAATTCATGGTGCTTTGGAACTTCTGACAGAAGATCAGCAGGTGACTTCAGGGCCACCTGCACAGCTCGTAACTCAAGTCTTTTCTACTAGACACATCCAACATATACACGAGACAACATCTGAAGCTGGGTAGTTCTATGCCCTGCCCTGTGGGTCCTAGCTGAATGTACTCTGTCAGAAATAATGCCATCTGGTCCACATGAGCACCCTGACATTGTCACACGGCCAGAGAGAGACAGGTGGTCCATGTTATCTCTGAATGGCCCCATGGGACTTTATTTCGTGTGTGTGTGTGTGTGTGTGTGTGTATTACACGTGTGATGCCAGCTTATGAATATGTGGATGTATGTGCACAGGGATGTACATACACAGACCAGAGCAAGATGGCAGGTGTCTTCCTCCATAGCTCTCTACCTTAGTGAGTTGAGACATGGTCTTTCAATAAAGCAGAAACTTGCTGTTTTGACTAGGCTGGCTGGCCAGCAAGCTCTTTGGATCTGCCAGCCCCCAGTGCTGGTGTTATGGGCAAGCACAGCCATGGCGAGTTGTTTATATTGGTGCTGGAATTTGAACTCATTCAAACTCAGGTCTTTATGATTGCAGAGTAAGTATCCTACCCACTGAGCCTCCTTCATGGATCTTTCTCGGCTTGTAACTTCTTCTCAGACTTCTCTCAACCTTGCCCCTCTCTCTTCCCACTTGATGAGATCCCACATTATGGGAGCAATTAGGAAGGTTTATTACAATGGTGGGAAGAGAATTTAATAATTCAACGATAAAAAGAGAATGAAATTTACTTCTCTAGGTTTACTAGATGGCTCTGTAAACATCCTCCTCAATGGAACTTCCATGGTCTCTATCACAACCAGGGGTGGATAGAATGAAACCCATCACCAAATAAACTGAGGGGAACCAATGAGGGTGAGCTTGGCCACTTGGGTCATGAACGTCAATCAAACTAATGTGCTGGGGGAAGGCGGGAGGAAGTTTGTCACCCGTTTTAATATCAGAAATTCCTTTATGTGGGTGGTAACTGGGGAACAGCTGCAGGTAGCTGAATCACAGCCCAAATCCTAGCAAAAAAAACAAAACAAAACAAAACAAAAAACCTGCTAGAGGGACCCCTGCCAGCAACTGAGCAAAGGCTTTTCAAGCTGGAACTCAGCAAGTCACACTGAGTAAGAGGAGTTGGTGGGGGAGGAGGGGTCTGGAGTGGCTAAGGGTTGGGAAGCATGTTTTTAAAAAGCCAAGTTTTGAAGCTGGTACATATTTAATAGGATTAGAATACACCAGTTAGAGGCTGAAAATTCTCAACCTGCCTAGTTAAACAGCTTGCCTGCAGGAAAGCCGAGTGAGTACATGCACAGCCCCCACTCCTCTTTCTCTTTCTCTTTGCCCTCCCCCCCATCTCTGTCTATCCCGTCCCTCTTGGGCAAGGGGTAGTGAAGCTGGGGTAGAGGGTAGCAGGATGGGAAGTACTTAGTTCTTCCATGCTTCTCTGCAGCCCTGGGCTTCAACCTGTCCCTTTGAGCCCCAGCTGAGGCCATTAACACACCCAGTTTGTCAACAGTGCTTTTGGTGCTGTGTCCCTGTTTGATTTGGCCCAGGCTGGTCCACCCACTGGCCTGGTCAGCCCTCAGTAGGAGAAGCATTTACTCTTCACACAGTGCAAGTGGACCCTGCCTGGCCTCCGGGTCTATTTAGGTCCTTGGCTCAAGGTGTCTTTGAGGTCTGGGGTTTTCAAATAGTGGATGGTGGAAAGAGGTAGGGTGATCTGGAGCGTTCGTTTTCTAAATATGGATCCTTTGCTTGCCTGACAACTTTAGCCAAACTATGAAGAAGGCTGCCCTCCTCTCTGTCAGTCTGCTGGAAGGCATGGTGGCTAGAGAAAGCCTGGATTCCTTTGGTCTCAGATTCTGGGCTAACTCACTGAGTGACTGCAGATGGGACCTCTCACCTCCCTGGGCCTCTTGCTTCCTCATTTCCATCTAGAGGCCGCAGGTCATTCCAACCTTTCCTATGACAAACGTCCACAACACTGAAATGAGAAACCAACCCCGGCACTGCTGTAACATTTGGTGAGAGGCACTATGCAAATGAAGGCCAGGGATTACCAAGGCAACTGTGTTACAAGACTGAGAACCTAGTGGGCGCTTCTGCTTGATTGCCCATCCTTGTCTTATCCTCCGAACCACCTCTTGGTTCTTCACCACATCCTAAGAAGCACCCTCACCACCGGAGAGAGATCAAGTGCTCTGGAAAAAAAGCGCCAAGATTAAAGCTCAAACTAATGATTCCCTTACTCTCTCTGTACTTGTTCATGTGTGGTGTACATCTGCATGTGTGTGCAGGTGCATAGGTGAAGGGGGTATATGTACATGTGTGTGCCTGTGCCTTTGGAGCCGAGGAAACAACTTGTGTATCATTCCTCAGTGCTATTAATTTCCTTTTTTGGAGACAATTTATTTTGTTGGCTTAGAGCTAGGTGGAAAGGCCACCATTTCACCAGTGAACCTGATGAGTCTCCTATCTCTACCTCCCCAGCCTGTGCCACCACTCCTGATATTTTGTTGTTGTTTGAGACAGGATCTTATCTACCTAAGCTGGCCTTGAACTCATGATTGTCCTGCCCGTACAATCCTAGGGTTGCAGGGGTGCGCCATTATGCTTGACCACACCAACTTTAACTTATTTTTTTCAGTGTATATTCCAAGGGTTGAAGTTGGATTCTTACGCTCTCTAGGCAAGCACTTTACCAGCTGAGACCCCCATGGAAACCATCCCCTTCTTGTTCTAAGTTGAAAAGTGAACTCAGCATGTTCAGAAGAACGACAGTTTATCCATAACTTTACCCCAAAAAGTTAGGTAGAGATCAAGAACCCTCGTCCAAATTCTGATCATCGTATATTAACTGTCCCAGTTAGTAGGAAGGAGTGAACCTTTTTTTTTTGTTTGTTTTTGTTTTTTTTTTAACATTATTTATTTATTTATTATGTATACAGTATTTGCTCTACATATATTTCCCCGGGCAGATCTCAATGGAGATGGCCGTGAGCCACCATGTGGTTGCTGGGAATTGAACTCAGGACCTTGGGAAGAACAGCCAGTGCTCTTAACCTCTGAGCCACCTCTCCAGCCCAGGAGTGAACCTTTTTAACCCTCAGCGTTTTCACTCTAGAAATGGGTTTATTTTATTCATTTTTTAAATGAAAGGTGAAATCACATGGGAAAACCCATCACATGCAACCTACTTTGTAAGCAGGAACATATGTCTTATATATGAAACAGAGCTGCAGCTATGGTTATTAATAGTCTGTGTCCAGTGAACTGCTCCCATCGTCCAGGCATTGTGGTTAGTATTGTCCATGATTCAGCCATTCGCTATCCTAGCCTGGCAGCTTGCTAAGCTGGAGGATCATCCTTCCTGGGCTAGGCAACATATTCTCAAGTTCTCCTTCCCAAACTGACACTCACGCCCCAGGCATAAGCCAGATGAGGCCTATACTAGGACTGAGGTGGCCTAAACATCCCTCCACTTTGGACAATCTAAGAGGTTTCTTGAACCCTAGGACCGGGTAGAGTTCCAACCACAGGTGTGTATTTCATGGGGGGGGGGTGGTGTTGGAAGGACACTCAGGAATCCAGGGAAGCAGGGACTATTCTGACAGCTCTGGGGGAGCCCAGAGTGAACAGTGTGTGTCCTGCCTGCTGGGGAAACATAATGTTTCTAAATGTTCATAATGTAACTAAATGTACTGATGGTTTCCAGGGCCCACCAGATGGCAACAAGGACAGGGTGATGTTTTCATTTGCACCTCATGCCCCGGGGGTAGGACATAGTCTGAGCATAGTCAGGAAGCCCTAGGATGAGCCAAGCGCTGTGTAGATTTGCCTCTGCCCACACAGTACCCTTCAGTGCTTTGCTCAATGTCACCCCGTGCTGTCCCCACCATCCCATCTTCTTTTCCTCCGTGATGCTTACCGGCTGACATCCATGAATTTAAACTCTTCATTTGTGATTTTTAATTCTCTGACTCCTCTTCTCTGAACTGTAAAATGAGCTCTCAGCTTGTAAATGTTTTTATCTTGTATGACATTGCTGTTTCTCAGGACCTATAGTTAGCGACTCTGTTTATTATACTTTATTAATTTTTAGATATTTATTTTTTAATAATTTTTAACTACATGCATGTACGTGTGTCTGCATATGGTACACACATGTGTATGCAGTTGCCTGAAGATGCCAGAGGTATTGGATCCCTTGGAGCTGGACTTACAGATGCTTTCCAGCCATCTGCCATGGGTATTGGTGACCAAGCTCAGGTCCTCTGGAAGAGCTACAAGTGTTCTTAATCTCTGAGCCATCTGTCTAATCCCCTGCTTTTATTACTTTTTAAGATAGGTTCTTATGTCGTTCAGGTTGGCCTTAGAGTCTGAGTACAGCTGAGGAGTACCTTGAACTTCCAACCCTGCTCTACTTACCAGTTCTGGAAGTATAGGTGAGAAGCAGAACATCTGAGTTATGCAGTGCTGTGGATCAAACCCAGAGCTTCCTGTATGCTAGGCAAGGAGTCTGCAGGGGTGGACTACATCTTCAGCCCCAACACCATGTTTTTGAACGAAAACATGTACATGCATCCCTCCTGGGAGAGGTAAAACATTAAAGTTGGGTCCTGTGGATGTATTTCCCAGCATTTGGAGGATATCTCTTGCTCTGTTTCCAGAATTTTCTAGATCTGAACAACACAGTTCAAAATAGAGATCTTCATAGGGAAGCTTTTTAATGGAGAATCATTTCCTGCCTATGTGAGAAAACCGATAAAAGTCCCAGAACCTTGAAGTGGGCATAGTCACCCCAGCCTCCCTCAGTAAGTCATTTATTGAGGGTCAGTCGAGCCAAGAAGCAGTGACACCAGCTGTCTCTGAGAGTGGACGGTGGACGTGGAGTGTCCCTCCGTGGAACACATGTCATCAGTTCAAGTCTCCTCTCCTACCCATCTCTCACTCTTAGGAGAGGACAGAGCTGCTGATTGGCCTCTGGCCTTTCCTGCTTTGGACACAGGTATGCTGCAAGCCCTTTCCAGACTCTTCTCCCTTCCAATAGTCTCATATTTTCCCCTTCTCAGAAGGGGCATGTGCTTTTATAGCTTGATATATGCATGTAGTTTTTACTGCACTTTGATGACAATAACAAAGGAAAGAGCTGTGGCTAGTGTCCCTGGAATTGTCCACTCATCATGAGTTCCCCTCAGAAAATAGCAAGGAGGATGAGGAAGACAGGAGAGGGAAACAGCAGGAGGGGAGAAGAATGTAGGAGGAGGAGAGGGGAGGACAGGAGAGAGAAGAGAGGAGCCATCTTTTTTCTAAATACCAATATTAAGCCATCTGCCATGTTTCTAAAGAGAACAGAAAAAGATGGCCAGCTCTCAGCCTGACTGCCTTTTTGTTTTTGTTTTTGTTCTCATTTCTATCCTGGCTAAAATTCCAATCTACTGTTAGAAGCCTGAGCTCTCCTGAACCTTCTCATGGCTGATATTCACACTTCAGTGTCTTCCTCGTGTGCAGTGTGTGTATCAGGGTGCTAACATGGAGGGTTCCACATGCAGGGTGTTCTCTACTTTGAAGAAAGAAGCTTTCACTTCAACCCGAAGAGCATGTCCTGTGGAAGAGACTGGGTCCCTGGCCTTTATAATGGCCTCCAGGGCCTCCTGGCCTCAAGGAACCAGTCTTGCCTACCTCTCTTACTCATTTTCGCTGTCCCTTCCTGTAACATCTGACTATTGTCCAACCACTACATGGTGGTGAGTTCTACTAGTTATGCACCTGCTGATCTGGCCACTCTTTTCTTTTTTCTTTTTTGAGACAGTCTTATGTAATCCAGGCTGACCTTGAACTCAGTTAACTAGCCGAGGGTAACCTTGAACTCTTCCTCTTGCCTCCACCCCAAAAGTGCACCATGATGCCCTGTACATACAGGGCTGGAGATCAAAATCAGAGCTTCGGGTTTGATCTATACATGCTAAGCTCACTGAGCCACACCCCGCCACTGCTTACTCATTTTTGACAGTAATGAATAGAAGTGTGAGAGTGAATAAGTGTATGACTAGCTTGGAGAATTTAGTTTGAACACCAACCTACCTCTCTCTGTTCAGTAGTTGAGCTATCCAAGCTGGGATTCAAAGCAAGATCCTTATTCAATAGACTGTCCGGGACAGTGAAGGTTAAAATCTCCTCTCATAAAGCATACTAGCTCCTTGGCAACTCAAAAGACTTCATCCTGTTTAGACTTGGCATCTGTGGATCTTGCATGGCAGGGTAGGTGCTACTCTGAAGTCTTCCTGATGTAGAAGTATACGTATAGGAGCAGTATATATGAGCAGTGCTCCCCACAGCATGGACAGCAAAGGGGTCCCAGTTTGCAGAAGCAAGACTTGGATTTCAAAGAGCATGTCCAGCTAAACACATACCAACCATTGGAAACAAAATCAAACAGGCAACTTACCTACCACCAACTCTGCAAAATGAAAGCTTGTCTCAGATGAGCACTTGCTATGTGGATGAGAGTGTTTAATGGCTTATGAATTTTCTCCTAGTGAGGGGGGGTGCTGCTCTCCTGAAGAGGGGCTGAGCCTAGAAAAGGCTGAGAAGGCAGCCCTGTTGATGCTTCCTGAGAGAGTCAAGGCCTGGGGTTTATAACCCTATAAAGCTCTGCTTATCAACATCTACTTCCTCCTGGCCACTTTCATCTTTTTACATTATTTGCCTTGCAACTTCTTAAGCCCTAGAGGACCTTGGAGTTGAAAATAAATTCTTCAAAAGATAGATATGCTTGAATTTGAGCTGGAGAAGCAGAGCAAAGGTGACTCCTGGGAGAACCTGGGTCAGACATGGCCTATGGGTTGGGAGAGGTCCATCAAAATGTCTCCAGAAGTAACTATATTAGATGTGTTTGGGTCCCAGAACCTTGTGTTTTACCTACAGTTCCTGCTTTGAGCTCTCTTTAGGTCCTTGGTGCTGATGTGCATGTGCACACATGTGTACTCACATGTAACTGTGTATGCACCTGTATACAGAGTCCAGAGGTCAACATTGGGTGACTTCTTTAACCACTCTCTATTTTGAGACAGGGTCTCTCACTGATTAGACTGGCTACCCGGTGAGCCTCAGGGATCTGCCTGGCCCCATCTTCCCAGAGCCAGGGCTATGGATGCATGCTGATATGCCTGGATTTTTACATAGCTGCTGCACATCCAAAGTCAGGCCCTTATCTTGGTATGGCAAGCACATTCCTGACTGAGGCAAGTCCCCAGCTCTATTGGTGCTGTTTTGTGCCAGTAGAATCTACTCACTGTAAAGCGTCTTGTAAGCCTGTAAGCACCTTGTATAAGATTCAGGGCTCCGAGGGGGAGTACCCATGGAAGCGGTGGCTAGAGGTGTCACAGAGTGAAAAAAATCATCTCAAAACATGCAAGGCTGTGGGAGGGCCATCTACACTGAAAGTCCAACCCCCTCCTCCCAAGTGCCATCCCTCCTTCCCAAGGGTGTTGCTGATTGATGAAGGTCCTTCCTTCCTTCGGGGTTCTCAGGTTTGGCATTTGTAAACAGGGACAGCTGGATGGGAGGAAGTATCTCACTCCACCCATGAGATGCTGCTGTCTGTGGTGTTGCTGATCCTGTGCCCAGGGCGGTAGAGAGCAGAATGCCTCCATTCTCTTGTGTAAGTTGCTTTATACAGGATCCTTTGTAAAAAGTCCCTAGTGTACAGAGGTGCGAACAGTCATCACAGTATATGCAAAGGCGTGTGTGTGTGTGTGTGTGTGTGTGTGTGTGTGTGTGTGTATGTGTGTCCTTCATAAATATTGTCTGAGCTTTGTGTATGTATAAACTTGAGTCACAGTCTGCCTTCATGCCTTACTGTATTGATGAATAACTATGAGAGTGGCTTTTATGATCTAATACTCCAGGAACAGGGGTTGGAAGGCAGGACTTTGAGGACCAGCTTCCAGGTGCACACATTAGTTTGCATCCCAAGGACTGAAAAACACCAGGTCTACACATGGGGTTAAGATGGGAACTTAGGCAAAGGGAGGTATGGCTTTGTTTAATGACCAGAAACTTCTTCCCTCAGCTCCTTCCTGCATTAGTGCCCCACCCCCCACCCCCTGCCAACCTTCTCCCTACCTTGGCTTGTCACACTGTGAACCAAGGGCATAGAACATCTGACCTGACCCTTGTTTACCGCAACTGTGGCCTCTGAGGAGCCAGAAGGCCTGAATTAAAGGCTGTTACTAAAGCCAGAAGGTTGCAATCAGGAGTTGGCTGGTGAGGCTACGGGTCACCAACAGGGTCACCCCTGACTTATTTCCATGTCCGCCTATCCTGTCAGGAGGTCTGAGAGTCACTGAAAGCAAACAGAGCAGAGGGATCCAACCCGAGACAATTTGTGACCTCCTCAGGGGCTAGAGAATTTGTGACATCCACCCCTCCTGCAGTTTCCCGAGGATGCTAGAAGCAGAAGAAAGAGTACAGGCCCACATGTCTCCGGGCTCCTGTCACTTTCTGTATGTCTACAGATGCACGCAGATCTGTCTGTGCAAAGCATGTTAAGCATGTAAGCATGTAAGTCTTGGTGTGAGTCTGTGACACTCGAGGGAAACGAGCTTTCAAAGGATGCAAAAGCCTATAAACATCTTGGGTGTGTGCTAGGGAATTCATAGAGACTTTCTCCCTGTTCCGTTTCTGTGTCCCTTGCTCTTTTGTTGGTCGGCTTGAAGGAGCCATCTTGAATAGCGTGGCTAATGTACAAGCAGATCAGCCTGCCCTGATGTCACTCAGCTGACTTGACCAATCAATCACTATCAGATCAGATGAGGATGGGAGGGCCAGGAAGGAGAACTTGTTTGGGAGCAGCCTTGAAAGGGATGGAGGGAACAGCCATTGTCCTCCTGTCTGTTCCTGTCTTTGTTGCCTTCTTACTGGCCCCTGTTTGGCAGCTTCATGATTGGTGTCATTCTCTGACAGTAGAATCTCCTATTAGGTCCCTTTAAGACTGGAAGGTCCCTGCTAGTATTAGGAGCCTCTCCTGGATGTTTGGAAGCTGTTGCTCTGTACTTTTAATATGCATGGTACCTCACCTATTGACTTCACAGAATGGATTGATTTACATATTGCTTTGCATGTGATTTGCATTACATTAGGTCACTCCTTCTTCCAATGAATATTTATCAGCGGTCACATACCATGGAAGATGCGATATAATGTGAATAGGATGCAGAATCTTTTATGCCAAACCTTTGTTGCTTTTCGCTCCCAGCCTCTAGCCTTTTTCCAGTGCACGAATCCATTTCCCCACCTACTTTTTTGGGGGGACAATTTCTTAATAAGAGATGATCTTGAGATAACAACTGGTTCAGCTTTTTGAAGTATAGCCCAGCCTGGAGCATGTACCTGAGAAATCAGGAACACTGCTCCTTCAAGTCATTTTCCCAGTAACATTGTGGACTTACTTGGGCTTTTCTTTTCAGATCCATCAGGAGTCTAATGTCTGGTTTTCAGGATCCTTGGGAACACAGCAGAAACAACCAGGACTTTATTCCTCTTAATTTCAAGAAACAAGAGTGGAGCCATGGATCTTAGAAAGAATGGTCCAAACATTGTTACCACACAGCTCCCCCCAACCTCCACCTCCACTAAGTTCAAGCACAACCTGGAGCTGCATTATATTCAATGCAATGTGTATTTTCCAGATTCTATTTTGTTCAAGGACTGTTGGTTGAAGAAGGAGCCAGAGCGGAAAAGCACGCCTGCAAGTGCTCATGGTGCGGCTTCTCCACCCACATGCTGCACCCCTCCATTCATTTGAAGGCGTTTTCCCTGCCCAATGGCTGTGTTGTGCCTGTGAGCTTGTGTAACTCTTGTGTCTGGTTGCTTCAGAGGATCCCCTACTGGCGTATCATGGACCCTGTAGGAAATGATGACATTGGTTTTGATCTACAACGAATCCACTCAAGACGATGAATTGCGGGATCCCAAAAAGATGAATGGCAAGCCCTCTTCCAAGTGGCAATGCCAAGATCTGGCTCATTCTTTCTTCTGATTACTCCATCTAGGAGTCTTTGGCTTCATGTCACAAGAACAGGAATTTTCAAGTGGTCCAGTTGCAAGGTGTCAGATGTCACTTCAGTCTGTGTTCCAGGGCACAGCACAATTGCAAGACTTGGGTGCTGTGTGTAGGTATGACCACTGGTCTACATACCTCACAATGTGCCCCTTATCTGTGGTCCTGTAGCCTTGCCTCCTTCTCTGAAAAACAGGGGTACTACCCCCAACCCCGAACCTGTAGAATTTTTGTGTTAATACTGATAACCAACTTGACAGAATTTAGAATCACCTAGAAAACAAACCTGTAGACCTGACCATGAAGGAATTCCTAAACTAGGTAAATTCAAGTGGAAAGACCCATCCTAAATATAGATACCACCATTGCATGGGTTGGAATCCTGGGCAGAGAAAGAAAGAAGAAGCCAACTGCCCACCGGTGCCCATAACTTTCTGCTTCCTGGCTGTTCATTCAATGTAACCAGATGCCTCCAGCTCCTGTTGCTATGACTTCCCCACCATCACAAATTGTCTCCCCTCAAACCTTGAGCCAAATAAACTTTTCTGAAGTTGCTTTTGTAAAGTATTTGCTCATAGCAAATACCGACTCATGTGTCTCGAGAGGATCAAAGAATAGATAGGAAGGTGCCTATCAACACAATGCCAGGCACAGACAGGAGCCACTGGAGTGCTCCCAGCTCCTCCTCTCTACTAGTTTCTTGTTAAGCCCATAGGGAAAGATGAGGCAGCATGGGCCACACATGGTTTTAATTGGGTGAACCAGGATATGCAAAGATTCCCCCTGGATTCCTTGCTGGTCTTCTTAAGACAAATTATACCATGTCACTGTTTGAAAAGAACAGGTCCTCCTAGGCCATTCTGAGTCCTTCGTGATATTTTGTGCCTGTGTCTCAAGAACAAAGGACACTGCCCACGAGCACTGGGGTGCCAAATTTTAAAGCTGTAGCAGTTGACTGGGTGGCTGTTGTGAGCTGCATACAGAGAGAGGCATGGCCTCCAGTTTAGGAACCCGCGGCCAGGAGCTGACTCACTGTGCCTTTGTTTATTGGGGAAGCTGGAGGTGGGTGGAGGTTGTGTGTACAGATGGGCTCTCTGACTCAAGTCTTCAAGGCGTTGACATCTATAACCCAGCTTTGAGACACTCTGCTTAGAAAGGCTTTGCTGGTGCCTAAGCTGCATGCTTACAGATTAAGCATGGCAGAAACATCATTCGGAATGGGCATCCCTTGCTTTTGTCTCCTCAGGACCACACTGCCACCTTTGCTTGCTGGTATCACACAGACTTTTCTCTGTGACCCTTTGGCATTTTAGGATTGTTTGTTTGAAATGATTTAAGATCCAATTAAAGCAATTTCAGAAATTAGCATAGGACCAAAGCTAAGAAATCAAATCACAGTTGTAAATAGTTATGTTAGAAATGCTGAGATAAAGGTGCTTCCTACCAAGTCTGACGTCCTGAGCACCATCCGCAGAACACATGAAGTACATGGAGAGAACCAACTTCTGGACATTATCCCCTGACCTCTATACATGTACTGTGACACACACACACACACACACACACACACACACACACACACACACACACACAAAAATAAATAAATAAATGTAATAAAGAAGAATACTGAGCTACAAATAATATAAATTGAATGGTGCCTGACTTTAACATTCTACTATCTAAACATCTCCATGAGTTTAAAGTTCTATATCTGGGCTGGAGAGATGGCTCAGCGGTTAAGAGCACTGGCTGCTCTTCCAGAGGTCATGAGTTCAATTCCCAGCAACCACATGGTGGCTTACAACCATCCATAATGAAATCTGGAGCCCTCTTCTGGCCTGCAGATATACCTGCAGACAGAACACTGTATACATAATAAATAAATCTTTAAAAAAAAATAAAAAGAAAAAAAAAGAAAAAATAAAGTTCTATATCTAACTCAGCTTTCATACTAACTTGCCTTACAATTTTAAAAATATCTTCTTAGATCCAGAACGCCCTCTTGATTCCTAAACAACTCAAAATTTAACTATGAGACTCTAGCTATCTATTCTTCAACCACCTCAGAGACCTGAGAGGGAAAAATATATCTGATTATATAGGAAGTGCAGGGCCAGCAGCTTCCAAGACTAAGAAATGACATACCAGTGGCTGCCTGGACAGTTCCCATTTTCTCTCCATACATTACAGCATCCGTCTTCAGCTGTTTGGCCAAATACATATGGACTGGACATTGGGAATGTATGCTAAGCCATAATTGTGGCCTATTTATTTCTGTTGTTTTGTATTCTATTTATAGTTATAAGAGAAAGAACCATTTGTTGGACTGAAAAGGAGAGCTGTTGGGGGGAAAAAGAAATACCTTAAACTAAAAAAAAAAAAAGGGTAAAGGATGGGGGGTTGAGGGGGAGGAGGGTGGAAGGGTGGGACTGGAGGGGGGAGTAGGGAGGGGATTGTGATTGAGATGTAACTTGAAGAAATAAAAAATAAATTATTAAGAAAAAAAATAAATAAATTGAATGGTGATGGTTTTAAATTTTAGTTGTTGGGGGCTAGAGAGATTATGGCTCAGTGTTTAAGACCACTTGCTAGTCTTCCAGATGTTCTAAGTTTGAATCTCAGCACACATAATCAGGTAGGGTTTTGAACTGCTGCTAACTCTAGGTCCAGGGGATCTTATTCTCTCTTCTGGCATCTGAGGACACCTGCACACAGGTGGGGCACCCACCCCCAACACACACACAGACACACACAGACACACACACACAGCATTTTAAAAATCAAAATAAAACATTCAAAAATTTGTTTGTGAGAGTTGGACATGGTGGTGCATGCCTTTAATCCTAGCACCTGGTAGGGAGAGTCAGGAGAAGCTCTGAATTTGAGGCCAGCCTGATCTACAAAGTGAGTTCCAGGATAACCAGGACTATACAGAGAAGCCCTATCTTGAAAAAATATCTGTCTTAAGAGAAAGAAGGCATTTGATAGTACCAAGCTAGCTTCAAATAGGATGATCCCCAAATCTGTGTCCCTTCCCACCTCTCTATGCTTCCTTTCTTAGCTATTTGCTGAGTTTTCTTCCTCCTGGATACAGAAAAGCTTCAGCAGCTCCAGGAATCACATCAGCACTCTAGACAAGAAGAGTAAAGAACTGTTCAGAATCTGTCCCTTTAACCAGGACAACATAAATCCATTTTAAAACATAGACTAGGAGCCGGGCGGTGGTGGCGCACGCCTTTAGTCCCAGTACTTGGGAGGCAGAGGCAGGCGGATCTTTGTGAGTTCGAGGCCAGACTGGTCTACAAAGTGAGTCCAGGACAGCCAGGGATACACAGAGAAACCCCGTCTAGAAAAACTAAAAAAAAAAAAAAAAAAAAACATAGACTAGGAAACAGTCTGCAATTATTTAAAATAAGGCCAAGAAAACCAAGATTTAGCTTCAAATTTGGAGTTAATCCATCCCCTGCCCCTTTTCTTTAGCATGTCTGCAAGATGGAAGAGATGTCTAAAGACAAGAGAGACAAAAACGCTGTCCAATATATAGAGGTGTATTTCAATCAATGTAAACTAGTACTGCCCAGCCATAACCAGCAACTGTATATTCAATCAAATGCACTCACGTGGAGCTTGCCTGATTTCCACCTTGGGTCCTGTAACTAGGGGATTGATCAGATCACTTCAGAATCCGAGGGCTGCTGCAACAGTACCATGGGGGCAGGTGTAGGTGGCTGGAAGGTCAGTCTGACTAATTAATTATATTAAGGAAGCAGAAGAGTGAAATCAGTTTCCCACGTAGAAATCAAAGTTGACCTCATAGTCTATGACTCGACCCCGGTGCTTGCATAGGGGATTTCCACACCTGCTTCAACAGGTATGAATGAAAACTGGCTTCAGTAACCCCCAGTGTGGAGGAGGGGAAGTGGGCACAAAGTCCCACCCCTGGAAAGGAAGTTATTCACGATTGACAGCTGCTGAGAGGAGGAAAACCAGTTCTCTTCCATGGAGTGACACTGGGTGTATTAACTCCACTCCAGGGCAGGCCTCATGCTTAGGAGTACTGGCCAATGTGAATATGACTCTGTTTTTGTTTTTAAGAGAGAGAGAGAGAGAGAGAGGATAGAATATGAAGTTGGATGGGTAGTGAGGTGGAGTGTGGGGAGACCTGGGAGGAGCTTGAGGGGAATATGATCAAAGTAAATTGTATAGAATTCTCAAAGAATAAATAGAAACTTTTTAAAAAGCTGTCTTTGGACATTGCTTCATTTAGCTACTAATGTTAAAACATTAATTATTCCTTCTCCCTTCTATATTCTGTGATATGGAAATGAAGGTTCAAGAACTGTAAAGAATTATTCAAAGGTACCCAGAAGAACTCTGCTTTTTTTTTTTAATGAGAACTTTTATTTTGTAATATCTATGGCACATATCCAATGCTAAGGCTTATTAAGGTAGACATTGCTAATCACTAGGGATATTTCATCATTCCTATGGAAGACATTGCTAATCAACCACAGATGAATTTACTCTGGTGTATGACTTCATCATTTACATAGAATGCGTTAAGAATCACCAGCCCACTAGGGTTACTTGCTGAGTTGCAGTAGAAGCTATGTGTTATATACTTGTCAGCAAAATCTCTCAGCTTTATTGAAATGGGTCTTAAAACTAAGACAGGATTTCACTTACTCAACTAAATTTTGCTTACTGTTTTCTGAGACAAGGAACTTCCATTCAAATATATTTCACTCCCATCCCACATCATCAAAATATCTCTGTGGAGGCATGAAGTCACAGACTGTGTGGTACCTTCTCCAGACGGTGTCTTGTGATGCACAGTGCTACAAACTGCATGGCTTAGGGACTGATCTGACTTGGGCAACAAGAATGGAGATGTCAAGGCTGGATGGTGGTGGTGGTGCACGCCTTAAATCTCAGTACTCAGGAGGTGGAGGCAGGCAGATCTTTGAGCTTGAGGCCAGCCTGGTCTACAGTGCGAGTTCCAGGGCAGCCAGGGCTACCCAGCCATACCTTGTCTCAGAAAATCAAAACCAACAGAACAGGCAAACAAACAAAACAAATGACAGACACACATGCAGAGAAGCTAGGATTGGATGGGCCAATTACTTTGATGGAGACACACAGCAGTAGCCTGGAAATTCAGTGTGTGGGCTTGAAGGGGGTCGGCTGGTTAATCTAGGTGGAGTAAGGTGGGTGGGGGTCTGTGTAGGGGAGCAGCAGCCTGCAGTTATATGGGAGGAGGAAGTTGTGGTTGATATTCTGTGCTCACACTGCCAACATCTGTGCTTGGAACAGGGAAGGCCTTGCCATTTCCTTGGGTCTAAGGTATTGGGGTCCTTGATGTGGCTGTGTTCATGTCATTCAAGACTTTACACACTGCTCCCCACAGCACTCTGACTGCCTATAAAGAGGCATGAAGGTCTCTTCAAGGAGTTCCCCAGAGTACAAATAGCTGGTGACAGAGAATATATGGCTTCTCTCCTCAGGGTCACTAACTGTTCTTTCTAAAGCCGGGGCTACTTACTGGTGGGTGGGATGCCTTATGTAAGGGGACCTCACTACAGAAGTACTGCTGGTGCCATCTTTTCTTTCCCATGGGGTTTGGTTGACAAACACCTGAACTGGGGATTTTATCCCCATGAGACCCAGATATAGAGACCTAGAAGACTGGTCAAATGGAACTGCGGTGAAAAAAACCCCAAGAATTCCAAGGCTTTGGACTAGGTAATGAGAGCAGTGAGGAGCTGAAGACACTGGTCAGAAGGGATGGCCGTCTGTTGGTGGTTAAAGTCACCAGACAAATACACAGTAGCTAATGTGGAGTCTATTAGAATGTTTATGGCCACTAGCAAATGCCACAACCCCTACCTGTCCTCTGGGGGCGTGTTATTTTTAAGTCTTCCTCAGGTGAGTGGCTGAGAGGAAAGATATGTCCTCCAAAAGAGTGAGCAATGGGGTAGCTCAAATTTGCACATGTTTGATTAGCACAAACTTCATTTGCATATAACTGTCATTCTCCAGAGGGACTTTTGGGTTCAGTGCTTTCAATTTCCGCTGACATAACCATTCTGTGGGATGTCTAGTTATTCTTATGAATCAATATTGAAGCAGCAGCTTATAATCATAGGCTCCTTACTCTTGCAGGCATTGTTCTAAGAACATTACATGAGAATATTTAAGCCTTGTATCTCTTTAAGGCAGGGGCTACTGTTAGCCCCCTATTTGTATTGTAGCTGAGAAGATGAAATCCAGGAGCAACAAATGACCTTCTCCAGGTCACATGACATACAGTGAAATCAAATCGGAATTGAACCCGAGTTACATGGTTTCAAAGTCAGTAACCAGAATCCAATACATGGCTATCTCTTTTGTCTGATAAGTGGGTTTTAGACAGGGTCTCATGTAGCTTAGGCTGCCTTCGTACATGCTGTGTAGCCTAGGATGACATCAAACTCTTTAAAATTCCAAGAGCAGTATGTCACTCCAGACAGTAATTATTGTCTAACATCTGTGTACCCTGAATCAGGATGAAGAGATCCTGCCCCCAAACAGCAGGGCTGGTTCTAGGTACCAATCTCCACCCCAGTTAGTTTGATTTTCTATCACCATGGAGACTCTTCTGTCCTGAAGGCAACAGTATTCTGAGTCTTTCTATTTTATTTTTTCCAGCTCATTTTAGAGAATTTTAGTGTGTGTACATGTGGAGGGGGGAGGTCCCTTGGAGGTCAAAAGAGAGTGTCAGAGTCTCTGGAGCTGAAGTTACAGAAGGTTGTGAGCTGCTTGGTATGGGTGCTGAGGACTGATCCCCGGTCCTCTGCAAGAGCAGCAAGTGCGCTTAAGGGCACATCCATCTCTCCAGCCCCCTCAGCTCACTTTCATGGAGTTCTTGTTAGTGGTCCTTCCGCTTCCTGATCATGGTGTCCTCCTTGCCAAGATTCCAAAGGAGCAAAGACTTTAGCTAGGAGTCACAGTTGTTGCCTTCAACTTCCTTTGATCCTATTTTCTGGCTGACTTGGCAAAAGTCCACATCTGTCACCAGCAGGCTTTCAAGAGGCTGTACCTCAAAGCCCAGATCGTATTTGACCTCTACACGCCCAGGTCTGAAGCCTCTGTTTCATGGCAGTTCTGGGGAGTCCATTTTGCTCAGCATTTGTATTCTTGCTTGCTCTGTGTCTCTCATCCCTGTGCGTACCCCATCCCTCACAGTAGTACTTCAGTCTCAGGAAGGGACCCTAGTCTGGTAAGGTGGCTGCACCACATATGTCACCTCCTAATCCTTCCTGTGTTTGCTGTAGGTATGGCGGTTCTCCAAGACAAATTACCAGTGTTGTGGAGGAGGTCATGGAGTGTCATCCTGGTGGGGGATGGGGAGGGAGATGGCTCTCGGGGCACACTTCTGGGGCCCCTCCCGCCTCTGCCTCTTGGCCTGATTGGTGCTTGTTTCAGGCTAAAATGCCCCACCCTGAGCCCCCAAGCTGGGACCTTGCAGAAGGCAGAGGAAGAGAGGAGTTTAACTCACTGGTCCTGCCACTTGATGAAGGCAAAACTCATTCGGGGCGGGGCCTCAGGCAACAGATGTTGGTAGAGGACCTGCCAAAACTGTGTGGAGGGCAAAGGGGTGATGCATGTGTTACTTGACACGGGAGGATTAGGGAAACCATGAGGAAGCATGCCTTGTCCCTTCATGCCGGGACACCTCAGGGGAAGTGAATTATGAAGGAAGAAGAGCACAGTCCAGGCTCAGACAGAGTATAGGCTAAGGTCAAACAGCTTGAATGGGGCCATTGCTTTCCTCTTCCCCACCAACCACAACCCCCACTCCCCTGCTGGGCCGATTGGCAGGCGTGGTGAGAAGCATTGTGTGAGCTTGCAAAATCAAAAGCAGGCTTCCTATGATGGAATAGCTGCCTTCGGGGTTATCTTCCCTTGTTCTGCCTAGTACTAGCCTTCCCCGCCCATCTCTGCATTGATAAGGATTGTGATGGGATGCCCAGTGCTTTTTCCTGGACTTTGCAAATGAAGTCGTATGGAAGGCGGCCAATGGGTCCAACCATCTGTCTTTGTTGATGGCACAAGGGAGTCTTTAGGGAAAACGAACACTATTCAGCAGGCTCAGGTCCTCAAAGGGAACAGGCAATGGGACCATGGAAATCTAAGAGTGGCTCAGTGAGAACCAGGCAACAAGTGGGAGAGAAATGGGCTGAATTCCATCTCTCCTTTCTTTCCCTTTGTGTTAGGTCTGCTTGGTCTCTGTACTCTCCTGAGGTTGGAGCAAAGCAGGAACACCAAGCCCTTGTCTGAATTCCACTGTCTTTGAAATGGTGTAGGGGGAGCACAGGGTATGGAACACTAACCTTGGGTGCTCTGGGAAACAATCCTAGGATTCCTCTTCCTTTCCTTTGATATCATATCCTCCTGGGGGAGGGGAAAGGGCAAACCAAGCGACATCCATTGCTAAATCTAGCTGAGCCATGGAAATACTTTAGGCTAGGGGTTACTGGGTGGAAAGAGAGGGCAGGACTCACCCCACCAAGAGAAGCACACCTCACAGATAAAACCATGGTTGGCTTGTGTACTTTCAACCTATTGCTAGTGGAGATCCTAGGAGGGAATTGTTAGCTTTCTCATTACCGTGATAAAATACCTGAGGAAAAAAATAGAGGGAAAGGCTTATTTTGGCTCATTGTGTCAAAGGTTTCAGTACATGGTGGGTTGTGTCTGTTGTTTCTAGGGCGTGGCGTGAGGAAGGAGAACATGAAAGATGGGTGTGATGGGGTAAAACTGCTCACCTCACTGGGGCCAGGAAATAGAGATAATGCCAGTGATATTAGGGTTCCTCCTTCATCTTTTATTTCAACTAGTCTCCCCAGTCTGTTGGATGTTACCACCTACATTTGGAGCAGATCTGCCACCACATGTCAGCCAACTCTGGGGACACCCTGGCAGACACATCCAGCAACAGTATGCCCTGGTAATCTCTAAGGTGTCTTTTCAATTCAGTCATGTTTACAGACAAGATTAACCATCATAGAGAGGGAGAAAGACAAAGAAGAGAGAGAAACAGCCTGCAGAGAGAACCAGAATGGGGAGAGGGTTGGAGAAGGTGGTTGAGAAGATGACGACAATTGAGGGAGAAAGAGGATAAGAACAAAGAGGGACACGAAGAGAATGAATGTCCAGGCAGAATGCTGCCCTGGCAAGATCTTGCTGTCAAATTGACCTTCTTACACTGGGTGACAAACCTAATGTTTCCATGCTACAGCTGGGAACAGGTTTTAGACCCTGAAGGGAACGTTTCAGTCAGATGGAAGGGCCTCTAAATGTTCAGGCAGTTCCCCTGATTTTTCCTATTTTCTTAGAAATCCGACCAATGGTTTGTACTATATCCTCAGGCTGAGCAGGACATCTTAAGATTAGGAAGAATAGTTTAGGAGAACAGTGTCAAAACCTGCTCAATTCTGCACACAACAGGAATGAGCTGAGGGAGGTTATTCTCTCTGGTGCTATTGGCAGGATCCTCCCAAAAGATATTGATACCATTCGATTGCAAAGGTGTTCTGGAAGTTGCTATGAAACTGTAAAGACAACTCGATATGTGTTCATTTTCTATAACAAAGCATACTAAGGCTGCATGGTTTAAACAACAGAAATTTATCTATTTTTGTCAGTTCCCAAGGCTGGACATATAAGGTCAAGGTTTAGTACCTGATGGTCTGACTTATTCTGCGGGCCTTGGGATGACTTCTCTCTGTGTTTTAGTGCAAGGTTGTTAGTACCAAGTTCTGGGGTCTAAGGGAGGATGACTTCGGTCTGGTCCATGCTGTGGCTTAAGTAAGTGCTAACTTAATCACTATCACTTCAACTGAACCTGCTGGACCTAGATACAGTCTATATATCTTCCTTGACTTAAAGCAAGACACCCTTTCCTGTGGTATTATATTTTCTCCTTATCATCACCTTCATGTTATATAGAGATACTAAGGCCAAAGAGCCTGGCAAACTTCCCTATGGCTGAAAGCCTCAGAGCATCCTCCCCAGGGTTGGTTCACAGCTTTCTCAGCTACAGACAAGAAAATGCTGTAGCAGCATCATTGATTGGGCTGCACCTGTGCTATATACTGCAGAACATTAGGAAGCATCTCTGGTCCCTACTCACTGGATCTTAAGGAGGTACCATGCTTCCCCACTGTGACAAACAAGGGTGACACTAGACATTGCTAAATGTTCCCTTATGAGCCCAAATCACCCACAATTGAGAATGTTGATGCTGTACTCTTGAATGACACAGTACTGACCATGGAATTCAAATAACGTGATCTCCTGTCGTTAAAACTCTTCTAACATATTCTCCATGAGGCTTCTTCCATCAATCCAGCCTGTCTTCCTTGAACTTTGATTATCATAAAACTAGGAGGCCTGAGGTCTAGACAGATGGCCCATTGCTTAAGACCGCTTGCTGCTCTGACGAAATACCAGGGTTCTGTTCACAGCATCCACCTGGCATCCTATAATCAATCACCTGTAACTCCATTTCCAGGAGATCCAATGATGCCATTTTTTGGCCCCCATGGGCCCCTGCATGCACATGGTACATATAAACTCATATAGGTACACACACACCTAAATTAAAAAGTAAATAGATGAATCTTTAACAAAACAAAATGAAAGCTAGGATGTATTGAGAATAAAGTTATAAGGCCCTAACTAAAATCTTGACCCTATATCACAGCTATTATTAATAAGATTAATAGTAATTGTACTATCAATAGAAATATTAATATTGTCATTATCGATTAATAGTAGCCACCATTTACTTGGCATTTTGTTTGTTCTAGAACCCTTACTAGGCACTTAGAATTAATTAATTCTATCTTTCACTAACTCTGAGTACCTTGATTACCTAACATTGTCTTCAGTGTACGTCCTTGGCAGCATTGATAGACGGGGTATAGTGGAGAGATGGCTCAGTGGCCAAGAGCACTTGCTGGTCTTGTGAAGGATCCAGATTCAGCTTATGGCAAAAACAAACAACTCACAGACACCGTAATTCCAGTACCAGGAAATCTGACTGTCTTCTGACTTCCATGGGTATCAGGCATGCATACCTACATACAGATAAAACACCCACACAAACAAAATAAAATTAAAAAGAAGAGAAATAGAGGATCATATAGATCATTGTGGATACACGAACTCCCAGTCACATGTTGGAAGGATTAAACCAACTCCTGAAAACTGTCCTCTGACCTCCACACGTACTTCAATGTGTGACCTGCGCGCGCATGTGCGTGCGCGTGTGCACACACACACACACACACACACACACACACACACACACACACACGTTTAAAAAAAAAGAAAGGAAAAAGAAACAGGAAATGTGCATTAATTCCTTACTTTGGCCTTTTTGTGCCTTTCTGTAAATTCACTTCATTCTAGATTCCAAGAACTTGATGAATGCACATTTCAAATGGCAGCTACTGCTCTATCACCCAGCAAAAGGCCATAGCTAACTGACCAGTGTGCTGATAGTGAGTGGCAGTACCAATCTCCCCATACTGGCCTGAACCACAGTGGGTAATATCAATACTTTCTCTTTTTTTTTCCAGATGTTTTGCTTAATGCTAGCTTACACCATAGCTACTGACCACGTTAGAATAAAAGTAATTAAAATTTCAACTCTTCAATGACCCTCAAAAACCAAGGACTCTGTTGCTGCATTGGGCCTCCAGTGGTTTCTATTTTTGTCAGAGTGGACGAAGAGTAGACATGCAGCTGCTCTTGGACCTGGAACTTGAGGCTTTGTTAGTTTTGGATACATGGTTCTGATGCACGATCAATTTTTTTTTTTATATACGATAACTATGGCCAACCTTTAGGCATACCTGTTAGATAACAGACAGTATTTAGGTCTTCTAGAAGGTTTGGATGATGAAAAGAAGACTCAGGAAGTGAAAGAGACTTTGAAGTTGAGCCCTCTGGGGAGGAGCCAGACTGATTGGCCATTGACAGATGGGATTTGTCTTCTCTTGGGGCATCAAGGAAGGAGGAAGCCGGTTAGGGTATGGTGAGTCTGAATTTAGTAGGAGTGTCTGTCCCTCAGCTTCCCTCTAAAGTTTGAAGAGTGATCCCTCCAGAGTGAGAAAAAAGTGGAAAAATGGGAGGAAGATGGGCCAATGTGAGCTAGTACTCCTTGAGAATGGGCCACAAGCTGACAAAACACATGGATGGTCCTCCTGGATGTTTTGAGGGCCCAGCTGAGGTAGGGACCATGGATTCATACCTGCACCAGTGCAGTGATAAAATTCTCTTTCAGAGACCATACTCCTTGCTGGTGGGAGCTTCAGTGGAGGCCTGTTTTCTGAACTTTCAGGGACTGTCTGATACTCAAGCAGGTCCCAGGAATCTCATTCCTGTAACTGTGGCACTCAGGAGGCTAAGACAGAAAGATAGCTGTGAGTTTACAGCCAGTTTGAGCTAATGTGAGCTCCTGAGCAGCCCATGCTACAGGAGGACCCTGTTTCAAAGAAAAAGAAAATCAAAGCAAAACAAAAAAGATCCAATGGCTGAGTAGTATTCCACTGTGTAGATGTACCACAGTTCTTTAATCCATTCTCAGTTGAGGGACATCTGGGTCGTTTCCAGTTTCTAGCTATTACAAATAAGGCTGCTATGAACATAGGTGAGGAAACATCCTTGTGGTTTGGTGTATACCTAGAAGTGGAATGGCTGGATCTTGAGGTAGAGCTATTCCAAGTTTTCTAAGATATTGCCAGACTGATTTCCATAGTGGTTGTACAAGTTTGCACTCTCACCAGCAATGGAGGAGTGTTCCCCTTTCTTCACAACCTAGCCAGCATGTGCTGTCATTTGAGTTTTTGATCTTAGCCATTCTGACAGGTGTGAGATGGAATCTCAGAGTTGTCTTGAGTTGCATTTCTCTGATGATTAAAGATGCTGATCATTTCTTCAAGCATTTCTTTTCTTGGCCATTAGCTATTTCTCTTTTGTGAATACTCTGTTTAGCTCTGTTTCCCATTTTTTGATTAGATTATTTGGTTTCTTGGTGTTTAATGTTTTGTTCAGAAACAACAAAATCATGCAATTTGCAGCCAAATGGATAGAACTAGAAAAGCTCATCCTGAGTGAGCTAACCCAGACTCAGAAGGATGCACATGGCATCTATTCACTTATAATCAGATTTTAGCCATATAGTACAGGATAACTAAACTATAACCAATACACCAAAAGGCACAGGAACATGGACTTTGTTACCTGTTAATGAGACACTCTGCCCTAGTGGTGCTACCATGTAGGCCCCAGTGCAAGAGGAGGCTCTTGGCCCTCATATGACTGCTGAACTGGGGCAGGAGACTGATATGTAGAGACACTCCTCTCTGGAGGGGAAGGACAGAAGGGAGAGGGGATAGTGGGTTGGAGGGTGGGACTGAGAGAGGTGGAAAGAGGGCACTGTGATGGAGATGTAACTTGAAGTAATAAGTAAACATTAAAAAAAAAAGATCCAAATGAGTGAATTACATGACCATGTATTCTTTTTTCTTTCTCTTGCTCTCTTATGGACCCCAACCCTAGTTAAATTCCATCAAGCTTCTTTTGAAATTTGAAAAGAAATGAAAAGTGGGTTGCTGTACCCCAGGTCAAGGAAAAGGCAGCTCAGCTACCCTGGGCTGACAGCCCTCTTCAGCCCAGCCTAAATCTCCCAGCTCAAGTCCATGTTCATTCTTTCTCCAGGTTCAGGTCAGAGTGGACACAGCCCTGCCTCCCATGGAAGGCATTAGCAGCAGCAGCAGCAGCAGCAGCAGCAGCAGCAGCAGCAGCAGCAGCAACTTACTCTTCCTAAATCTTCTCAGTAGATTACCTTTGGCAAACAGGTAAACCTAACTCCTGACAATTACATGCACCTTTGAGTCTTTATAATGATTTCCCAACTGACCAATCAGAAAATGAAATGCCCCTTGGGAAGTAGAGGAAAGGGGATTGGGAATGTCTCCTGGATTTTCTCCCTGGGTCCAAAGTATTTACATTCAGATTTGCATATTATTTGCATATAATTTGTGTCTGCCTACAAAGCCTGTCTGTTGTTGAAGATAATGCGGAAACTAAAGTTGATTCATAGCATGTTCCCCCTCCACCCCTGTCATCCCTAACGCTGTGTACTCAGATGCAAGGTGTAAGTGTTAAGATTCTTGGGGACAGGTTGAACAGTCGGGACAGTTAGGGCCCAGATCACATGCCTTGTGTAGTAGCTATACTGCGTGACATTATACACTTCATTGTTGCTAAACATTTTGGAAAGAAAAAGACCCTGGGGTAGGGCTGCCTGGAGGATTGGAGCAATAAATAGAGGAGCGAACTTGGCTGAACTGAAAGAGAGTTGTCAGCTGGGGAAGCCAAGTAAAAGAAAAGTTTGAGAAAATTCATTAACGACTCCCACTAACGTTTATTAAAAGTGCTAACAGTGTGTCAGGCCATATTTCTATGTTTAACGTATCCAGTGGTCAAGTCACCCCTGTGGCTCTATGTGAATTGGGGACAGCAGCTAGCTCCATGTTATGGATGTACACATAGACTTGCACAGTGTAATTAGCTTGCCCCAAGTCTTGCAGACAGCTCCCCACTCCAGGGTGACCGAGGAGTGGGAGAGGAGGTTTCGATGTCCAAGAGTTCAGGGGACGGTGGTAAGAGGGTGCTGAGCTGTGGCTGGGCTCTCACTGCCCAGTCTCTCTCTTGGCACCAGGGTCAGTGCTGACGGAGAACTTCCTTCACAGCAAGAAAGAACTAAGTAAGCTGGTGACCTGGTGGCTGATCAGCATACTGTTTAGTTCCTGTCTGAGACTGTGGGGTTGACAGCACACACAATGGCAAAAATGAGTCACCCTGCAGCTCATCCCCAAGAATCCATCAGAGCAGCAACTGAGTGAGGTCCTGAGGACACTGCTTACAGGGGAATCCTGGGAGACACTGTGGCAACTTGGCGAACCGGAAATGCCAAGGAAGAATTGTCCGCAGGTGGTTGCAAATGGCTTGGTTTCTGTTCAGTCAAAATCTGCTCCGTCTGAGTTGGGACTGTCTCTCTCTAGCTTTTATTTACCTTAGGGCATATTTTATTTGGTGGATCAGGGAGGACATTGGCTTTCCAGAATGAGGCAGCAGCTGGGAAGTGAAGGGGGCTGTGACTGAGAAGAAACCTTGCAGAGTGAAGGGCACAGAAGTAATTAATGAAAGATGGCGAAGGCGCTCGTTCCTATTGGCTGCCACAGTGTGAGAAACTTTCCAGTGCCGAGGGAGTGTTGTCGAGGAGAGAGTGTTGTCATCTGAATTCATTTGCATAACAATGAGCCAAACTCTTATTATGCATAGGGATGCTAATGGGCACCAGCTACCGTGCAGTTCCATGGGAAAGCTGCTTCCCTTGAGGATGCAGCCTCTTCCTCCTCCCCCATCCAACCTCTCCTCCTCCCCTCCCCTTTCCAAATCTATCCACCCCTTCACCCACCCACCCCTTGCACAGTGGAACGCTAGATACCCTCATCCTGTGGAGTCCTCACCTAGCTTCAGGGCCTATGGCAAGGACCCTGTGGTGTGAGACAGAAGGGGTACTTAACAAAATCTCCCCAGAGTCAAGATTCTCCTCACCTCACACAAAATGATCAGAAGGAGGTGACCAAGAAGGAAGTGCAAATGGAATAAAAACAGTGGATCCTTAACAGTGCTAGACCTTTCTTGCTGTAGTTGCTGATTTTGGTGGGATGTCTGGAAGAAGATCAGGCAGAGGAAAAGATACCACAGTGTGGGTGGGATTAGGCTGTGGAGTGCCCAGGGTAAGGGCATAGGCAAAGGAGGCACTGACTTTTCATTTTTTCCAGGACCTTGAAATCTGTCAGGCAGCCGGGTTGTTCCCTAGCTTTCCCAGCAGCCCTGCCTTGAAAAGAGACTTAAACTTGGCCGAGTGCAGAGTTCTGTCTAGCTCCCACCACTGTCTCTGGGAAAGCTGCAGAATCCAGCAGGGCAGGGCTGGAAGCCAGGTTATTTGGATTCAGATCCCATCCCTGCTGTTTACCAGCCACCTGACTTCCAGTCTGTGATCAGTTTGCTGTGTTTTGCTCTGGCTTCTTTACAGGTGAAACAGAAAACAAATGTGGTTTCTTCACTGGGCTGTTGCTTGGTACATGTGGCATATTGTGGGCACTCAGTGGAGGCTGGGTATCACTAGCTCCCTTTCTTCTCTAACTAGCTTCCACCATCTTCACATCTCTTAGGTCAGTCAATCTTAACCTGTGGAGCCAAGCAACCCTTTCACAGGGGTCTCCTAAGACTATCTTGCATATCAGATATTTACATTATGAATCATAACAGTAACAAAATTACAGTTATGAAGTAGCATTGAAAACAATTTTATGGTTGGGTGTCACCACAACATGAGGAACTGAATTAAAAGGTGACAGCTTTAGGAAGATTGTTTCAGTTCAGGTCAGAGATGCCACTGACCAGCTCCCTACACTTCAACCTTTGTCCTTCTTCCCCCTCTGCCAGGCAGATGTTGAAAGATACAAGATCGCATCCCATGGGACCGGATGCTCATGCCCACAGTGCTCTGAGGAAGAGACTGCCCTTGTTTTGTCACCAGTTGCTATAAGTTCCACAGGGCTTATTTCGAATGAATGTGTCTCAGGGCATGAAGTGTTCTTTCTCCCACAGATTAAGATTCCAGTGCCTGAGTGGAAACAGTTGCTTTGATATAGGAACTTTTGAGTTTTCTATCTTTGCCTTGCAGTGACTCTGAAAACACCTCCCAAGCAAGGCTCATAGTCTACCTACTGGTTGCAAGGAAGGGCCCAGTCACTGCAGCTATATTTTTCACACATTGAAAACAAAGCCAAACCAAATTAAAAAGCTCTTAGCTGGGCATAGTAGCTCATGCCAATAATCTTAGCACTGGGAACCGAGGCGGAAGAGTCAGTACCAGAGCCAGCCAGGGCTACACAGTAAGTTCCAGGGAAGTTTGGGCTGTAGAGGGAGAACCTGTCTCAAAACAGCAAAAGCAAAACAAAAGATAAGGCCAAAAAAACAAAAACAAAACCCAAAAGAAACAAACAACCCAATGTAACATGCACAAAGAAAACAAAACCTCTTCTTGCTTAATTTGGAGAACCATCAGTGCTGTCTGACCCATACTGTCATTTAACATTTCAGAAGAGAAAATATCTGAGACCTTCATCAGAAGGGCCGGTGAACACGGACAACCTGAAGGTGCTATGGTAGAGTATCAGCTTGTGATACTTCGGCAAGATCATTGAGACAGTAGAGGTGATGAAGCAAGCAAGAACCCCCACCCCACTTGGCCTTCTTCTTCAAATAGTTCTTACAAACATTTTCTACAGCTTTTCACTGATAGGCTGACATCAATATTTGGGTTGATATCCAGGAGAGGATCATTTGGTCTTACCCGAAGGAAGAAAATAGCCCTGGCCTGCAGTTTCTATGTGAGGGAGACAACCTTGAACTTCAGGTCCTCCCGCCTCCACTTTTCTTGTGGTGGGATTACAGCTACACAGCACCACACCCAGTTCCCCTACAGGAAGCTTTCATCAATGCAAGCTATCAGAAGCCCTAAAACAAATGCTTATGAAATGTGTTTACCAATAAGTAAAATACCAAGTCAGCTGAGGAGCTGGTAGCCAGGGATCAAAAGAACTCAAATGAGAGACTAGGGAGATGGCTCAGAAGGCATTGTGCTGAGTTTAGATATCTTGCACCCAGAGCTGGACATGATAGTGTGCCTATAATCCCAGTGCTAGGGAGGCAAGGACAGGGGGATCCCTGGGGCTCAGTAACCAGCCAGTCTAGCTGAACGATGACTGTATTGAGAACAAGGTGGATTGCCCCTTAGGGATGATGTGCAAGGCTGACCTCTGGCCTCTGAGTGCATGTGTATATGCAGGCATGAATGCACAAATGAACATACATACAATTTTGTGAGCTATTAATTAATTAATTAATTAATCAATCAATCAATCAATTAATTAATAATTTTAAGGATCCACATGACCTTCAGCAAGTAAGAAGAGAAGCCATGGGAATTTTAGTTTCTTGAGGGGTTGGTCCCACCAAGGTGGAGATGAACAAGAACGTCAGACTCGGGTACAGCTTTTGCAGGAATCAAACAGGATATTTGTATCCAGGAAGAAAACAGCTAAGGATATTGACTCTAACTTTTATGGATCATTACTAACAATAAATGTAATTTCTACTTTCAAAGCACATAGCTTCCTAAGCCCTCAGCCTCTACCTTGTTGTGTGAAACATGGGATGTACTACTTTTTGACTGTTCTCTGGGAACCCTGTTATAAATTAGCCAGGCTTTGATTTGGCTTCAGTCAACATCTAGCTGAACAGTATAAATAATAACTTTGATTCCAATTTGCAGACAGAAGGCCTAATTGCCTCCAGACTGTACAGCTGTTTGCCCTCTTTAGTCCCTGCAGATCCTTCCCCTTACCTCCTCGTGCTCCCTTCCTCCAACGTGTCCCATTTGTTTCTGTGCAGCTGGGCTACGAGTGGGAGGGAAGGTGGTTCCCAGAGCAGTCATGGTGAGGAAAGATCCGGAGAATGAGGCAACGGAGGTGGCAAAATCCAGATGCACCTCAGGCCCCATTTTGGTAAAGGCTTTATTAGGTCTGCTCACAAAACAGGATTAGTAATACCAGGCAGAAGGTTAGAATTTGCATTTGCACAGATTCCCCACAAAAGCCTAAGGTTTGCCTGCATCCTGCTGCCTGCCAGGCCTAGGTGACTTTCCACTAGGTCCTCCAGAACTCTATGAATGGCTTCTTTTCCAGCAAGTGTTCAAATTTCCAGGCAAAGGAAAAGAAAAGGAAGCCTTTGCAATCTCACCATGGTTCCTAGCTTTTAGAGAGTTGAGCATTCTGTCTTGTTAGATGTGCTGGTTCATGTCTGTGATCTCAACACTATGTAGAAAGGGACATGAGGAGGGAGGGGAGTTGTAAGGGAGAGACTAAGAAAGGAAGCCAAGAAGGGAAGAAGAGGAGGAGGGGAGAAAAGAAGGAAGAAGGAAGCTAAAGAGGGAAGGAGGAAAGAAAGGAAATATTTCCTTCTTCTTTTTTTTTTGGTGACCAGGTCTCTCTGTGTAGCCCTGGATGTCCTGGACTCACTTTGTAGACCAGGCTGGCCTTGAACTCACAGAGATCTGCCTGCCTCTGCCTCCCGAGTGCTGGGATTAAAGACATGCGCCACAACGCCTGGCACAAGGAACTATTTCTTAATCAGAGAGAATTTCAACAGGGACTATTTTATTTAACTTTTTACTTTTTGATTCTCTACATCCATAAACATTGAGTATGGTTAAAATAACCACATATCTAGCTATAGAGTTGGCTCAGTGGTTTAAGAGTGATTGCTGGATGGGTGGGAGAGGGAGGGAACGGTGGGAGGGTGGAACCGGGAGGGGTGGAAAGAGGGCACTATGAGGGAGATGTAACTTGATGTAATAAATAAACATTATAATAATAATAATTAAAAAAGAGTGATTGCTGCTCTTCCAGGGAGAAGTTTGGTTCCCAACACTAACATGGTAACTCACAGAGGATTGGAATTCCAGTCTCAGGTTGTCTCACCACCTCCTTTGGCTGCCTAGAGCACCTGTAGACACATGTACGCATATGCATAAACACACACACACACACACACACACACACACACACACACACACACACACACACAAGAGTCCCTGTCTCTCTTGACGCATACTTTTTCCTTCTGAATCTTTTGAAGAAACGTGAACCTGAGAAATTAGCACCATTCTGCCCTTGTTCTTGATTGGCCCGATGACATTTACAAAAGTGACCAAAATATGATGCTACTCTTTGTTGTGGAAGCAAAGGTGAACACAACATTACCACTGAAGGCTCCAAGTGTGGCCTCCTTGGAAGGAGGGGCTAGAAAAGAGAGCCTGGGATGCACTATAGTCCTGAGAGGAGAAAGTGGTAACCAAGAACTCTGGGTGCAAAAGGGAAGTGCTGAGCCTACTTAGGAGAGAGGCTCCCTGAAGGCTATGACTCACAGGCAGTTGTAGGGTGAGTGGGAGGACAGTCCAGAGGGGCAGCAGAGAGCACTCACTCACATGCCCAGCTGGGAGAACCAGCAAGGAGTGGCTGATTTTGGGATATTGTTTTAATCAAGACATAAGGTGCTTTAGCACAGGCAGAGAGAAATCCCCCGAAAGAAATGCAAGGCTGGAATAAAAAAAAAAATGGATCCTCCCTTAGTTGGTGTGTATGTGTTCACGTGTGTGGGTGCACTGTGTGTATATGCATGCATATATGTGAAGGCTGGGCATGATATCAGGAATCATACCGCATTACTCTTCTGCCTTATTCATAGAAACAAGGATTTTCAATTTAACGAGCTTACTCTGGGGACCCTGAGTCTCCACATTCAGAAGCTGCAGTTATAGGTGGGTTGCTATACCCATTCTGCAATAATTTTTTTTGGAGGGGGGGATCTGATACTCTTGTGGCAATCTCTCCAACCCCAAGATTGTATTTTATTATATAAATGTTGGCCAGGGTGTCAGGGAGCCTTTGGAATATTTTAACAGGAGATGAGTCTAATCAGAATTGTTTTAGAATGATTGCTCTTCAGGTAACATTGAAAACACAGTGAAAGAGTGTGAGCTCAGAACTGGAGAAGGATGTTCAGGCTGTAATCCAGGAGGAAGCCTTTCTGATTAGAGCAGAGGTGATAGTAAAGGAGATCCACACTAAAGAAATGTACAGAGAAAAAAAAAACAAAAAAACTGGAACATCATAGGAGCTGAGTGGGAGGAATGAGCTGACACGATCTGTGGTTCTAACTGGAGATGTGGTGGGTCCTTCCACTATAACAAGAAACAAGGACCTGTCATTAGTGATGTCATTAGTGTTGGCTCCGTTGACAGAGTCTGTGCAAATGAAGCTGTTTAATCAATGCTAGCTGTTTGCAGGACTATTTGCATGTCCTCCTGAGCAGGTTAGCGTTGGTGGTGTGCAGCCATGGAGGTTTAAGGCAATGCTCTGTTTATTCTAGATTGGGCTGAAATGAACATGGCTTACCTTGAGAGAACACACAGACTAATAATGAGAGATAGGGGTGCAAAGATTGATACTCAAAAGAACAGTTCTTAAGGCTGTGAGATGAGATTGAAAGAGAATATCGAAGGTTCCCTAAAGCAGGTTATGGTTAAAATCTAGATAGGACTGGGATATGTAGACGCTGGGGGCAAGCACCCAAGAGAGAGGGAAAGACATTAATAAAAATAGGCCCAAGAGTTTGGGGAAAGAAAAGGTAGAAGGAAGAGGAGGGGGAAGGACAGAGGAGGAGGGAGACAATGAGGAATTACAGGGGTTGGGAAGGCAGAGGAAAAGAATGGACAGGTCCTGGAATGTGAGAATCATGACATGAATATCAAGTAAAAAAATCAAGGGAGCAGTGAAAGCTGCAGTAAGATTATGCAAAGACACCCTGTTAGTCTTCTATCTGTATTGGCCCCACCATATTGGCCCAGAGAATCTGACTCTGAAATCATGCTAGTCTGGTCCCATCCCTTCCTTGGGATGATACCTGTGTTTGCCCTTGCGGCGTTGTTTTCATGATGCTCAGGTGGAATGCCATTCATTTGAGTTGATAGCCAGGGTACCAACCCCACGTTTGAGAAGCTATTTCTGTGTGCTGGTGTTTCCTTCACCTTTATCCCCAAGAAAGATCTGCAGACTGCCGTCCACCCTGACGCCCTCAGTCACCAACAAACTTATCCATACACTTGGCCACTTCACTCTCTGTTCCAGATGGACACACACTTGCATGTAACTTTGCTTGCACGCTAAATGGACTAGAAAGAAAAATGCTGGGTCCTATTGTACAGCTAACTTCGGTAATTGGTCCAATAGAAAGCTTTCAAGTCTGATGACAAACGCGCTTTGTGACTTGTGTTTACAGGTGATAGATTCTTGGACGTTTCCCTTTATCTAGGTAGCTCTAGCTCTCTCCTTAGACTTTTTTCTCTCTCCACAGCCTCTGAGAGAGTCTAGTCCCAAGAGAAGGAAGCTTACAAAGTTTCCTTAATGCAAAGGAGTTTGGACGTGAACTTGAATGGCTATTGAGCTGATTTTCCAGCTGACAGGAGATGGTTAATTGTATGCAGTCTATGGGGTTCTAAAAAAAAAAATCTGTCTGGCCACATTAATAGCGGCTTGAAATTTATGGCGTGAGACCATTGAGGGTGATAAGGAGGAACTCAGGACCCTGGCAACTCCAAGTAATAACCTCTCTGGTGGGAATAAAAGTCCATGAGAGAGGGGTTTACAGATCCCGGATCTCCGTAAAGAGAGATAACAAAGCTAAGCAAGGTATAATTCAAGATATTTCACAGTTATGCCTCTCTCTCTGACATATCAGGTAGCTGTTTTAAAGCATTTACATCTCTTTGGGTAGGGGATTAAAGCTGGGATTATGGCATGATGTGTCTATGTACCATAAGGGCAACAATCTTTTTCTTATATGTTTTAATTTGTGTGTCTTCTGTCTAGAGTAGACTCCCGCCATCATGGGTCACTGAGTTTGAGTCTAACTACTCACTGGTTCTCACTAGTCTAACATAGATAGAAGACACATAAAGTAAAATCATTAAAACATGTAAGGATAGTGAGTATTCTATGTATGCAGGCTGAGACAGTCTCATGTAGCAGCATAGCTAGAAACTGGACATAGTAAACTCTCTGTAGCTGACGATAACTTCTCTACAGCTAAAGATGGTCTTCAACTCTTGAAATTCCTGCCTGTGCCTCCCAGATGCTTAGATTATATGCATGTACCACCACATGTATCTTCTGATATTTTTATTTGAATAATAAAACGTAAGAGAAGGAACTTATTGTGAGTGAACACGTGGATAGGTTCCCCTTTTACATTTCTTTGACTTCTAAGTCATATGATATGCACTGATGTCACCCATGGAGGGAAAACATCTACTCTTTCTCTTGGGGAGATGCAGTGTCCTTGGGACGAGCTATTCTAGTGAGGAACATTGAAGATTGTGTTCTTTTTTTTTTTTTTTTTGAGACAAGGTTTTATGTATCTCAGACTGGCCTTGAACTCACTCAGGAGCCGCAGATAACCCTGAACTCTTGAACCTCCTGCCTTCATCTCTGGAGTGCTAGGATTACCCACATGCACCATCACAACCAGGGTGCTGGGGAGGGTCCCAGGCTTTGTGTATGCTAGGCAAGCACTCTGCCAACTGAGCTTCACCCACAGCCTTTTGGAACAAGCCCCTGTCAATGGTAGTGGGAGCTGTGGTCCTCTGTCCAGAAGCCTGGGGTAAGATGAAGACTCTGTGACAGCTCCCTCATAGTCTGTCCCCTACTCTCTGACCCTGGTTTAACTCTCAAGTCTGCAGAAGAGGCCTCTGGTGGTTGCTTCCTCACCTGTGACCGTCAAGAGTGCTAGCAAGCCCAACTTCACAGGCTCAAGGGAGGATCACAGTACTGAAGGACGCAGCACGAGTTGCTAAGTAGGTGCAAGTCCAAGGTACAATGTAGCTGTACATTCTGCATTTCTAGGGCTCACATGCCCTGAAAGAACACATATAAAATAGCTATTGCAGATGTTTACTGAACCCGGAGTGTGATGACTCCTGCTTTGCATTTTATATATACATAACGTCTCTCTCTCTCTCTCTGTAGCCTTGTCTGGCCTGGAACTCACTATGTAGCTTAGGCTAGCCTGGAACTCCTGGCCATCTTCCTGACTCAGGAAGTATTGGGGTCATAGTCACGAGCCCCCCCCCCCCCCGCCAGGTAGAGATTTTCCAATTCATTCTTCTGCTACAAGTGTGCTCCCATTCTGCCTCAGTCCTTTTCCAGCTTGACCTTGGGGTCCACCCTGGAGTGTGGTTGACATACCCAGTGGCACTACATTAGAGAAAACCGATTTTCTCTCTCCCAGAAGGTATCAGCTGCAAGTAGATTCTTGGTGAGGGGTGGGATCTTGGGTTCGTTTCCCCTTCTCAATGCTGAGATTTTGTCTTCTTGGAACCTGTGCAGGTCTTGTGTATTGCCATAGTGTCTGTTAAGTACATATGTATATCAGCCCTTTCGGGAATTGCCTCTTTGAAAAACTTATAACTTATTTTATGTGCATTGGTGTTTTGTTTAAATATGTATTTGTTCACCCCATAGACAGAACTGCCACATGGGTGAGGAGAATTGAACCTCAGAAAGAGCAGGCAATCCTCTTAACCACTGAGCCATCCCTCCCACCCTGGAAATTACCTCTTAAAGCTTCCCTGAGTGCACAAGACAGTACCAGAAGCTGCAGACCGACTGCGCAAACACATGAGCCTGTAGGGTACATATCACGATCAAACTATGAAGGAGACATTTTAAGAGCCAGAATAATGGAAGAAGACAGGGTGGCAGGGTTGCAGCAAGAACTTGATAGGGGTGCAAACACCAGGGCCATGAGAGGGATGTGTGCGCTGGGGAATGGTGAAAGGCCAGGTGGGAGGGGGACGTGTGGGAGGTGCTGTGTTTTGTTATGCAAATAACCCAGGACCAGTAAAGCTATGGGGTGGGAAGATAGTGGTGAATTGTTGGGGCTGCTTTCAGAACACCCTGGGAGGTGATTGGGCAGTGATTTGGAAGCTGCCATGACAGCCTTATAGGGAAATGAGGGCAAGCAGCAGAAACTCCTTCCTTGGCTCTTGACGGGGCTCCAGCTGTTCTGCCATGTGCTTTTCAAGTGACCTTGGAAGTTGCTGGGAAAACGGAGTGTAGAGACCCGCTTTGCTTCCCCAGACTTTGTGGCTGTCCTCGGCCCCACTTCAGGCTTGGGGAACCTGGCTTCTATTCGAAGATAACTGTTACCTTGCAAGAGTGTGGTCAATGTGGTCTCTTGCTGTGGGTCCATGTTCTGGGATCTGCAGCCTGGGTCTGACTTCTAAGCCCCAGCAGGAGGTGGTTCACCATTTGGATTGGTGGGTCACAAGGTCAGGGCCCCACCTGTATCAGTGATTAAGTGTGTGACAATGGGAAAACTGAAACTAAAAATGCAGCTGCCACCCCTTTGGTTTCTGCATCTGGGGGAGGTTTCTAAACTGGAAGCTGTCATTTCCCAGAAAGCAGGGTCCTACTGATACCTGGGAGCATAGTCAGGGTTTTCTGATGGCTTCTGAGACTTGGAAAGCAGCTCCCAAAAGACAGACTAGTACTTGGGCAAAACCAAAGACAACCTATATAAAACCGCTTGTTCTCTGTAAAGGAAGCTACTTGATAGGCCTCTCCCACTTCCTTCTTTTCTTCCTTCCCTCTCTCTCTCTCTCCTCCATTTCTTCCTTCTTTCTGAGGGCTTACCCAGGCCCTCCAGGACGAGGTTGACACTGTTCTAACCTGTAAGTACTAAGAATGGTGCCCTATAGAGTGGAAAATTAGACTCCTATGGTCTGTTGTCTGATAGAAATTTCCTAACCTCATATGGGAAAGCCAGGGACGCTATCACAAAGGAGGGATGTGGGTGGATACCCAGGCATCAGGCATTCGTTGACTAAATAGTGTGGGGGAAAGATCTAAGCTATGATCCACAGCCCAGGGGAGATCACGCAAGCTCTCCAGAGCAGGAGTCAAAATTTGAAGTAAGTAAAAAACGTATCCAGACTAGGAATCCTGTGATTCTCAACTAGGGTAGCTCCATCCTTCTCTTCTGACACTGGGGGCATCTGGCAAAAGTTATAGATAGTATGTGTGGTAAATGTGGAAGATGGGTGTCAGCGGGCACCTGCCCTAGTGTCGTTCCTGTTGCTGTGATAAAGCACCCCGACAGAAACCAACTTCCAGAGAGAAAAGATGCGTTGCAACTCCTGATTGCAGGTTGCAGTCTATTGTTAGGGAATGTCAGGGAGCTAGAAGGGGTTAGGCACATCCCATCTACATCCAAAGTGAGCCGAGAGAGAAAAGCTGAAAGCATGAACAGGACAAGAGGGGAAAAGGAGGAAGCTAGCAGAGTATATGGAATTTCCATTCCTGGCCAACAATGACCTGAATTGTTGTGCTTCACCAGGCCCTCTCTCCCATGGTGGACTGAACCCTCTGAAGCCACGAACTAAATAAACCCTTCCTCCCTTTGAAGTTGCTTGTGTTAGGTTTTTGTTCATGGTAAGGTTGGCATGAAAAGTGACTGATACAGAGGGACCACGAGAAGAACTAAAGGTTTGCTTGGTGGTCTTTAGGGCTCAGTGTTTAGGTCCTTGGACAACCCAGAATCATACAAAAGCCATTGCTCCAAACTCTTAGATGGCAGCAGAAGCAAGGGAATGGTTGGGTACATTTCAGCACGGGTGTGTTTGCTCTTTCTATGTGGGTGATTCTGAACGCTGAAGAGGGGAAGACTCAGAACTTTTGCTACTTAATGAAGAAGAAAGCAAGACAAAATCAGATTTAGGTGCTCTGTGTAACAATGTCCTCTAAGATTTAGCTTTCTGCTTGGGGTCTTGGGACTAAGATAAACTTTTATAGTGCTTTTTTTTTTTGAGGGGGTAGACTCTCACATAGCCCAGGCTGGCCTTGAACTCAAGATGTAGCCTAGGATGACCTTGCTTGAACTTAAGATCCTCCTGTCTCTACTCCTCAAGTGCTGTGATCATAGGTGTGCAACCACCGTTGTCAGATTTATGTGATACTGAGGGCAGGGAGACAGAATCCAGGGCTTTCTGGATCTAGGCAGGCACCCTACCAACTGAGCCACACCCCCAGCACTGCTTTTGTGTTCACTGGGAAGCTTACACCAAAACCAAAGCAAAACTGTGAGTCCTCTGAGGAAGAGACCTCAGACTTAACAGGGGAAAGGTTTGCTTCTGTGTGGGATGCCCTCCTTCGAAGGCTGAGGATGCCATCTTGTCTCAGGTGGTCTCTTCTTCCAGCATCCTGGGGCGCTGCTTCGGGTATGATGGATGCTCACTTCTGTTCTCGATCTACGTTGCCATCCAAGGAGTTTTGGTGGTCTGCTGTGGAGCACGTGAGCCTGTGAGCATGTGTATGGTGTGCTGCTGGGACCAGAGAAACAGAGAAAAAAGGGAAGAGACAGGCCCTCTGAGCTTCTTGTTGGCCCAAAAATTAAAGGCAGAGAAAATCGTTATAAAAAATGGAAGAAGCTGCGACAAAGAAGCAGTGGCTTTTGGGGTGGATCCTCACTCAAGTGGGTGTGTACTTTCTTAAGGCTCTGCTCCGAAGTGGGAGGAATGCTGCCCCAAACAGTCCTTTGCAAGATGCTGCCCACTGCCTAGATCCTGTCTTCATCTCCACTGTTCAAGGCAGAAGGTCTGATGGAGATGGGATGATCTTCCAGTATGCAGAGAAGATTGGCAGGCATTCCCTGGGCTCTCTGCTGGTGTTCAGCTACCTTTGTGGTGCACTGCCCTTTCTTTGAATCTTTCACAAATCTCCTGACTTTGTTTGAACCTGTTCTGTTGAGTTCTTGGCATGTAAAGGCAACAGCAGGTTAATACGCCATTTGTCGGCGACTGACCGGGAGGATGCCCTGAGTAAGCAGAAAAGGACCTGTAGTCATAGTCGCTGGCTCCCATTCAGCAACAACTGGACACTTTTCCAGGGGAACTTTTGGACTGGATAGCTCAGAGAAGTCAAGAGTGAAAAAGGAGCGAGTTGAGAGGAAGAGGGAGTACAGATAGCCTATCGGGAGTCACAATGAGTTTCTGGGAAAGTACAGTATTTGGTTCTCTCTAACCTAGTTGCCGCTACCAATGCTTGAGTGATAATTACAATTTCACTTAAATCTCAAAGGCTGGCACAAACTAAAGCCTTGCTATATAGAATCAATTGGATGCTAATTAAATGCTAGATGACTCTACAATTCAGAATGATGAGTTTGCTTCAGATAATCCTTGTTTTGACATTAACTTATTTATTTGTGTGTGTGTGTGTGTGTGTGTGTGTGTGTGTGTGTGTGTGTGTATGTGTGTGTGTATGCCATGTGCCAACTCTGGAGGACAGAAGGTAACTTTAAGGAGTCTTTTTTTCTCCTTCCACACTGTGCCAGTTCTGGGAATCAAGCTTAGGTCATTCATTAGACTTGGCTGCAAGCACCTTCACACACAGGGCCAGCTCCTGGGCCTGTAAATAATCTTTCATTTACTTAAAAAAGGCAATCCATGCCATATTGATACCCAGGAAACCTTTTTAAGAGATATATTTATGTTTATTTTATGTATATGTGTGTTTTGTCTGCATATGTGTTTGTGAATCACATATATGCAGCACCTGAAGAAACTAGAAAAGGAGATCAGATCCCCTGGAACTAGAGTTACAGCTAATTATGAGCTGGCATGTTGGGAATTGAACCTGGATCCTCAGCAAGAGCAGCCAGTTCTCTTAACCACTGAGCTATCTCTCTAGCCCCAACCTAAGGAATTCTTGCTTCTAAGTTCTCCCTATTCCTTTTACTCCCTTGAGTAACTAATGCAGAAACACATATCTCCAGCTTTTGTTAACATACCAGCCATGCTGTCCTACCCGTCCTAGGTCTGAGATCTTACTTTCCTTTGTACCATGAGCTTTCTGCTTTGAGCTTGTCATGTGGTAGACAAGCAGGAAACATCTATTGTTATGAGAACTCTTAGGCAATGTGGCCACACCAAGTAGAGTAAGACAGTTTTTTTTCCCCTACTGTTTTTCCCATGAAGACAGTTTGATTAGTAGCTGATCTCTATCTGGACAGCTGAATGTCATTTGGCCCCAAGACCATTGACTGGCTACTGTTCCATGGTTAATTTTGGTTCTGGAGCTTCTGTTGGTTCAAGCTCCTTCATTGCTGCCTCCATTTTGGCAGCATGAGGTCAGACTTGGTTCTGACAGTGACCCTACTCATGCAAAGGTTGAATCAAAACGATTAGATAACATTGATGGAAATCAGAGGCAAAGGAGTCTGGGTAGAAAGAGAGGGTGAAGAGGCTGGGGCACTGGGGGGAACTTAGCAACTCTTCATCATTCTTTGCTGAAATCCCAGAAAACAGCTGCAGGGGGAGTGTAGAGTAGAATTCTCTGCTGATGCTGGGGTTCAGGCAGGGGCCAGCTGGCTGAGGAAGTCACGCTCAGATGTCACATGTTCCCTCGTGTTTGCTGAAGGTTTCAGAAATTTCACAACTGGTTTGGGGAGGTGGGTGACAGCTCTGTGGTCGGGGGAGACACAGACTCAAGCATGGCCACCCTGAGATCCATGGACCCCATTGTCAGAGAGATGGGCATCAGGGTACCTTCCTCTATCTCTGATTTGGGGGCATCAAGGAGTGAAGCAACTGTTCTTGTGTCAGCTTACAGCTATGGAACTCTTGCCCTTACTTCAAATATTCAAGTCCACAAATGTCTTCCTACGAGGCCCTTCATCTGCACAGTTAGGGCAGCAGCCCACAGATCCAGGGACGAAGATTTCTTTGCACAGATGTTACCTCCAAGCTCAGCTGTTTACTTAACTTCACAGTTTTACTGGTTTATCCTGTGACTTCTTCCACCTCCCAAGTTGTCATAAGTGGTCCCATGACAGAGATTAGCCATTTCTGGAGTCCCTGCTCTGTTTGTCTCCAGCTGGACCTGGAAGGACATTGCAATCTACTCCCTCACAGATCTTTGGCATGTCCCTATCTAGGGCTCCTTGGAGTGAGACATCACTGAGCCAGCTGCAAAAACGAGAACTCAGGAGAAAAAAGAATATCTAAAGCCACCCCCCCACTACAAAGAAAGAGAGTAAGCACCCCTGTTCCAAAATAATGAGTGTGGTGGAGGGTGGTCATCTCTTCTGATGCCCCTTGCATTCTGTAATGCTAAACAGTTGCAAGCAAGCTCCTTGGGGTACTGAGGAATGGGTGGGCAAGGTTGAAAATGCTAAGGAAACATACAAAATACTGTGACAGTTCATATTGTCAATTGACAGGATCCCCTCAGAGACAAGACTCTGGGAATGGCTGGGAGTGAGCGTCTATGATTGGTTAACTGAAGTGGGAAGACAGACCCTAAAGGCAGTCAGTACCATTCTATGGGCTGGGATCCTAAACCAAAAAGTAGAGATGAGCTGAGCACCAGCATTCTGAGACCTTTCCTTCCTTCCTTAAGTAGAGTTCGTCAAGTCTTTTGTCCCAGCATTGATGAAGGTAACTGTCACAGACACCGTTTCATACCCACAAAGTAGGAGCATCACATGTAACAGGTCTGATGACAAGCACCCATGTCAGCATGGGTGTGCAGGGGCTAGGATGATCCTTTATTGCTCTGCGAGCTGAAATGACCTGTGCACTTTGGAGAGCGGATTGGAAGTTTCTCATAAAGTTGAACATTTATATCTCCCGTGACTTGGCAGTCCTATTTGTAGGTACTTACCCAACAGAGATTTATATGGACTTTATTCACAGTAGTGCCAAGCTGGACAGAGTGTAGAAGACAGGGAGAAGCACAGATAAGCATATTATTACATGGTTGTGCAATAACATACTACACAGTCGGGCAATGAAAAACCACTGGCACACAATGGCGGAGGTGAGCCTCAAGATATATGTTAAGTGAAAGGTGTCTGGTATAAATGGACTCATACTGTAAAATCCGAGCCAGTTACGTTGAGAACAGGGGATTGACCAAAAAGACGAGATGAATAGACTGTTGGGGGTGATGGAGATGTTCTCTAGTTAGATGGGGATGGGATGTTGGGTATGCAGATGTGTACATAGCTCAAAATCCAGGTAATTTACTGATGGCAAAGTTTTTTTTTTTTTTATTTGTTGCTTTTGTTTTTCCCACAGTAAAACAAGGAAGGAGGAATCTGAGAGGAGACGCAAGGTTTTGAATACTTTTAGGGGAGTTGTGGCCATGCAGCGGGATGCACCTCTTCATTGAGTGGCATTACCTTCTGTTCATTAGCATTGTGCGACTTTTCCCAAGCTGACATGAACAAATAAATGTCTAGTCACAGGTGCTGACACCAGACCAAAGAAACCATATCACCCAGATCCAGCTTGATAACCCAGTGAGTTTGGGGAACTAGTCACAGGAATGTGGATGAGGTAGTTACTTACAGCTATGGGTAACTCAAAGACAGGCATATCACCAAAAAGCCCACCTTGGTGTGAGTAACAGCAGGAAAGATGCCTCTCTGGGGCTCCCTACTTGTAGGAGAGTCTCTTCTGCAACATTGGTGTAACCTTGGCAAGGAGCTTTGCAAATCTCTAGGTGTTAGGAGCTTGCTGAAGCTTGCAGTTTTGTTCACTTCCTAAGTCCTGACGAGCCTCCCACTAGTTGGGAATGTTTCAGTTTGGAAGAAATAGCTACTCAACAGTAAGACACTATGATAGGTTCTTGAGATTGGACCCATTTCAAAGGAAGAGATTCTTTTGGCTCAGGGTTTCAGAGATGTCAGTTCAAGGACAGCTGACTATTGCTTTGGGGCCCTGGTGAGTCAGTGTCCTGCTAGAGCGAAGCTACTCACCTCAAGGTAGCCAGGAAGCAGAGAAAGAGAGAATCAGAAGTAAGACGCACTCCCTCAAGGGCACACTGGACAGCGAACTTCTTCCACCAACTCAGCTCCACCCACTTAGAGTTTATTTATATAGGGATTCTCGAACGGACTAATCCACTGGTTAAGCCACAATGCTTATGCCTAATCACTCCTTGCCCCCAGTGTTTGGACCCATCTGCTAGGGACCAAACTTTCATCAGTTAAGCTTTTAGGAGGAAACTCATTTGCAAACCATCTCATTCAACTGCAAAATGAACAACTGAGACTTTAAGAAGTTACTTATAAGCTTTGAAACGAGGTCTTGAAGTGCAGACACACAGAGAACTGGTATCCAAATTGGATCTAAATACCTAGGTTGACCTAGGGCCACTGGTCATCTCTCCCGCATAAGGGATGCTCCGTGTGGATTCACTGGGAGAGAGAGAAAGAGACTGTTGTCAGCTGCGGGCTTAGCTCAGTTGCCTGCAGGAACAAGGAGATGTCAGCAGAAGGAAGCTGGAGGTGTCTGAGCATGCTCACTCAGCAGTGTGGAGGTTGAAAGCTATCATCCCAAGGATAATGTGTCTTCCTGAGTCAAGACAGGTATGTTGTGGGGAACACACACCCAAGTGCCCAGAGGAGACAGCCTGTTTTGACGGAGAACCTGGAACACCCAGGATTGGACCTGAGAGTGTGGCATGATCCAGATAAACGTCCCTGTCTCTGCCTCAGCTTGCTCCCTTCCCATTGATTCTGTCGGGCAGTCGTCATAGAAGCTGGCTTGTGAGAGAGGTGACAAAAGAGAGCTATACAGGGAAGAGTGACACCGCTCTTCCTCAGCAATCACGAGTTAAGGTAGAGGGAGGTTTGACAAACCATTTCCAATATTTCCTGGGAAGGAGATTCCAGTTGTTGAACCTCAGCTTCAAAAGACAGCTGCATAAACAAGAAACTGTTTGTTTATTTAGAGAGTGATAAGAAAGACATGTCTGCCTCTCTCCCTGCCCAGTGGTACCTCTCCATAAACATTTGGGGCTGAGTAAAGATACCAGCTTCAAAATAAAATCTACAGAGTGAAGGCAAAGAAATTTTGGTGATTTTGGTCCACACAGGTTACCTGTCTACTCAGCTGTCCACCAAGCATCTCCAGCCACACCAGCACTTCCCATAATTTAAGTGACCCCACCTTTCACTCGGTTATGGAAGATAGGCCCAGGTTGTTCTTGAGGCCACCAGCATTTCTAGTCTCGTGTCCTCCTCTTATGCAGTCCCTTCCATATGGTTTCATTGCAACTGCCTTATCTTTTTTTCTGAGTCTTTACCTTGTATGCAATGGAATAATTGGGAGAGAGTATTTTGGGCATCCATATGTGTATATGGTGTGGTATGTGTGTGCATGGATGTTCATATGTGTGTAGGCAGGTGCACCTACATGCACGTATGTATGTATGTTGTATGTTGTATGTTGCATGTATGTATGTATGTATGTATGTATGTGGATGCTAGAGGTTGATTTTGAATGCTTTCTTCAGTTTCTCTCCCTTTATATATTGAGATGGGGTCTCTCACTGAAACCCAGAGCTCACACATTCATCTTGTCTAGCTAGCTAGTTTGCTCTAGCAACCCCCTGTCTTTACCTTCTGAACAGTGAACTTAGAGGCAGGCCACTATACCTGCCTGGCATTCATATGGATAGCAGATATCTGAACTCTGATTCTCACACTTGCACAGCAAGCACTTCACCCACTGAGCCACCCCTCCCCCAGCTCTAAGCAAGGGATTTCAAAGTAGTCTCTCTGCCCCCATGTTCAGATAGCAAGCTTAGAATGATGGGTTGGTATGGGGCAGCAATGTCTTCTTTTTTTAACACACAAATGTTCCTGTCATTATCTAGTGAAAATCCTTCCTAAGTTTATGTGATTCCATTCCTGTTCTTTATCTCTCAACTTACTCTCTGTTCTGCACCTTCTCACATTCAATCTTCATACCAACTCACCTCCATTTATTCCCAAATCCAACCTTGTTGCACATCTCCTTTATTTTCCTTCCCTCCCTCCCTCCTTTTCTCCCTCTCTCCCTTTCTCCCTCATTCCTTCCCTCCTATCCTTCATTCCTTCCTTCTTTTCTTTCCTTTCTTCCCCCTCCTTCCTCCTTCCCTTCCTGTCTTCTTCCCTCCCTCCCTTCCTCCCATCTTTCCTGTCTTCTTCCTCCTTTCCATCCTCTCCTCTCTCCTCCTTCCCCCCATTTTTTTTGTTCATTATATAGTCCTGGCTGGCATAGACCAGGTTGGCTTTGAACTTGGTGTGTTCCTCCTGCCTCTCCTCTCAAGTGCTGGGTTTGCAGGTGTGCCCCACAAGGCCCAGCTACACCTATACATTTGGTGAACAGTTCCTTTTCTGTGCCCTGTCTTGCCCCAGGTAAAGTACCTGCCTCTTCCAGAGAGCACTCCCTTCCTACCAGTCTCCATGTCTGTACAGAATTCTGTACACATCTCAGCACTCAATACTCTTGTACGTTCATTTCACTTGTACCCTTTCCTCTGACCTCTGTATCATATTATCTTTGGAGCTCACAAGCAGGTCCACAATAGATAGTTGAGTCTATTGATCTAACTGACTGCTTTGTGACAGAGTAATTTTGCTTCCTAATCTCTAAGACTCAATTTCAATTTAGGATTATAGGAATAAAAGTGACTTTGTGTTTCAATGAACTCATCAGTAAGTCTGTCTCAAGCTCCTGGTGGGTGTCAAATGCTCATCTAGTGCTAGAGATCAGTTAAGGGAGAGGGAGAAGCTGGAAGCCTCAGGGGAAGAGAGGCTTCAAAACATGCTCATGGCAAATCTTATTTCAGGAGGCAGTGGTGTCATGGAAGAGGAGAATGGGTTATGGAGTGCCTGGAGTGAGGATAACATCTATACAAGATCCTCAGGTAAGGTTCCTTACAACAGGAAAATTTGAGCTAAGATGAAAAACAGAAAGGAGATGACAGGAAAGACTCTTATGAAAGAGGTTTTTAGGTCAAGATGGTAGTGCGTGTAAAGGCCCTGAGGCAGTGAAGGGCTTGAGAGATTTATGAATAAGAAACAAGCTGAATGGTAGGAACCTAGGAAATAGAGTATAGGAGCTGGACTGTATAGACCCAAAGGTTGGTAAATCCTCTCTATCGAGAGCCAGATGGGAAACGTTTGGGCTCTGCAGTCAGGAACTCAATGCACACTATTGGGATTTGAATGTGAAATGTAACACACACACCCCCAGGCTCCCTTGTTTGAACACATGGCCTGTAGCTAGGGGTGCTGCTTTGGGAAGGTTGCAGAGCCTTCAGGATGGAGAACCTCACTGGAGGAAGTGGGTCTTTGTGCCTGTGCCTTGAGGTTTTGTAGCTGGGCCTCATGTCCTGTCTTTTCTCCTAACTGTGGATATGAAGGGACCACTTGACCTCTTGCTCCTGTGCCTTCCCTACCTTGGTAGACTGTGCGCCCTGGAACTGTGAGCCAGGATAAACCCATCCTTCCTTAAACTGCCTCTTGTCGTTTGTCATAGCCACAAAAAAGCGACCAATACACTCCAGCAACTCACCTTGTCCACCACGGCAAGGTCACATGTGGAAGATATGTAGACTTATGTGTGTATGGTTGGCTTTGCAAAACCAAGCAGGTGGGCCAGATTAGGTATGTATGTAGGTTTATAATTTGCCCTGGAGTAGGGGAGCTAATTAGTAAAGGATTTGGATTTTATTCAGAGGGACAAGTAGTTATTGGATGGTCAGCATTTGCTTTAATGAGATTCCCTATGACATAATTTAGCACCTAAAAGTTGTATTTCTCCTTTTATTCTTCCTTTGCTGTTACAAACTCTATTTCCAATTTTTTTTTTAACTGAAAAGGCGGGGGTCTGTGATGCTTGCTTGTGCCTTTTAGTGGTAACACAAGCTTCGGTTAATTGCTTAATATCCATTGCCCCAGTTTCATTCTTTGTAGAATAGTAATAGTAATGCCTGTCTCTAAGAGTTATTAAATGGATTAGATACAATTGTGCATATAAAACATCTGACAAAATAGAGGCTCAGTGACTGAATGCATTTTTCTTTGCTTATTTCTACTGACACCCATATGTGCCATCCTGCAGCCAATACAGGAATAAATATAATCTTAGTAATTGGGTTCAACAAGTCAATCGCTGGGCTGAGGAGGTGATCAGTCAGTAAAGCGCTTGCCATTCAAGCATGAGAACCTGAGTTTGGATACCTGGTCTCCTTGTAAAAGCCAGGTATGCGTCTTTAAGTTCAGTGCTGGGAGGACAGAGATGAGCAGATCCCTGGAGCTCACCGCCCGGAAGCCCGGACTCATGTCCAAATTCTAGGTTCAGAGAGAGAGAGAGAGAGAGAGAGAGAGAGAGAGAGAGAGAGAGAGAACTTGCCTCAGGAACATAGCGTCTAGAGTGATTTAGGAAGACATTGACAGATGCCAACCTGTGTTCTCTTTACACGTGCCTGCATGCGAGTGTTCGTGCAAGCATGCACAGACACAAACAAATACACACACCAGCACACACAATTTTGCAATAACAGTATGAGAGAAAAAGCTAACTGTGTCATAACTAGGTGGTTTGGTTACTGTAAGAGCTAATACAACTGTAGCTTAAAGTAACAGAAGCCCCCTTTGTGCCTCCTGACTGTGGGCGTAACAGGACCGTCTGGCCTCTTGCTCCTGTTGTCCTGCCTTCCCTGCCACGACTGACTGTATTTCCTGACGCTGTGATGATTCTTTTTATGCTTAGATCTTCTTAAGGGAGAATGTGGAAGCGTGAAATAATATTAATTGGATTAAGTTCAGTATAAAATCCTGAAAAACTCAGGAGTTGTGTCCAACAATTGTGTCACCTTTGTGTATATATATATATATCCCTGCAGACATGTCTTGCTGTTTGAAATTCATGCAAATTTGAGACTATCTCATCATGGTCTATTTACTCCATAGGGGGAAAAATATTCTCAGGCCTGGAGAAATTTCTCAATGTTTAATATGAAACAATGGCTACTCTTCCAAAGGACCTGGGTTCGATTCCTGGCATCCACATGACAGCTCATGACTATCTGGAACATAACTCCAGGGGATCTAACGCCTTTTACTGGCTTTCATAGGCATTAAGTATGCAAGTGGTACATAGATATTTGCAGGCAAAACACCCAAAGACATACACGAAAATAAATGAAATTAAAGTAAGAATTACACTCCAGAAACCCAGACTAAAATAGGTCTAATCTCTGAATGATGGAGAGACAGCCACTTAGAGTGGTTTACCTGAAAGAGTTCTTGGGAGACCCTAGAAAAATCCAGAAGAAAGGAAGTGTAAGAAAGGAAAAGAAGAAAGGAGAAGGAAGAGAAAAACATGGAAATGAGAGCAAGGACATGTTTCTTCTTGGTTTTACCCAACTTAAGCTCTGTGGTTACTAGAGGATAAAAAACCATGCGACTCTCAGAGAAAGAAGCAGTGTGTGTAAGGACCAGTGGTAAATGTCTGCTCTTGTTTGGTTTCTGTTGTTGTGATGAACACCACATCTACAAATAGCTTGGGGGAATAGAGTTTATTTTATTGTACCGATTATTAATGAGGCCATCTATTAATGAGGGAAGTAAGCACAAGAATGTGAAGCAGAAACCACCAAGGAATGTTGCTTACTACCTTGCTTCAGGCTTCATGCTCAACTGTCTTTCTAATATAGCCCATGCCCTCCTGCCTGGGAATGGTACTGCCCACAGTGGGCTCGGCCTGTTTACATCAATTAACAGGCAGGAAAATGTGCCACAGCCACACTATAGGCCAGTCTGATGGAGGGAGTTCTTCAACTGAAGTTCCCTCTTCCCACAAGTGTCAAACTGAGGAGGCCATTGAAGTTATATAGGGTTCTCTGCAATGCAGTCTATGTTCTTGCCCTCATGATCATGGGTGTGATGAGAGGTTGGCATTAGTTAAGGACCTACTGAATGCCAGGCACTACTGAGAACATACCTAAGTGTCATTGTCTGATGGCAGGGTTTGCTGGTTATCAGCTACGGTCATGGGCAGGCCCAGTTTCAAACCTCCCCCTTTTAGAGAAGGGCTCTTTAAATAAAATAATGTAGAGGGCCTTGGAGATTGCTCAGTTGGTAAAATGTTTGCAGTACAAGCATGAAGTCCTAAACTCAGATCCTCAGCACATAGGTAAAAGGTCTGACTTGGTGGCACATGCTTGTAATCTTAGTGTTCTGGAGGCAGAGACAGGAGGATCCCTGGAGCTCACTGGTTAACTAGCCTAACCTACTGGTTGAGCTCCAGGCCAGTAAATTCAGGTCTCATTTTCTTCACTGCAGATCTTTCTCTGGCTATAGTGACAATACATTTGTCAATTCTGCATAAGAAAGATACCCCAGAGAGGTGAGGGTGTGGGGAAGGATTCCCAGAGGATTAGAAGTGAGGAAGTCAAAACACAGTTCAAGCTCCTCTCACTTGGTTCAAGTTTAATAATGGTCAGAAATGCTGATTCTAAATGTGTTTGGTGTCTATTCCTTTTTGTTAAGATAGAAAGGCTGAAGTTAAACACAAATACATGAGTACTCTTGGGTCTAAATGCAAGCTTTTTTGTTGTTATTGTTATTGTAGTGGCGGTTCTCCTAGGCTTCTAGCCCATGTTAATGTTGCCAAGGTGATAAACCCCTTGCCTTTGGATTTACCATAAAACTTTCTCTAAAATATTTCATAATCTAGAGACATTGGGCTTTGACTAGACCTTTGAGGATGAGGGTGAGTGGTAGTGATTCGGATTCAAGAGAATGTTCTTGGAAACCTCTACTGTATCCTGGGTTCTCACTGTATATCAGAACCACTCGGAGACCTCCTAAGAAGCCCTTTATGAATCTTGCTTTCCAAAGTTCTAGTACAACAGGACTGCTTTTCAGTCCAACAGTCAGCAGTAGTCAGTTTCTGGAGTAGTGTCAGCTGAAAGTCACTCCAAAAAAAAAAAAAAAAAAAATCAGCTTGTGGACGTTAAGGTACAATTGTAGGCTTTCTCAGAAAAAAGGAGAAACTGAGGCATCCGATGGTTAAATTGTCCTAGGTCATCCTAATAAATTTATGTCACAACAGAACATTATGGCTCTAAGAAAGCCTGACTGGGGCACCACAATAAGGAAACGACAGGAGAAGTTAGAAAACAGTACAGATTTGGCTCGTGTGACTGTCACTGTGCACTGAGTAGGAGGAGTAAGGAGGACAAGACTTAGTGCCCACCATGGACATTTTCAAACAGAACTTGGTGAGTGTTGGCAGTAGTGGGGAAAAAAAGATTGTGTAAGGGGGGCGGCAGGCAAACTGTGGATTGTCACACTAATAAGGATGAGAAGCTGATGTCTGGAGGCACAGAAGGTGGTTTGTCAACCCCCCCCCCCCCCAGATCACAGGCCCTCAATCAATGTTTGTGGGAGGATTTGCAAAGGAGGCCTCAGACTAATGCTGCTTCGATTTGATAACTATCATTTTCCTGGTTGCCATGATCCTGGTGTGGGAGGCTAGCCAGGAATGCAGTAGAGACCCGGCCCTGCACTCTGCCTGAGACTGTCAGCCTGAAGTGGTGGAGGTGCCTTTACCTTCTTAGACACAGGCCCCATCAGCTGGGGGGAGGTGCCTAGAGGAGGTGGGAGGGAGTGACTTCATCTGTTTAATGAAAAATGACCTGAACGGCTCTCTGAACCTGGAAACTCCCCATCGAATTGAGGCCAAAGAAAACAGGATTAGGCCATATTTCTTCTAGGATGGCTCCTCCGCATCTCTGAATGATGAGTTAAACTGGAGGGAAGGTGGCGGTAGGGGGTGGAGGGGGGCAATCTCTCTTCATTGTCTCTTCAGAGAAATCAGGAGAGATGGAAATTATCTCAGGGGTTAATTGGACAGGTTTTCCCTGTCTTCCTTAGGTAGGCAGACCTACCCTCTTTCCCCTCTGGCTCCTTTGCCTTGAAAGTGGGCACCCTGTTTCTTTGGTATGTGTCCATAATAACATAAAGTTTGCCATATGGCATTTGGCATTCAGGAAAAAGAATCACCTCCTCTGTCATTTGGTCCTCTGACAGGCTGCTCATGTCTGGCCTAAGGTTCTCTCTCCCCTCTGACCTCTACAGGAGAACAGCATCTGCCCCGAAGCAGAGGGTTTTTAAAGCCAGAACTATTTGCCAGAGTGGGGCAAATCTCAAAGGACATTCTCTCTGTGGTTTGCTGGGGTGAGACTTTCCAATATGCTTTGTGCTGAGGTTTAGGGGCACGGGAGACTTGGTCTTTTGCTGCCCAGTTTAAAACTGGCAAGAGAAGCCATCAAATCGAAACCACCACTAAGATCACCCTTTTAAAATCACTTTAGTGCCTGGATCCTCAAATCACTCCTTCACTGGGAGAACTGAGTAAATAAACCCACAGGGCTGTTTTCACTTTAATGCAATGTATATTTATTGTAAACAATAATATACAAAAAAGAAAGGAAGGAAGGAAAGAAAGGTGAGGTCCACAGAGAATGAAAAGTTTGGAGGGGGAAACAAACAAAACACAAACACAAACCGAACCTTACCTAAAGAGAAAATATGACATACATGTCAAGTTTCTTAAGTTACAGAAATATTTTTAAAAGGTCTGTTTTTATACAGAAATCAAAAGATGCCATATTATAAGAATGCCTTAAGGTTTTATTCTACTGACTCCTAAAACTGTTAATATACCTTTTTTTTTAAATTAAAAAAAAAAGTCTGCTGTCTTTAAAATAAAAAAAGCAATCCTCCTACTTTTCAGCCACAGCAGTGAATAAGAATTAAAGTCTGTCCGATGTCTGTCTGCAGGAGAGTAGGCAGGGGCTCTCCATGACACACACTTTCAGAGGCTTGCGTTGTTCCATGTCACAACACACGCACATCCACATACAGTCCAGGCAGCCCAGAGGTCTGTGGCTGAAAACACTGCAAATGACTCGATGACACGCTTACTGTGTTTGTCACCTCTCATTTGTCCACAAACAGAGAGAAACAGGTTTCCAGTTTGTTACCAACAACAACAAAAACAACAAAGAAGAAAAAAAAACCCACAAGGACGGACAAAAAAAGTATTTGTACAAACCTAGAATGAAGAATTCAAAGAGACTTGCTTTTAATAATAAAAAGATTAAAGAGATAAATTAAAAAAAATGGTTACAGTGAAGAACATAATTTAACAACAGGTGACCATGCCCTTTGAGGAAGGCGCCAACAATCTACCTTAAAGACAGTAAATTAAAAAAAAAGTAAAGAAAAAAGAAAGAAAAAAAAAAAAGGAAGGAGATTTTTTTTTTCTTAAAAAATGAAAACTCCTCCTTACAAAATAAATAATTTTAGCACATGGAATGTCTTGAAGGTTAAACGCTGGTGTTCAGGGAGGCACAGGTGGGTGACACTCTGAACAGGCAGACTTCAGCGTCTGCTGTCCACATGGGGCCCAGGCAGGCAACCCAGGAAGGCAACCAGGGGGCAATGTGCTTGGGCACTTACAGGCTGCTTGAAAATCTTCCCCAAGAAAATTTGGTCTCCTTTGCTTGTCTGTTATCTTTCCTTCTGAGGCTGCAGCTGGCAAGCAAAGGCACAGTGAATGTTCAAGGAACAGCATATATATTTTTCCCAGCAGTGGGGGGTTTAAGGCTCAAGGTGTTTTTCTTCTTGCTTTAAAAAATATATATTTGATAAAATTGACCAATGCTTTCTATGCTATCTGTTTATTCTCCTTATTGCAAAAGAAGGCTTTCTTTTCTTTCTTTCTTTTTTAAGGCAGCTGCTCCTGAAATCTGAGAGCCTGGGGAATTAACCAAAGCTCACCCCCAAAACCGATAGTGTAACAAAATTCTGTGTATTTTTTTATGTTACTATTACAACACAGTTTTTTCCTTTTTTTGTTTTTTGTTTTGTTTTTTTTGTTTAGGAGAAAGCAAATCTGTACAAAAATACTCTGTTTGCAAGAAAGGCTAGGGGACATTGTTGAACTATGAGTAGTTAAGCTGTCGGAAAAATAAGAGCATTTAATTTTTTATCTAAAATATGTATAAATCCCCTCAAAACGGTAGTGAATCATACACAGTACATACTAAAAGTATTTAAAATAGAGAATATTCCTCACAGAGGACTTTTTTTTCCTTTAATTACGGCTAAAAAATAATTACAAAGTCCAAACAGGCAGCGAGATTCTCCAATCGTCCTCCACATTGACTCTGAAGGAACCAAGCCCTTCCTCACTGATGCTGGTGGGTCCATCTGGCCACAAGTGGCCCGGCTATTTTCAATATGTTGGCATGCCCTCGGACAATGTCGGGAAGTATCGTTCCTGGAATCTCAGCAACTGTTACCTTCGCTTACATGTCTTTAAGAAATAGGGACAATGACGGGGGGTGGGGTGGGGGGGGTGGGGGAAGGTGTCCAGAGGAATTTCAATCGGTTCTTGATTTCTTCAGCTATTTCTTCTCCTCTTCTTCTTCTTTTAAACGATCATCTCCATCACCATCGCTCTTCAAGGTCTCCTCAGGGTCTGGTGAGCTGTGTGTAGACGGGCTGTTCCCAGTGCTGAGGGCTGTGGGTCTGCGGGATGGACGGGACCCCGGAGGTGTCAGCGATGGGGGTGTACATGGGGCGCTGGGCCGGGTTCATGTAGGTGAAGGTGGAGTAGAGCCCGGACCCCTGGCCCGCTGCATGGCTGTAGTAGGAGCCGGAGTTCTGGTGGTCTGCGTAGTCGTACTGCGAGCGCGTGATGGGCGGGTAGGAGGGGCTGTAGTGCGGGAGGTTGAAGGGGCTGTAGGCGATCTGCTGCGGAGAGTGTTGCTGCTGCTCGCTGTAGTGGCTGGGGCTCAGTTGCTCCGTCTTGATGTGCGTTCGCTGGGACTGGCCCGGCTCGCCGCTCAGGGCGGTGAGCGTGTGTGCCTGCTGCTGCTGCTGGGGGGGTGCCTGCTGCTGCTGCTGCTGCGGAGGGGGCGCCTGCGGCTGCTGCTGCGGAGGGGGCGCCTGCGGGGCCTGGGGGGGCTGCTGCTGTTGCGGCGGCGGAGGGGGCGGCGCCTGCTGCTTTGACATCCACACGTGGCCCGCGGTCGCAGGGGTGGCCGCGGTGCTGCTGATGCCATAGCTGCCGGTGTAGGTGACCTGGCCGTGTGTGGCCGGCACCCCTGGGTGGCCGTTGGGCGGCAAGTACTGGTCAAACTCGTTGACGTCGAAGGTCTCGATGTTGGAGATGACGTCGCTGCTGAGCTCGCCGATGTCCACGTCGCGGAAGTCGATGGGGGGCTGTCTGCCCCCCTCGGCCAGAGGGCGCCCCTCTCGCTTCAGGTCAACTTTGCCAGCTTGCGCGTCCGTTTTGGGAGTGGTGGGTGGGGTCGGTGGACCCTGAGATTGTCCTGCAGGCAATAAAAGAGAAGGACGAGTCGTAAAAAGTAAACAGGGCCCGTACAAAGCCCCCGCTCTTAGGAGCCCCTGGGAGCCTCCCTGGTTGCCAAGGTGTCTGTCTGTAGGGCCCGCTCCCGCGCAGGAGGCGCGCGGTACCCGCGATAAATCGCCGAATGATTAACCCGCAGGTACACACCAGGCAAGCTCCTTTTATCAGGGGAAGGGTCTGAGGTCCCCAGGGTCCGGAAGACTAAATTGCTACCTGTAGAAGAGGGCGTGTGTGCTTTTGGGGTGAGGCGCAAAGAGAAAAGTGGGTAAAGTTTCTTAAACCTATTAAGACTTGTTACCTTGAAATAAAGAATGCAGCTCAGGATTCAGGGGTTGAGGTGTGTATGTGTGTGTGTGCGTGCGTGTTTCCCTACTCCAGGGAGCGCAAAGTCCCCACCCAGATCCTTCTGGGGGGGGGGCGCCTTAAGGGTGTGTCAGCAGGAGCTCCGAGTGGCTAGGCCTAGGGGGATCACTCCACGCCTTACTCACCGGAGTGCTCTCCCGGGGAGTGCACCTCACTCATGCCAGAGGAGGAGTGCGGGGAGTCGGCTTGCAGCGCCTTGAAGATGGCGTTAGGGGAGATGTGAGTCTGCTCGGTGGCTTCCTCGGCTTCCGCCTGCCCGTTCTTCACCGACTTTCGGCGCCGCGGCTGGTACTTGTAATCGGGGTGGTCTTTCTTGTGCTGCACCCGCAGCCGCTCCGCCTCCTCCACGAAAGGTCTCTTCTCGCTCTCGTTCAGCAGTCTGGGGATGGGGGGGGACAGAAGAAAAGAGGAAGAGGGGGTCAGTGAAACCCCGGGAGCTGTCAGGTCCCCACCCCTCCTTGGCGCACTTCCCCTCCTCTCCGCAGTCTGCTCTCCATCCTCCCCTGAGACTCAGGAACTTTTCTTTCTTTTTCTTTTTTTTTTTTTTCCTTTTTTAAAAAAGTGCTCGGAGTCGACCTGAACGGTCACTCTTCGCCCCGCCCCCTCCCCTGGCCTCCTGTTTTGGAAACCCTGAAGATGAAAATAGCTCCCTGCTGAGGCTGCTCTAAAAGCTTGTGCTACCGGAGCGGTCCACCCCTCCCAACACGCTGCAAACACTTTCCGAAAACCCACTTAAATTGCAAGAAGCTCCACGGCCCTGCCGTTTCTCGGTAGCTTCCCTCAATTCCTGCCTGGGTCTCCTCCAGCCTCAGCTACGCCTTCCCTCCACCCAGGAAAGAGCGCAGCTGGGCTGGGGGCGGGGTTGGGGGGGTCTTGCTTCTTCTAATTGTTCCTTTCAAGGGGGCTAGGCTGGCACACCCCATGCCCCCCTTCGTTCCTAAAAGCAGTCACGTTCATGCCACTCCCTCCTCACCCTACCCTTCCCCCGCCCCTCTCTCTCTCCTCCCCCCATCGCGAAGAGCAATCCTAAGAACTTTCTCAAACTCCAAGCCCAGTTCCCCCACCCCACCGCCCGCCCCTGCGTCCCCCGGGCCCGCGGACCCCAGGGCTCGCAACTCCTCCCGATCAGGGAGTCGGGACCCGGTAGGTGAGTGCAGCCCGCGTCCCGGTAGCCCCGGACCCCCCACCCCACCCCCGCCCCGTCGCCCCGGCGCGCTCACCTCCAGAGTTTGCCCAAAGTCTTGCTGAGCTCCGCGTTGTGCAGATGCGGGTACTGGTCCGCCAGCTTCCTGCGCGCAGCCTGAGCCCACACCATGAAGGCGTTCATGGGCCGCTTGACGTGCGGCTTGTTCTTGCTGGAGCCGTTGACGCGCACCGGCATGGGCACCAGCGTCCAGTCGTAGCCCTTCAGCACCTGGCTAACCGCCTCGCGGATGCACACCGGGAACTTGTCTTCCTCGCTCTCCTTCTTCAGATCCGGCTCGCCCTTGGGGAACGTGTTCTCCTGGGGCCGGGTGTTCTCCGTGTCGGAGCCCGAGCCCGAGGGGCAGGGCGAACCAGCCGAGTCCTCGGACATAGTGGGGCTGGGGGCGCCAGACAGGCCCTTCTCCTGCTCGTCGGTCATCTTCATGAAGGGGTCCAGGAGATTCATACGCGAGCCCGGGGCAGGAGGCGGGTGGCCGGGAAAGGCGAGAAGCCGCGGCGGCTGGGGCTCCTCTTCCCTCAGCTGCCCGGACGCGGACGCCGAGCGAGCGGCTCCCGGGGAGGTTGGCGCGTCACCGGGCTGCGGCGGCGGGGACTTAGCAGAGGCTCCGGGTGGCCGGGGCTCAGCCGCCCGCTCCAAACCCGGGGAAGGCGAATCGGAGAGGAGGAGGAGGAAGGGAAGACAGAGAACGAAACCGGGGCCACTTGCACCCCGTCTCTCCTGCAAAGAAAAGTTCCTGAACTGAAACTGGTAAAGTTGTCGCCCCACAAAAGTTCCCAGGCAGTTCCGAGCAGCGCTGTCGGCTCTCAGACTACCAGCCCGGGGTCTCTTTAATAAATACTCCCCCTTCACCTTAGAGACCTCCGGCCAATCACGGCTCGGCTCGGCAGTCATCAGGATTGGCAAGTCGCTGATTGGGCCAGATTTTAGAGTGGGGGGGGAGGAGGATTGTGGCTCCGGGTTGGGTGACGAGACACTAGGGGAGGAGAAGGGAGGGGAACGGGGCCGGAGGGTGGACGGTGGGGTGGGGGGACGGGAGGGGGGCGCCGCGGGGCAGGCGGGGGACCCGGGACGGCCGAGTGTGTAAGTTTGCTCTCTACTCTAGGAATGTCACAGTTTTGGAACCGTCTCTGTGTGAATCGCTGTGTGCGTGCGTGCGCGCGCGCGCGTGGGTCTTGAGTAGGAGCCCCCCTCCCAGCACACACAGACACAAACACACACCACTGCTTTTCGATGCCGTCTCCGCGGTACCCGGGACTTCGCTGGCGTTTACAGCAGTAGAAATCGCAACAGCTGCTCCTCAACGCGGAGCTCGGTTTCTGCGCTCGCAGTCTGCCGGCTTCCAAAAAGTGCTTAGAAATGATCTTTTGGTAGCAAATGTTTGGGTGACTCAACACCCGCTGCTTCTCGGTAATAATGCATATAAATAGATTAACGCGCTCTGGTTCTGCGAGGCTGGTGTGGTGGCTGGAGATTCTGCGCGCTCTCTCAGTGGGAATCAATGAAAACCAAAGCTGAGCGCCGGTGAAGGCTGGCGGCGGGGACACGCAGTACCAGGCTCTCGCGGCCAGTCCAATGGGCCAAGCCGACCTTGAACTGACAAGTACTTTCCCGGCCCCTCAGCACTCTGACGCCCCTCGGTGCCAGGGTTATTATTTTAGAGTTTTACTTCTTGCCTCCTGGCTGAGTCACAAACACCAGCAGGGATGTTTTGCAAAACTGCTCCGGTGTTGAGGGTGAAGTTTGCAAAGGCTGCGAGGCCGAGGAGGCTGGTGACTTGGACTGGAAACTTCAAACAAAACGGGCCACTTTGGCATAGCCTTGCGGCTCCCTCGCTTGGGCCTACCAGACACACGGGAGGGCGAAGCGCTAGGCGTCTGGACTTTAGTCCTGTCCTTTTAGACCTGCGCACAGGTGGGCGTTCTGGGGGAGGCCACGTAGGTGTCCGGTGTACTTTAAGAGTGTTTGGAGCCGAAGTTCGATGTTTACTGGAACTCTTAGATAGGACTGGGTAAGGGAGGAATTATCCTTTCGTGAACGAATGAAAATCTTAGTTGCCACCGGGTGACATGCCCTAGGAACCACAAACAAACTCACAACGGGAGTAAAAAAAAAAAAAAAAAAAAAAAAGAAAGAAAAGCAACTTGATTTAATCTCCTTCCTTTCTGGTTCTTGCAAAACTTCGCTTAGAATTTATTAAATTATTGATAAAGTAAATCGGCCTGTATCATATCAAAGACAGTTTTTTTCTTCCCTCTAATTTTCCAAGTGTGGACACTTAGATATAAACGAATTTTTTCTTTGAGATGCTTTTGGAAAGCTCGTTTTCCCTCGTTTTCTTCCGAAGTGGGCATGTGTTATGTACGGAAAGGAACCCGCGACGAGGTAGTAAATCACAGCCCCGTTCAGTCGGGTTTTCTCTTCAAACGAATGTTACTTGCCATGCACTTCTCAAGTACCCTATAGTCTGTTTACGAGTTTGAGAGACTTGCAAACAATAGCCATGTATTCGCAACTCTGATTGTTCTCACGATGTGTAAGAAAAAATATTTTTTTTTCGGAGTGGGGACCAAGTTTGGTTTGTGTGGACATATTTCTGTGTAGGGAGGAGGTGTTTGTGTGATCCTCAGACACCCGGTTGGAGAGACCAGAGACCACTGGCAGATAGATATATTAAACCAGCGAATTGTAGTTTGCTGTAATTACCACGTTTTCTGGCACAAAGGCAACGAAAACGACTGTGGCCTTAAGGCATTCTGAAATATTTTATTAAACATTTGTTCATGAATACATACATTTATAAATATACCCTTAATACAACATATGGCGAGATGTAATGTGCTACGACGTTTTAAATCATGAAACTTCTTACATGCTTCTACCCCTACACGTAAGCGTTTTTTATATTCTTGAGACTTTTCGGGCTGTGGGGGGGGACTTTTTTTAAACTGTTGAAATTAAAATTGCCCTGCATTTTTCGGCAACATCCAGAGGGGGCGCCAAAAGCCCAGAAACTGTAACTTTGCAAAATCACTGGAAAACTTTCGCTGTGGTGGAGGGGCAGGGGATCGGGTGGGGGTGGTGGCAGCGGTGAGTTCCACGCCGTCAGTGCTGTTTCCAAGATGAGAGTTATCTCTACAGGAATTTCTATCCCTATTCTCTCCTGTTGGGGTACAACTGTGTGCAGACTCATTAGGGGAAAAGTGCTTGTCTCCAGGGAATGGGGTGGGGGGAGGGCGGGGAAGGCGACACAGATACCCATTTCTCTTTTGCACACATACTGGAGACTGATAATGAGTAAGGAGGTCTCCATTTCTCCAGGTGCCAAGAGTTATCCTGTGTGCCCAAGATCAGGCCAAGTCTATCCATCAGTTTAAGAGTGGCTGGGCTGAATGTCTTCCAGAACCTGGAAAGCCACTGGTCACCCACCATTCAGGGGCTCAGTCCACTGTGACTTGACTTTTAGTCACCCAGGACCTGATTCTGGAAGAGGCTTGCACTCCTCCGGCCAGGGACTTCAGTTTGGGGTCAGGGGAAAGCATCCTGTCCAGACTAATGTTTAGATTATAGCTTGGGAAAAGTGAGGTTTGCCACCCAGAACCTCTTGCCTGGAGGTGAATGCTCTGGGGTCTGCAAACTCCTGGGTATGAGGGATGGAAGTGTTGAACTCTTAAGACTAAAGGGGCTTCACGATTTACTGACACACAGGTACTAGTGGATCCCAAGAGAGGTCATTGGGAAGCCCTATTCTGGGACCCCCCCCCACCTTTTCTCCTTCCAGCAATGCAAGGTCAGCTGATCTTCCCTCCTCATTGTAGCACAAATGGGGACAAGAGTAGGTGGAAGAGGACTCATAGTGCTGCTTGAGCTAGAGAGGACGCAGCTGCTGGTAGGCGGGAAGTTGTGAAGGCTGACACACTTGCACTCTTTCCAAGTGAAGAATTAAGGACCAAAATCTCCCTACTCCAAAGCCCCTAACCCAGTTCCTAGGAAATACCAGTGCAGTGCTTGGTAACAATTGCATCCCTCTAGTTAATTCTCAACCTGGTGAACGCGCACCTCACCGATATGATCCATGGAAGGGACACCCCCTTCTACCTTCCAGAAGTAGCCTGGGTCCACTTGAGGTAAGCTCTCAGGACCTCTGTTTCTGGCTCAATATGAGGTCCCCCGCGTGAAGCTCCCAGACGCTCTTCTGTGATTTCCATTTTTCGCTGAGGCATGCAATGTTTGTTCTTTGCTTTTCCAGCCACAATTTCCTTTGGGAAGGGAGCGCCAGGTAAGCTTGCGTCTCGGGGACAGGCATTGGGCTGGAGAGCATTACCAACACAGCGGGAGAAAGAGGCAGAGCAGCAGATTTGTAGGTGCAATAAATATCTGAATAGATGTGGCCAGAAGACCATTTGCTTGTGTGATTACAGCAGCCAGACCTCCCAGCAATCCTTCCTTAACCACCTTTGCACATATATACTTATGTGTCCTTTTCTCTCCAAATGAGACCCCCGTGTTACTAAATATAATGTAAACCCCATAGCCCCTTAATGGATATTTTTACTGTTTTTTTTTTCTTTCTGTATTTGAAGAGGGAGAAGGATGAGCCGCGTGGGATGGAGGTGTTGGATGAGGGGATGTGACCACCTATCTGCCTCCATTTCCCGTACCAGCCAAGTCTTGAGACACCACCGGGTGACTGTGACACTGAGGGATCTTCAACCTCCCGGGGAGTATGAGGACCAGAGACTATAAACTGACCGGCTGAGCTTGGAAATAGAAAAGGAGGAGTAGAGTGAGGGTGGGAGGCTCAGCCTCCCTCTTGAGGGACAGAACTCCCAAGAGAAGAGCGATCAGCCTTCATCCTTGGTTTTCCAAAAATATCTGTCCTTAAGAGGTGGTACCAGGGAGCCACTTGGCCTGCAGATGGCTTCCCCCTAGTCCCTAGAACTCCCTGTGGTAAAATTTCTGGGGCGTGTGTCTTAACTCCCTACTTGCCCACCCCTGACATCCCTCCTTTTAGCTAAAGATGCTTTGATTTATTAATTTAAAAATAAAAATCTAGTAGGCACTTAATGTGGAGGCACCTCCAGTAGGCACCTCAGGCTCATTTCAGCCCCCAGGGATCCTAGGGCAGAGGCAGGCTTTAGCACCCATCCCTTCTCTTGGCTCCTCGTAATCCTTCTGAGCAAAGGTGTTCAGTCCCAGGAAAGGGGCTCACCAGAGGGCCTCAGGATGATTGTATGGGGTCTTCTAGGGGAGGGTAGACTCTATGACAATAGTTTTGTTTTTGTTTTTCCAACCAGATGGAAGTCTAACCTGCTTTTTCCTCTTCGAAATCCATGATAGGAGGGTGAGTTTTTTGGATATCCATAAATGTCTCTATCAAACTGTGAAAAGGGAGGGCACACCGTTACCATACAATTCCAGTCCCCAATTAGGAAGGCAAATTGTCAGAGTTGAGGAGAATCAGCTTAACGTCTTCCCAGAGATTCACAGAACTCAGAAAGCCACCCCGCAGCCAAACGCCTTCCTTTATTTCTATCCTAAGCTGAGCCTGGGCCTAGCAATGGGTCTGCTTGGCTGCTTTTGGGATCTGCCTTGGGTTCAAGGTGGCAGGAGTGAGACCCCAGGAAGACAAGTAATGCTCAGTAGCCTCCAGTCCCTTGGCCAGAGCTCCAGGGATCCACCTTCTGTCCTAAGGATATGGCTGAGGCTAAGATCATGAGGTCAGTCTGAAGTCAGAACTACCACCAGAGTAAGATTGACATTTTAACCAAACTGGACAAACACTGGCTTCTAGTTGTCACCCTGAGCCTTCACATCACAAAACAGTGCTGAAATGTCACAGGGACCCATCTCCTTCTTTTCCGTCTTTTCCCCTCTATACCAGCTGAGTCTTCTTCCTCCTTCTCCTTTTCTTCCTCTTTGTCTGCCCCATCTTCATTTTCATAGGATCTTATGTATCCCAGGCTGGCCTGGAGCTCACTATAATATAGCCAACTTCAACGTTGCGATCCCCCTGCCTCTAACTCCTAGGCATGCAGCCATGCATCACTACACTGCACTAAGTCCTGTCACTTGACTTAGGACAAACATGTTTTCATCCAGTGGGAGAGGCAAGCTGCTTTGCTCTTTTTTTCTAGTTGGGGGAGGGGTGGCTGAGAGTCCACAGTCATGAAGACATGGGTTCTCTCTGGGTACTTACTTGTTAAGCTCACGGGACTCTCAGCTTAGCTGAACCCAAGAAGAGGGCCTTCTTAGTCCCACTAGCTTTAAGGTCCAGGGGCCAAACCAGTTACTGTAGATAAGCTAGGTGAAGTCAGCATAGGCTCACATATCTGAGCATTTTCTCTTTCCCTTTTGACTGGCTTTTCTGGTTCCTCAGTCACACCAGGAAAGATGGTCCACAGTGGCCAGGTGCTAAGTGCTATTTGTCTGAGGTAGGAATGGAGGTAGGTGGGTGGGCTCCCTCAGGAAAACTCTACTAGGTTTTTAACCTTACATCTCCAGTGTCCCCCTGTCACCAAGGGCTCCTCTCTAGAAACCCCTGTGGGAGCCCACAATAGCGCCCCCCCCCCCCCCCGCCCCCCAAGAAACACACTGAACTACTTAGGGCTAACCAGAAGTACTTGCAAATTTATCCAACCTGAGTAAACAGATACTGGGAGAGCAGGGTGAATAACTTTGAGTGTTTGACCAGGGTCTCTAGAGGATGGATGTCCTGTGTCCTCTGTCTCCTTCCTCTGTCATTATTTCACTTCCCATCTTTGTCCCAGTGAACACAGAATCAAACCACTCTCCCTTCTTTCCCAAGCACAATGAATTTTGCTTCCTGGCACTCTGAACACCCAGAGGAACTGGCATCTGGTCCCCCGCTATTACACCATCCTAAAGTCTGCTGTTTGGTAGGATTCAACCTCTTGTGGCCCAGCGTCATCCTCTAGGCTTAGTGTAATCTGAGATTCTGTCTCCCTCTTTCATGGACTCAAAACTCATGACCATGGAGAAAGACCTTGTTAGCCTGGTGCTACCCTAGCAGCATGCCCACAGCTTCTGGGAGGAAGTGATTCCCTGAACTCTTGGCCTAGTGGTGGCCTCTTTCCATCTCCTTGTCCTCCACCCCCAGCCCTGGTAACACTATATCTCTTGCTCCTGGACTATCTTCTCTGCCACCCATCCCCTACCCTACACTTTCTTGGTCTGAGCCCAGAAATGCCTTGTAGTGTGTGGCACGTTCCACTCTCTCTTTAGGGGACATGTGCCAACCTGCACAGTGGTGATGACAGTTTCCAGATGATTTTCTAAAAGCAAAGAAATCTTCCAGGGGGAGGAGAGGGTGGTACAGGCCCAAGGCTGAGTGGGCTGGATGCTGTGGTTCCGGAAGAGGCCCGGGAGGTGGGGTTTCTGGATACTTAGAGTCTTTCTCCTTTATATTCTACCAAAAAGCAAAAGTACCTAATGGCTCTGTATTTTCCTAGAATTTCCTAAGATTTTTTGATCCAGCTTCTTCATTGGGAACTTGGGTTTTAGGACCAAGGTGTTCATAGTGACATCAGCGGGGTTTTTGCTCTGAGCTCACGACACTCTCTCTTAGCCCACCCTGCTCAGTGTGACGTCATCAGGGATGAGGTCAAATTCTCCTGGCCCTTTTTCTGTCCTTGGTTTCGGCATCCCAATCTCACTTCTTCCCGAGGCTTGAGCCCAGGGAAAGGTTAGTGTCTCTGTTGATTCTGGAAAATCCCGGATCGTTGTGTTGACTGATCCCTCATCTTCTGTAGGGAGGTTTCTCACTGCTACTTTCTTAACCCCAGGCTCACAGAAAAGCCTCTCTCCTGGATAAAAGTTCTGTCACCTATTGCAGTAGGAAACATGAGAGACTTCATTAGATTGTGTGTAAAATCGTCAACAAGGCTCATCAGGCCTCACTCTCAGAAGCATCCAGACTTTAATATGGGGTGGTAGTCTGAGTTCAACTGGTAATCTCATCCGTGAAGATGCAAGGACTCTCCAGCCATAGATATTTGCTCCCATCTCTGTCCTGGGGACAAACACACGATGCTATATTTTCTTATGTCTCTAATGAGCCCAAATAAACTCTTATGAATAAGTGTTCATTGAGGGAACAAATGCTACAACTTAGCCAGAGAAATGAACCTCTAATGGTAGGATTTGGGGCATCAAGGGCAGGGAGAGGATCTTTGGTCAGTTAATGGCATGTGTCAGGGTGCTGTGCAGTAGGTATTCTATCCTTGTTCTGGAACCTTCGTATTTCCTGTCTTTGGATGTTTCCCTGTGAGGAGTACAGATTGATGCTCTGTTGTAGACTGTTTGGAGTTATGGATACAAAGCTTTCAGAGCACAGTTTTTACAAACTTCTGGCCGGTGTTTACAGGTTTTGAGAAAAAAAAATTAAACTGCAAAATGCAATCACTATGAACACATTAGAACCTCTAACACTCCCAGACTTTGCTTACCTAAATTTACAATGATCAGAGATTTTTTTTTCTTCTTCCTGGCTTTCTCACTTGTGCTTCTAAGCACAGCCATGCAGACTGTTCCCAGCGGAGCTGAATGGGTGAATGAGAAGGTGGAGACTGATGCTTGGCATGGTGCTGGTTCTTGGAGACAATGACACTCCACAGCCTTCTTCAGGACAGTGATTCCTGCGGTCTTCTGTTTGTTTTGAGAGGCAGGGCCATGGGTATTGCATGACTGGGTGTCCCATGGCTGTATGTGTACGTGTTTGTCTATGTTTATATGTGTATGTATATACAGGCGCATATATGCACGCATGCATGTATTTGTGTATGTTCATGTTCACATGTGTCTGTATGCATGCACATGTGTGTGCATGGATTGTGTGTATGTGTCTGATGCTACTTGGACTCCATAGGCTAATCATTCCCAGATGAGTCCATGGACTGCTGTGTGGTCACCTGAGCAGCCCGAGAGAGGCACTGACCCATCCTCATTCCTTCCTGGGGAAGGGAGGTGTGGGACTTAAAGGAAAAGTGCATAGGCTCTGCCCTGTCTAGGATCTTTGCTAGCTTGCAGTACTTTCTTCCTAGAATCCTATGTCCTGCCCAGCCTGAGGCATGCAGAAACCTAAGCTGCCCATCTCCAGCAGTTTCCAGTCTGAACTGTAATGTAATTTGGAAGACAAAAGAGGAAGAAGGCTGAATGGCAGAAGAGGAGCCCATGGCTAGCTTTAAGAATTCTGCTTGTCTGAGTGTGGGGGTGGAATGGATGGGAGTGCTTTTGAACAGGAATTTATTTACTTACTAAATGTCAATAGCGCTCCCAGCTCTCTGCAGCTTCTGGTGAAATCTGCTCAGTTGGGTGGGGTGACATAGTGAGAGTTAGGGTTCAGTGCTCTCTTCTAGCCAGTGCAGCCAGCCCACAGAGGGAGTGTACAGAGCTTGCTGGGAGAAGAAATGTCCTGGGCTTGGCCTCAGTCTCTTCAGAGCCCAGGACCTCCCTGTTTCATTCATTTGTACCTATAGTGTGGCCACTGTCTCTCTCTAGGCACAACTGATCTTGGCTTGGACTCACACACTGTAGAGATCACTTATAAAGGGAATTACAGGATCCCACAAATGCCCACTCCCTTGCAGGAATTCCATTCTGAAACACACACACTCCTTTGCTCTCTTGCTTTCTCATCGAGGGCTGAAAAAACTAACCCCACTGCTAATGACTATTCCTTTCTTTTGCTTCTCTCAGCTGCTTGTGAAATACTGTTCATCTTCTCCTCTGCTGGGTGTCTCCAGAAGGCTTCCAGGGGAAATGACTCTCTTTGATTTTTATGTGAAAAAAAAAAAAAAAAAACCCAGTAGCTCTGAAAATAGTGTGTCACTTGCTCAAGGTCACAGGGCAGATCCCTAGCTGCCTTACTCTGGAATCCATGCCTGCCTCCCTCAGCCCCATGCACACATGCACACATGGAATTCTGCAGGTCACTGTCAGCATAGAGCCAGGGGTCCCCAGACTCCGTCCTCTATGCCTTTCCTTCCTATTGCTCTCACTTGACTACTAGCTCCATGGAAAGACAGGGACTCTAGTCTTTTCTCTGCTTCTGATTTTATCTCCTGCTTCACCCCCTAATCAGGGTTTGGCTGCCATTCTCAGAAATAAGAAAGAAGAAAATGTGTCCAGAACAACCACACCTAGCAGGCCTTCCTTCTCACCATCCAATTTTCATGAGCCCTTCTCTGAGTTTGCATGACTTTCCCTTTTTCTTTTGAGACACTCTCACTAAGTAGCCCTGACTGGCCTGGAACTCGCTCTGTAGACCAGGCTGACCTTGAACTCGCAGAGAACTGACTGCCTTTAGCTCCTGAGTGCTGGGACTAAAGGGCTTTTATCTCATTGCACTTATCCTATCTTGCTTTATTTATTCATCTTAGTTAAAAAAATAATGCTGTTTATCTATCTGTCTGTGTGTATGTGTGCTCAAGACATGGTGCGTGTGTGGAGGTCAGAGGACAATGTAGGGGAACTCTCCCAGGAGACTGAGGCTTCTGTTATCACGCTTGCTACCTACTGAACAATCAGCCATCTCTACCACCTCACTTCGGGATGCTGTATACCGAGAGGGGATTTTCATGTTTTGATCCAGACTTATCTAGATATTCAACATTCTTTTTTTACTTTCCAGAGTAAACTGAGAGCACCTGGTTACCCTCTAAAACCTGCCAAAGCCCTCATCATTTTGGAAAAAGAGACCTAATACTCTCACCCTGGTGGCCTTGTGCTCCTTGGGATGTTTGTTGATAAGAGGGAATATTTGCAGGGACCTAGGCAATCCGCCAAGGCTTTTCATTGACTTTGTCAGCCATATTTACCCATCTTCTGAAAAATCTTTTGTGGAGTTGTTATTTTCTTCATTTTACAAATGAGAAAGCTGGCTAATGCATGCATCCAAAGTCTCAAAGCCCTTTAGGGGTAAAAACCAGTATCAACAATAACAACCAAGTAAGCGAGCCATAGCTGGCCAAGCCCTGGATGCTTACGGTGGGGAGATTCAGCACCGAGACCTGACAGGCAACAACGTTGCAATGTCTAGTCGACCTGTGGGTAATTTTTTTTTTAAAACCTGTGAGTTTGTTTATTTTTCAGTCTGGCCCTGTTTCGTTAGGACTCTCGGCTTCGGAGAATACCCTTAGGCCCTTAGGCCACACTTAAGGATGATCTGTCAATGGAAGAGATGGGGCAGTATGGATTTCAGAATCCGAATGTCTGTCCTCTGTTCGGCATTGGCTACAGCAGGGGTTCTGTCCTCCCTCTTATCCCCTCTTGCTGAAGGACCATGTCAGGGAAGGCCCCATTCTTCCTAGGAGGAATTCGGATTTGGGTCAATCCAGGTCCAGCTGAAAACACATTGGTTCCAAACCTGATCCCGTGTAACCGGGTGGGAGAGGGTGATGTGCTAAGTTGCCATCTGAGGAGCTCGGAAGGGGACTTGCAACTCAGATGCTATGATTAGGCTTTAGCTGTTTTCTCCAAGGAAGAGCCAGTTCAGCCTTTACTTGGGCTCTGGAAATGTAGCTCAGAGGGTGAGCCTGGCCTTCATGAGGCACTGGGCTGAATCCCCAGCACTGCATAAACTGGGAGTGATCAATTCCAGAGTTCAGGGGGTTGTAGAAAGGGGATCAGAAGTTCAGGGCCACCTTTGGCTACAGAGAGAGCTTGAGGCCAGGTAGCCCTCTCTGTTTGGCTCCTAGAAAGGGTTAGATGAGGTCCACTGTAAGAGACTACATATCTGCTGAAGCTACATGTTGGTCTCTGTAGCTGCAGGTTCCCTATCAACCAACCATGGACTGAATATATTTTTAAAAATATGGTGTTCACACTGCACAGGCATGGGCTTTTCTTTCTTGTCATTATCCCACAAACTAAGCAGTAATAGTAACTACATACACAGCCTCTCCATCATGTCAGGCATCACAAGTAATAGACAACTAACACGCACTGGGGCATGTGTGTTAGTTCTGGGCACACACCACACTGTTTTATATGATCATCTTTCGGTTTTGATATCTGTAGAGGGTCGTAGAACTAATCCTGGTGGATACTGAAGAACAGTGGTGTTCTTCAACATTCTTCAACAGAATGGGAACAGGAGAGTTCAAGAGGACAAGGTCATTTAACTCAGTAGCGCTCTCTGAGGACTGGCCCTGAGCTCAGATTGCCCTTGGGACATTGGAAAGGCTGGTGGTAGGAGGACAAGAGTAGTTGTGGCTCTAGAAGGACCCACGTACTTTATCAGGGTCAGCAAGGCCTTTAAACAAGGGCAGTACATTTCTGCAGTGTCCGAGTCCTGCCTTCCTTTGTGTCTGCTCACATTTACCAGCCCAAACTCAACCACATTCCAAATTCATCCCATCAGTGGCTCTCTCCTTCTTAGCTAGGCTCACGTTGGTGTGGCTCTTTTCAAAGAGGTGCCAGTTTGTGGCTCTGTTAGGAAAAGGGCAAGTGACATATTCATGCCACCAGACTCAATGCTCTCGGAGTGACTTCCGGGCTATCAACACTTGTTCACAGCCTCAGTCTATGTCTGTGGCTGTGGAAGTTTCCATAGATACTCCAAAGTGCTTTGTGTGTTGGAAACTTTGAATAAAAAAGGCGAGAGAGAGAGAGAGAGAGAAAGAGAGAGAGAAAGAGAGAGAGAAAGAGAAAGAGGAGAGAGAGGGGGGGCTAGCTTCTAAACCTCAGACTCTTGGAAGAAGTCAGTTGTAGACCGTAGTTCCAGACTGCAAACATACCCAGATGGAAAAGGAGATGTTTCTGGAGACCCCAGGTCTGCTTCTACAGAGCTAGAGGCTTCCTAGCACACATCAGGACAAGGAGTCAGGGAGCTATTAAGTTCCTGGGAGCAAGGCCCTTTCTGCCTGATGCCCTTTACCTCACTTTTTTCCAAGAAGTCAGGTACTTGTGATTGACCCTGGGAACTCACGCAGCCTGCCTCCCTGTAGTTGGTAGCTGCCACTCCCTGCCCCCCAATGCCAGCCCTTATCTGGGAGAGTGGAGTCATCCCTTTCTTAGCCCTGAAGTTTCTGAAAGAAGGTATTGTTGTTTTGTGAAAAGTGCTCAGGTTAGGAACAAAGGCCGAGGCTGGATCTTCTTCAGGCTGGCTAGAACTCAATTGACGTTCCTTTAAAAATGGCTCTGCATTATAGCTGATTTCTGCTAACAATTGTTCAACATTGGAGAAAGGCCACCTGACTCCTTTAGGGAGTTGTCAATATGTACACCTTAGGTTTGTGACATATGCAGGAGTCTTACTGGACAAATGCTTATTTTATACAAGCATGGTGTATGTGATTTCTCAGGGTAGAGAAAATAGGACTATCTTCTTTTATAATCAACTCATATGCTCTTGGAGTGGCATCTTAGAAAGTGCAATAGGAAAATGCAAAATGCAAGAATGACTCCTGAACTTTGGAAGCATTTATATATATATATGTGTGTGTGTGTGTGTGTACATATTATATCCTAATATACTATAATATACAATTAAATATATGTTATAATTATAATATATGTATATAATTAAATATATTATAATATATGTAGCATATAATATAGATGTTATATAATTATATTATGTTGTTAATATTTTGATTATTATTAGGTTTTTTTTTTTTTGTTTTTCGAGACAGGGTTTCTCTGAATATCTCTGGCTGTCCTGGACTCACTTTGTAGACCAGGCTGGCCTCGAACTCACAAAGATCCGCCTGCCTCTGCCTCCCAAGTACTGGGATTAAAGGCGTGCGCCACCACCGCCCGGCTTATTATTAGTTATTTGACCTTAGAAAATTGCCTTATAAACAATTTGTTGAAAGCAACTGCACCTGTTATACTTGAAGAGGAGGAGAAGGCCGCCCAGGACACACTCCTTACCTTCCCCACATGCTAGAATTGTTTAAGTGAGAATCAAACAGTTTGTTCCCCAGGGAAATGAGAGCATCGAAGGCTGTCATGGAATGCAGCCCAAGCCTATGGCTGCAACATTTGTTGAAAACCAGAAGGCCATTTTTGTCAAAGCAATAAATCTCTAAATCTGTTTCAGATCATACTAGTTCAGTTCATGGGCTATATGAAACACATGTAAAGATAGTAGTTTTTGTTTGTTTTTTGAGACGTGGTGTTCTTACTCTGAAGCCAAGGCTAGTCTAGAAATCACTACATAGCTCATGGAGACCTTGAACTCTGAACAAAATCTTCTGTTTCAGCCTTCTGAGGGCAGGTATTATAGACTTGAACTGCCAGTACCAGCTATGATAATAACCCCAAATCCGAAGTTAAATAGACCCAAATTAGACCTTTGGGAGTCTCAAACATGTCATGTGTCCATCCTGAAAATACTTTGCTTCTCAACAGCTCAGCCTTCTCATGTAGAAAGTAAGATGTGGCCTTACCTGAGTCCCTATAGACATGTAATACATGCTCAGGCCTGCAGGGGATTCTGACCTGTGATATAAAACTTGGATTTTAAAAGGTAATCCAAACTACACACCTGGCGTTATCAGTGTGGACATTCCATTAGATCTGCTGGGTTCATGGACAAGCTAGGGTGTGGGTTCTCCAAATATTCTCCTTTAGTAAAAACAAGGTTGATAGCAGCATTTTCAGAGGAAACATGTCAGTAGGGGTCAGGTTAATGCATTATTCTCTGTGATGTGTGCTGTCCCAAATATACCGAATTGGGTAGGTTTTTGTTTATTTCAACCCAAAGCAAGTATTGCTGGCCTCTTCCCACTCTTCTCTGTTCCCACCGTCCTAGCTCTCCTGACTGGGCCCACACATTGATTTGAATTTTCAACACTTAGCACCTGACTTAGATCACTGACTCAAAGAACAGGAAAGGTCAGTCTGCCTCACACCTCACCCAGCGTCCTGGGATTAGCATCCAAAACAAACAGATCAGAGATGGGATGTGGACTCCCCAGAGAAGTTCCCACGTGTGAGAAAGCCCAGGAGATGGCGTTTCTCAAGCTCACTGATGTCACTGAAGTTCATAGTCCAAGGCTTTACCTTGCCGAGGTCGCTGGTGGTTAGAAGCACTTCTAGAAGTGCTGAAGAGCCAGGCTGGTGGATTAAGAAGAGCGGGGGATGGGGGAGGAGAGGGAGAGGAGTCCTGCCTGCTAATCAAAGGAGAAACCAAATGAAGTCCAAGAAAAATACAACACTATTGTTTTGGGGGCACGAGATGCCGGAGGCTTCATTGAGTAATCCAAGTTACGCCCTTTTTCTGTGGGACTAAAGGAATGTTGGCTGTGTCCCTGAAGGCCAGGTGGGAGGTGGGTAGACAGGTCTATGAAGATGAGAATTTCTGGAGCTTGTAACTCTGAATGTCCTCCTGGCCTTGCAGCTGGGAGGCTGGGACACAAAGAAGGAATGTGGACCAGAATCAAGGAGCAGTGACCATGGTTGGGATGGGGAAGAGGAGAGAAAGCCTAATGGAGGAAAACTGGGTGAAAGAGAAGGATGTGGGACTCTCACCCTCTCTCACAGGGGCTTCTGTGTCCTCAAAAGCTCCTGGTGGCAGTGGCTCTTTCTCATGGAGCCACAGGGCGGATACCCAGGGAGAGGTGGCATGTCTGAGTCTGGGGTGTGACAGGAAGCAGGAAGTACCAGTCATTTCACAAGACACTTTGACATTGGAAAGAGCCAGCAAAAACTGGCAGACCCCCAAGTTGGGGTGGGAAAGTCTGGCCCAGTGTGAAGAACTCTTGGCTTCCCGTCGGGCTGTGGGTTTGTTGAAAAACAGGGCAGTCCACACAGTTGGTATGCCAGTCCACCTCAAAACTACTTTCTCTTCCCATCTTTGATTTTGTGTGTGTGTTTGATGACATGCTTGCTGCTGCTGGTGAACTTCCGCAGCCTAAGGAAGGGGTTATATGAATGACAATGTCTTGACAGGAGTGACTATCCTATAGCAAGCCGTTATATATAATTCTTACAAGTGTATGCCAGCTCCCCTGCCACATCTCCTCCTCAATCTTTCTCATCTTTTGATTTTGTCAAGAATCCTCTTTGCATGGATTCAGCTCTGGATTTTCATGTCATTCACTTTTGAGAGAATTTTCCTATCGAATCAGCTGGTTCTTGCTAACTGTGGATCTTCATCCCTTTCCTAGAATGAGGACTTCTTTTCCAAACTCTGCCTCAAACTTCAACTTGTCTTCTTAAAGTACAAATGCTGAGGACTCAGGCTACTTTCTGTCAACCGCACAGGGAAGTGAAGTAAGTAAGTCAGATGTGTCCACCATGTCTTGTCTTGATGTCTCTGAGATCTCACTCCCATACGAAAGGCACAGTCAAAAGGGAGTTTTCCAATTTCCTCTGGATCACTTGTTTTACTGTTTGGTTTGTTTCATTCCCAGGACCCCAGACTTGCTGGGTGGAAATGATTACTGATCCTAGGCAGAGCAGCATGCTGGCTTCAGAATCCCAATGTTCTCTCTTGATCCATTTGCTCTGAGACTTGAGAGAATCGGAGTCGTATCTCTGGGCTTCAGTTTTATGTTTTGCTTAAAGCAAACCTCATCAAGAGTTAGTGTCCAGGGACCAGGAAAACAGCTTAATCAGTGGAGCACTTGCTGTGTAAGTGTGATGGTCTGATTTTTATCTCAGGTACTCTCATAAGCAACTAGGGTTAGTGTAGTGGAATGCACCCAGTGGTGGCAAGGTGGAGACAGGATCCTTCCTGGCCAGCCAGTCTAGCCAAATCATAACCTTCAGGCTCAGTGAGAGAGTCTGTCCCAAACAACAAGTTTAGAGAGTGATTGAAGAAGAGATTTGATATTGACCTTTGACTTCCACATACATGTTCACACATGACACACGTAGATGTACGCGTGAACACATATATACCACCTACCCACCCGCCTTAAGTTGATGCCCACTCTTCATATTTATACATTTATTTGTTCTTGCATTTACTTAGGCTGGGACATTTCCCTGGGGGAGGAATCTTAAAATTCCTCCCCAGTGGAGAAACTGACTAGAGTGATTTAGGAAGAGTTTTGGATGAAAAGGGGGTTAGAAGCATTGAAAGTCCTTATGGGCTGAAAGACAGCCCTCCATTTGCCTTGGAGGAAACCAGCACTTTACCCCAGCCACAAGGAAGAGCTAATCCCAGATGGGGCACCGACCCCAGAGTCTCTAGGGCTTAGAGTTTGCATGACACCCGCTATGGAAAATATCCTGGAGTCCAACAGACAAGAGATGAGCCAGTCTGGAAAGAGTTCCATCATGCCAATAGCTCTGTTTACAATTGAACATATGGAAAGAGTTTAGATTTGATTAATTTCCATCACTTGAAAAAAAAAAAAAAGACAATGCAGCCAGTAAAAGGTATACCTGAATACGTGCCTGTGTCTGACTTCTATATATGATATAACATGAATTACTCCACCCTAGAATTTCAACATTTCCTATGTCCTTATCAGAACCCTTGGGTCCAATGTTCTCAGTTAGAAGTCTGAGTCCGCAGAGTAATGCTTTGAAGATGATTCTTTGCCAAGCACACAGAAAATGGCTCTCTACATAAATCCTTGCTTTAGAGATACTGTTGCTGGTTATGGGACAGCGCCTCAAACCTGTGGCATTAAGGGGGACACATCCTTGGTCACGCAGATGGTAAGTGGAGTGGCTGAGAATAAAAGCCAGGATTGTCTGAAGCCTCGTTTCTGCAAAGGAAGCCTGGGATAGCAATTGGACAAACCATATGGTCCTGATAGTTTATGCCACAAGTTTCCCGGGACAAATACCATGAAAAATATCACGGGCCTGGCAAGATGGCTAACTGGGTAAAGGTGTTTGCTGCTAAGACTGGTGATGTGGGTTCAATCCCTAGAACCCACATGGTGGAAAAAGAACTGACTCCTGAAAGTTGTTCTCAGACTTCACACATTCATTGCATATACCTCCTCCTCCTCCTCCTCCTCCTCCTCCTCCTCCTCCTCCTCCAATAAATAAATAAATAAATACATGGAATAAAAAAGAAAAAAATATCATTGTTGCTTGGAAGAAAAGATCAGAATTCAAGATTCATGCAGGACAGAGGAGTATTTGTCAGGTTTGTCTCAGGATGGTTATTATATAATTCTCTCAAGTTTGCCGAATGTTTGAACATTTCATAACTAATTATTAGAAAGAAACAGATTGTATAAAATATTGGAAAGAGAAGGATGGTACAGTGGAGTGAGATGAAGTTCCTCTGATACTAGGAATGATGGCACACCCCTGTGTTCCTAGTACTCAAGAGGCTGAGGCTGGTCACCGTGGGTTCTATGTCAGCAAGACTATAAAGTGAGGCAGACAGACAGACAGACAGACAGACAGATGGGACTGATGAGACAGCATAGGAGTGGTCCTCAACTTTCCTGCTGCCACCTTTAATACAGTTCCTCATGTTGTGGTGACCCCCCCATCGTCAAATTATTTTGTTGCTACTTCATATCTGAAAATTTGCTGCTATTATGAATAGTAATGTTAATATCTGATATGCAGGATATCTGATGTGTGGCCCCCAAAAGTTGTTGCAAAACCACTGGCACAGAGGGTAAAGACACATGCTGCCAAGCCTGAGACTCTCAGTTTAGTCCCGAGACTCACCAGGTGTGAGGAGAAATTTGACTCCCTCAAGTTGTCCTTTCTTCACATGTGTTGTACATAAACACACACACACACTCAAAAGATAAGAAATGTAATAAGTACCCATGTATATGTGCATGTTTAGAAAGAGTGGGGAGCAAGGGTAGGAGAGAAGAGAAGGGAAGAGAAAGAAGGGAAGAGAAGAAAAGGGAAGAGAAGAGAAGGGAAGAGAAGACAGGATATCGGGAATCCACAGGAGGGGCCTTGGCCAAAAACCTAAATTCTAGCTCAGCATTTTCTAGAAGAAAAAAATTGATGCAGTGGCCTGACACACTTGGGGGGTGCAGTCTTCCTCAGCCTGATTCAGAGGACTCAGACCCTGAGCAGAGGGTTCATTCAAAGGAACAAAATGCTCTTTTCTCCAGACCTTGCTAGTCTACACATTACATAACGTAGAGTTATGTGTCTGCTGCAAGGCTGGCAGGAGCCTGAATGTGATATGTTGATAATACATGGAGTCTTGCATGCAAACTTTGTTTATATGTTGGGCTCTCTCTCCGAGCACAGGGGCAGGTAGCTGGCTGCAGGTCTGCATCGAAGCCTGAAAGACTCAGTATTTTATGGCCTCTGGTGTTTATTTTGCTGTCTAACTATGTTATCCATTGTAAGTTTGGCTAACGAAAAACACCATAAAGAAATGGAAAAAGCATCCTTTGATACCAAAGTAACATATTTCCTCATGGGTCTTCTTTGTCTGGTAGTACTCTGTCCACAGAGAAGGGCCACCCATGATCAAAATAGGGATTTGGTCCCCCACTGTTTCGTTTCTTTTTCTAATTTCCTCTAAGTCCTGTTTTGATATTTAAATACTCATTTATTATTGTTATCAAAACCAAGTTTTATGTCAAGGTGAGCTTCTGAGAATGAACAGCTAGCATCTCATCTTTGAATGGAGAAGGATGCATTCTGATCTGGAACTTCCAAGCCATCAGCTTAGCTTGGAGTGGGGAAAAGAGACAAATCCCTTTCAGGAAGCCTTCACCATCCCAGCCAAGAGGAAGCTCAGGCCTCAGGTTGAGGCAGGTTCCCATGAAGCAGCCAAAAGTTTGCAAAACAAGCTTGAGATGAGGAGGCTCAGACTTCGGAGACATGGTAAGGTTGCGACAGTCTTGGAAGGCTGAGCTGATAGAAGAGCTCTAGGGAGCCAGGATGGTGAGACAGTTGTCAGGGCAGAGCCAGGGTCCCTCTGTGCTCACTGCCTGGGTCTCAGTTCTCATCAAGGAGGGGCTCACTGGGTGGGATAATAGTCCCGTGTTTATATTTGAAAAGGGATACTACATTTCCAGGATAATCCCCTCCAGCCTCCTGGTGGGCTACGATTTCTAATTGGTCTAGAATGTTGAGGAGAAATCAGGAGCTGATTACCTGGCAGACTGAGCTACAATCACACTTTTCACTATGAATTACTCGCTCTTTGAGTTCAATGGCACTGAGCGTCCAGGCTCTGGCTAGGATGAAGCCTGTTCAATGGTTTCCATCACTGGCTTAAGACAATGATTTGAATGGACACAGTCCCCTCACTGTGCTTGATAAGCAGGAAATGAAGGCTTGTTTGCAAATAAAATTGAGAAATGTGATCAGCCTCTTGTTCAGCATCTGTCTTTGGCTAACCTGCTCCTGATAAGACTAATGCGGTGGGAACCTTCCTAATCCCACCCTCTTTGTTTGGTTTGATGGGTTAGGGTCTCAGTCTGTAGCTTATGCTAGCTTTGAGTGCATGGAGTCTTCCTGCCTCAGCATCTTAAATGCTTGGGTAACAGATAGGATCCACCATGCCTGGCTGTACTCCCAACTTTCATGTATCTGAAGCAGCAAGGGCAGAAGGTATTTCAGCTCAAAAGTTTGTTTCTTTGAGGGAAATTTAAATACTATAGCAGGGACTAACTTGACGTCATACATCTTTTCTATTCTGTTTTTCGTTTCAAAATTGTTTTCATTTTTGGGTTTTGAGACAGAGTCTAGCTGCATGTATCAGGCCTGAAATTTTCTATGTGGCCCAGGCTGGCCAAGAGCTCACAGCAATCCTCCTGCCTCAGCCTTGCCATGCTTACATATGGCTTTTCTAGATTTCTGGTTTCTATTCTCTGGCTTCTCTGACACCTTCTCTTAGGAGCATCTTCTTTATTGAATTGCATGAAAACTTTGCTCTGACATGATGCAATCCAATAGCATTTACTCATTACATAACCAGCTTTGGTGTAGACTCCATCTGGGGACAAGTTACTTGGTACCTAGAATGCATTGGGTGCCTGTCAGATTGGAGGGGGTGGGCCGTGGGCTAGGGAAAGAGAGATTACAGGCTAGTATCTGGTTGGGAGTGGGAGTGGCTTACATTCATGTCTATCTCAATGCAATACTTTTTGGGAAAATTTGGTATTCACAGTCTTTCATTTTTGGAGAATATTACTTTCAAGTTTTGAATTCTTGATAATCTTTTGTATGTGTATATGGCATGCATAGTGTATGTGTTTATGCATGTGGGGGGTGCAGGGGAAGGGCTCAGGTGTTGTTTTTTCAGGTCTTCCCATCCCTTTATTTTAATAAAAAAATTATTTTATGTGTCTCTGTGTGTGCCTGAGTATACATATGTACATGCACCATGTGTGTTCAGGTGGCCATGAGAGCCAGAGGGAGAGTTAGGGCTGCTGGAGCTGAAGGTATTAGGCAGTTGTGAATTACGTTGCGCTGGGAACTGGACCTGGGTCTTCTATAAGAGTATGTTCTCTTAACAACGGAACTGTCTTTCTTGGTGCTCCTTTTAAAGCTTTTACTTTATATGTATTTGTTTTTATATTTGAGTGGTTGTGCCCCTGTGTACATACATGAACCACGTGCACGGAGTACTCTTCCCTTCTGCAAAAATGCTAAAGCACATATAATGTCACTTAAAACAGAAACAAAACAATAGTCTCAACAGTCAGAATGAGGTGACACTGGAGTAGGATGGGTCTGTATAAAGCAGGAAACTCAGAGACTCTTACAGAGGGGAGGTAATGAGGACCCCTGTGGTCTGTTCCATGTCTAAACTGGAGGATCGCTGTGCAGGTACCCACACACCATGGAACCGCTGAAATTACTGGAAGCTGGGAGAGAGAATTGACAGAGATCCTTCTCCAGAGCCTTCAGAGGGAGTCAGTACGTTTATTTTGGACTTCTAGACTCCAGATGGATGACAGAATGCTTTTCACATAGTTTTAATGCACCCAGTATGTGGTAGTTATTGGTCAGCCCTAGGGTAGAAATACATTTAGCTTCCATAGGAACAAATAATTTGGAAAAGAGTATCAGCTCACCCAAGCCAAATAGCGCCATTAGCCTGTGATTTTCCAACATAGTCAGTGGGAGGTTCACAGGATCATTAGTCTGACACACCCACCAGGGCCCCAAGTCCTCTCTTAGCCTAGAGGAGATTCTGTGGCAGGGAATGCGTCCCCTGCATGCATGCCTCAAGATGCATTGCTAAGTGGCTAGGATGTCGTGGAGACATCCTTTGGTATGATGGCCTTCCACTTTGGATCCCTTCTTAATCTTCTCTGTCCTCACCCTGGAAGGGAAGGTAAGAGGAAACTACTCAGGGACAGGGGCTTACTTTAGAGCCAAGTGTGGTCAAAGCCACAGATAGTATCATTGGGTTTTTCCTACCACCTTGCTGGCACATAGTGACATAGATGAGAACGTTCCCTTTGGCACACCTTTTAAGCTAACTTCCCTCAAATATTGCCTGTTTTTTCTGAGAAGATGGAAGCTAACTGGGATGAACCCAGGCTGGTGAACTTCACTGTCTTCTGTTTGCTGCTACCAGGAGGGCCAAAATGTCCACAAGATTCTGAGGTGATTTTTTTTTTTTTTTTTTTTTTTGCCTACTTGGCTCCTGTTCCACAGGAAAGACAACCAAGAAGGAGACATCTTTTGTCCTGGATCTTATGCTTTGCTTAAAGTCATGAACCATGGAACCATGGGAAATGCTCTGAGAGCAATATTGAAACTTTCTTCCTTTCTCTTGAAGCTGCTGAGGTTCACAGAGGAAACAGATGCTCAACCCCCTGTGTCTCAGCGGCACTAGACGTTGTGTCCATACATCATGATCCTTGCTGTAGTTTCATATCACAGCTCTTTCTCTCTTCTGCCTCTCAAAAATAAAAAAAGGGCTGGAGAAGGGGTTCAGTAGTTAAGAACACTGGATGTTCTTCCAGGGGACTCTGGTTCCATTCCTAGCACCCACATAGAAGTTTACAACTGTTTATAACTCCAGTTCCAGGGGATATGATGCCCTCTTCTGGCCTCCATGGGCACTGGGTACTCATGTGGTACACATTCATAGATACAGGCAAAACACTCAAATACATAAAATACAAATTAAAACAAAACCTAAATGCATTCCTTTTTTTGCTGTCAGATCACCTGTGGTTGGTTGTTTCTCCTTTCTCTATGCAGAGCCTACTTTCTGTGGGCCACTTTGTGTGTGTGTGTGTGTGTGTGTGTGTGTGTGTGTGTGTGTGTGTGTGTGTGTGTGTGTAGGTGTGTGTGTACTTTTCAGTGCATCTGTGTACTGGAAGAAGCCACAGGATAATAATTTGTGGTATCATTACTCAGGTGCCATGCAGTTAAAACTTTTAAAAAGTCTCTCATTGGCTTGAAACTTACCAGTAGGCTAAGGTTGTTGGCCAGTGAACCAAAGGGTTCCTTCTGGCTCTTCCTCTCCAGTTCTGGGATTGCAAGGACTCATACCATGCCTGACTGTTTTTCATGAGTTCTAGAGATGGAACTCAGGTCTTCACACTCAAAAGGCAAACACTTTATTATCTAAAGTATCAACCCAGCCTCCATTGGTCACTCTTTTTCAGGAAGCAATGGAGAACCATGTTTATGTGGCACCTGTCTTTACATGGACCATGCCGAGCATCTCTCTGAGTTAGCAGGGGAGGGGGGTGTGGCTCATTGAAGTCAAAGTCATGTTTCAAGAACATGCGGCTCTGAAGTAGAGCTGGGATCCAGATCTCTCTGGGGAGGCTGGAGAAAGGGAACCACACCCATGGTAGATGCTTCTATGCTCGGGTGTAGCTGCCACCAGCAAATGAAGAGGGAAAAATGACAAGATTATGCTACCTTTCCACCCAGTGCCACCTTCTTCCAGCTCAACTGTTTCTGTTTCCATGGCAACGAAACACCTTAACAGCAATGCTCATTATCTTTAAAGAGACATTGATTTATTTTCCTGCTCTGAAACTTCCCAACAATTAGCCCACACAATGGAAGAGTATGAAGAGACACCCCACCTCCCCACCTCCCTCTTCAAGGTCCAGTATCAGAATCGAACCCGGTCAACAGGATGTGCATATTTAGTGGGAACCCACGATGCCCAGGGAGCCGGGAGCAATGTTTGAGCTCCTCTGTTTGGGTTGGTCACTTGTCTCGAGGGAGATGACTCAGGTGGTGCTTGGCAAAGTCAACAGGCCAAAAATAAGGATGTCCTATGAAGCAAGCAGCCACTGGCCGCCCTCTGTCCACCTTCAATCCTTTCTCGTCACGTCTCTGCACTCCTGGTCTCGTCCTGTTGCTGTAGGCCCTACCACATCCTGCTTTTTCACTCCTTCTGGGTTCTGGCTGAGATTTGGCCCCACCTCTTTCTCAAATGACCTTAATTTTGCAGTGGAATGAGCAGGAGTCCAGGCATTTCCACGGCTCTGCTCTAAGGCAGGAACGAGGTACATGAGTAAGAATCAAGCTCTTTTCCAGAACTGCATAAATAAGGTTTATATTTAATGACAAAACAAATCCATCTTTCTGTTCGAAAACTTTATTTATTAATTTAGAGACAGTGTCTTATGTAGCCTAGGTTGGCCCTGAACTTACTATGTAGCTGTAGGTGACCTTAAACTTCTGATTCTTTTCTTTTTTCTTATTTTGCTTATTTATTTAAATATTTTTGAGACAGGGTCACTCTAAGTAGCTCTGGCTGTCCTGGGACTCACTTTGTAGACCGAGCTGGCCTCAAACTCAACAGAAATCCACCTGCCTCTGCCTCCCGAGTGCTGGGATTAAAGGCATGTGCCTGTCTGGAGAGATGGCTCAGAGGTTAAGAGCACTGACTGCTCCTCCAGAGGTCCTGAGTTCAATTCCTAGCAACCACATGGTAGCTCACAATCATCTGTGGTGGAACCTGAGTCCCTCTTCTGGTGTGCATGAAAAGAGAGCACTTATATACATCAATAAATAAATCTAAAATAAAAAGGCATGTACCACTAAGCCCAGCAGACTGCTGACTCTTATCCTTTTATTTCTTCTTCCCCAGTGCTGAGATTAGAGGTATGGGCCACTATGCCAAGCTAATTCAGTGCTGGAGAATCAAACTCAGGGCTTCCTGCACTCCAGGTGAGCACTCTGCCAATGAGACTATTCTCAGCCCTTATTCTAAAAATTTAAAAATTTACATGCCAATCTTTCTCTAATCATTCTCTTAAAAACCTTAGCAAATATTCTTGTTCTTGTTCTCTCTAGTATTGACTTACTTTGACCTCCAAAGTCCTTATAAAAGTCAATGGATATTATTTTATGAAACTACAGGTTTCTTGAAGTATTTCACGAAGGTATATTTTGGGTTCTGAGCCAGCTGGTGAGCTAGCAGGGTAGAATCATGTTGTTCATATATTTGCAGAATTTAATTGTGAGCTGTGCATGTATTCAATTGTCAGTTTTAAGGCTCCCCCCTATTCAGTCTACTGTTTAATTCTTACATCGTTTGCATACATCTGCAAATACATACTTAGAAGCGTTAGAGTGATTCCCAAACAGCTATACGCATGTGTTATGTCATTGCTGTTTTGTCTTGTGCTGACCCCGAATGATGCATGCTCAACAACCTGGATTTTTGTGAGGTCCCTTCTGGCATCAAGATCTTTTATTTTATTGGCCTTTGAGGTTGTAATGTTCCCACCAGTTTTGTGTCATCTATTGTCCACCTAAGCTCAGCTAGAGACATAATTACCAATAGGGTCTGTGATTAAGGGTTTTGGTGGCTGCTTTTTTGATCTCTTCCCTGAACTAATTAAACCTGGACAAAGCAAGGCCATGAGTTCATTAAAGGGGCAGACGCTGATTGAGTCCCTCTCCAATTTTAGGCACCATGCTGCTATGGCAAGGCAGTAACCCCCACAGAACTGACAGAGCAAATGGGTAGATGGCTAAGTGAGTAAAACGCTTGCTGTGCGGGGATGGGGGGACCTGAGTTCCCTACACCTTCAGAACCCATATTGAAAAGCTGAGTGTGGGGGTATGTGTCTGAAACCCCAGCACTGGGGAGGTAGAGACTGGCAGATCCCTGGGGCTCACTGGACAAGCAGTCTAGCTGACTCCTTGAGCTCTGGGTTCATTGAAGACCCTGTCTCAAGAACATAAGGTAGAGGGTGATTGAGAAAGACATACAACATGGAACTCTGGTTTCTACATGCAAGTGCACACATGTGTAGCCACACATACATGTGCACACATATGAACACACACACACACACACTCACACACATGCAGGATAATCCAGGCAGAGATAAGAGTATAGTCCACAGCACTGAGGTAGGTAGGGTGGTTTCTTAGAAGAACCCACAGGCTGCTGATAGCATAGGCATGCCCTGGAACCCAGGTTCTCCACCTGGACTGTGCATATTCATATTCCAACCATAAATTCAGCCGTGCACACACACATGCATATATAATATATAGTATGTAGTATATATATTACAATATTAATTTAGTCTCTCTGCATGGATGTGTGTATGCAAATGTCATGTGACTCAGGTGGAAGACAGCTTTCTGTCAGCTTTCTCCCTCTACCATGTTTGGAAGGAGCTCAGGTCACTAGGCTTGGCTGAAGTTACCTTTACTGGCTGAGCCATTTCCCCTGCCCCTACTGCACCATCGTCTTATGAGTCAGGCCTGGCTTTCCTGAGGTTTCAGATGTAGATGGATCCACATCTGATGTACCACAGAGGTCGAGGATGTAAAATGTACCTGCAGGATGTGGACAGCCCAGTTCTGTGCTCCTGCCTGCCCACCATACTTCAAGGCCTGCCATTGGCTCTGGTGTGTAACTCTGAAGGGCAGCCAGAATGGATCAGCTGTCAGAACTGGGGAGGCTGAGGCTCAACTGTCAGCATGTGGGGTGTGTGTATCTTCTGTTTATTCTTGCAGTTTACTTCCCTGCAAACACATGCCTACCTGCCATGTTCCTCTCCCAAAGAGGCTAATGCCAGCACTTCATCGCTCATGAACGGTCCTGCAAAAACAAACTCAGGTCTTCAAGGCGGCTGGGCTGTAGGTGCCAGCGAGTCAGGCCTGTGCTGGCTGGGCATCCCAGAGCCTAGGAACAATCTGGTCTTCAGGAAGAGAGGGAAGAAAAACAATTTCAAATTCCAGGAGCCCAGGGCCTCTTACAGATGGCCATTGTCAAGGGAAGGGAAAACTAAACTGTGAGTTAGGACGGTGGCGCCTCTGGGAAACGGGGAGGATATTGAGGTTGGGGGCCGCTGCTCAGGGTGTTTGGGCATTGAGGAAGGGGCTGGTTTAGCTGAAGAAAGAGCTGAATGGTCCCCTTGTATGGGCTTGGGAAACATGACTGCAAATGCCTCAGTTTCCAGTACTAACACTGTGTAAAGGGGCCTGGTGTGGTGACTCAGCAGGCAAAGGTACTTGCCTGCTAGCATGAGGACCTGAGTTTAATCCCAGGAATCCACATGGTAGTAGGGGAACCCTACTTCCAAAAGTTGTCCTCTGCCCTCCACACATGTACACACACACACACACACACACACACACACACACACACACAAAGTAATTAAAACAATTACATAGCGAGTAGATTTACAAGTGGTGGCAACTTATCTATGATCCCAGCTATTTGGGAAGCTGAAGCAGGAGGACCACTTTATCCCAGAAGTACAAGGACAGTCTGGATAACATGGTGAAAACCATGTCAAAAATTAAATGAAGGGGCTGGAAAGATGGCTAAGTGGTTAGGAATAGATACCGCTTTCCCAGAGGACCCAAATTCAATTTCTACTGCACACACAGCAGCTCACAACTGCTTGTAACTCCATCCAGTTGTAGGGACTCTGACATCCTTTTCTGGTCTTCTTGGGTACCAGGCACTCATGTAAATGGGGCATACTAAGACTGGGGATGTAGGTAAGTTTGAGTATTCGAGAGCCTGTCTAGCATGCACAGAGCCCTGGGTTCAATCCCCAGCACTCCATAAAGGAGTCCTGGTGGAACATGCCTGGAACCCCATCACTTGAAAGGTGAATTCAGGGGGGTCAGTAGTTCAAGGCCTTCCTCAGCTACATAGAAAGTGAAAGGCCAGCCTGTGCTACATGGGACCTGGTCTCAAAAATAGCAATAACATCATGGAGTACACTGGACTGAAAATGTGTGCAGTCTGTTGTCTTCTGTCCTTAGCTCTGCTCTTTCCTGAATCAAAGATGCCAGAGCCTCTCTGCTCAGTTCACTGCAGAGGGCTACCTATCATCTTGGGGAGGTGAAAAGAGACAGTGGACCTGAGTATCAGGTTTTCTTGACAGTTTTCTGTCTCAATTGTTCCATCCACACAGTTCGCTAAATGAAGATTTGGTAGGACTGTGAGTTCCCAGAATTTGACTAAGGGGGTGATTTCTCAACCTGGGGGTCATAAACCCTTTGGAGGGGGGGTATCAAATGACTCATTTACAGGCATAACATATTAGATATCCTACATATCAGATATTTACATTATGATTCATAACAGTAACAGAATTACAGTTATGAAGTAGCAACAAAATAATTTTATGGTTGGGAGTCACCATAACATGAGGAATTAAAGGGCCACAGTGTTAGGAAAGTTGAGAGCTACATGGCTAAGAAGATCCCGGGTGTTTGCTGTGCCAGAAAGTAGAATGGGGAATTCCTTCTTGGCCACTTTATAGGTGTTATGTCTTTAAGACGTGACAGATTCTTATTTGCAGGGTAGATCTTACTGGCTTGCGTGGAGCTTGGGAAACTTGCCAGTTTCATTTGGAAGTCCTCTGCAAGAAGACAGAACAAACACTGGAGGTCAGTGACTACTTGCCATCCTAAACACTTTCCATGGGAGTCAAATTCCACTCCCAACAGCTCATCCAGAACATCTGGAACCAGAAGTGGACAGGTAGACATTTGTGTATGAGTATGTTCCTGTGTATGAGTGTGTATGTGTGTGTATGCATGCTCCTGTGTGTGAAGGTGTACATGTATGAGTTTGTGCATGTTCTTATATATGCATGTGTGCGTGTATGTTCCTGTGTGTAAAGGTGTTTGTTTGTGTGCATGTTCCTGTGTGTGAAGGGGTGTATGTGTGTGTGTGTGTGTGTGTGTGTGTGTGTGTGTGTGTGTGTGTGTGCATGGAGAAGCCGGATGTCAGTCCCGCCTTAAGAGCTGCCCATCTTCATCTTTGAGGTGTAGTCTTTCAGTGAGATCTGGAGCTTGCTAGTTAGAGTCAGCTTTCTGGCCAGTGAGCCCCAGGCATCCCCTTGTCCCCACCTGCTCAGTGCTGGGATTACAGGGATGTGCTACTGTGCTTGGTTTTTTTAAAATGTGCTTTTTGGTGATTGAACTGAGGTCCTCTTGGCGGCATGACCAGCATTTTACTGACTGAGCCATTTCCCTGTCCCTGGAGGACCTGTCACCACCTTTGGACTGAAAGTTCAAGGCAACATGCTTTATATAGCCTTTGGCTTACATAGTTTAGTCATATCTGTACCAAATTTGAAAGCTGAAAACTCAAAGTGTGATTGTAATACACATTTCTAGTTTAGTTCCTCAATTTGAATTTGTTTCAAGTTCTATATCTTGCCTGTGTTAGACATCATGGCTAATTTAGGGTAAGAGCTACATATTAAGACAAAGCAAACCTGCGGAGTTCTACAGAGCACAGCAGGAGCTACCATGATAGGAAGGGAAGAACCATGGTGGTCATTTCGCCTAAATGTTCGCTTGACTAAATTGCACCCTGACCATTTAGGGGACGGGGAGGCATTTTCCTGAACATATTTCCTCATAGTATTCTCACTGTTTATGAAGTTTCCTGTAAAATATCACTGGAAACTTATTTACCAATGCATTTTTGCTCCAATGTTGAGTTTATTTATTTTTTAAATTTCCTTTACCCCCTCTCTTTCTTGCCTTCTCTCCCTCCCTACCCTCTCCCTTCTCTCTCTCTCTCTCTCTCTCTCTCTCTCTCTCTCTCTAAGACAGGGTCTAGCTATATAGTGTTGGCAGGACTATAATGCCCTATGTGGATCAAACTGACCCAGAACTCATAGAGATCTACCTGCCTCTGTATCCTGACTGCTGGGATTGAAGGTGGAGGTCATCACACTCAGAGTTTCTTCATTATGCTATATAGTAAAATTTCCCTTTGTATACATTTGTTTGGACTCACTTATAAACCCAGGGATTCCTGAGTATGTCTAAAAATTAGTCCTGAGGAGAGCTGGTCCTTAGCAAAGGTTTTGCCCAGAGACTTCTGGGAATATATTTGCTGAAATAAAAAAAAAAAACAAAAAACAAAAAACAAAAACTTATTTTTGCTGATGTATTGTACCCATTCTTTTCTCTTATGATACTATAATATTATTTATTTATGTTTGGTGTGTATGACGTATATTGTACTTAACATGTTTTTTAAGGTACCTATGCACACTAACTTTTTATGAGGGTCCAGGGATTTGAAGTCAGTCCCTTATGTTTGCTGTAGGAATTCTACCTGTTCAGCCATCTTCCAGCCTCATTTCTTCTCTGGTCCCACACTTAACTTGAATTATACTTGTTTTGAATTATATATTAGATCACAAGACAAATGCATTTGGAATTTGTTTGCTAATTTTGTTTCTATTTTTACTATAGTTCTTTTCTGAAACTGGAATATAATTACATTACTTCCACCTTTCCCTTTCTTTCCTCCAACCATTCCAGTATACACAACCTTGCTCTCTCTCAAACTCATGGCCTATATCTCTTTACTTGCTGTTATATACATACACATGCATATAAATTTCTAAGTATATAAACACAATATTATTAGTTCATATAATGTTACTTGTATGTATGATTTCATGGCTGACCCCTTGATATTGAATAACTGATTTGAGGACTTTTCCTTGGGGAAGACTATTTATCTAGTTCTCATAATTCCTTAGTGTTTATAGTTCTAGGGTTGGGGCCCTGTGAAAATTCCCCCTTCCATGTTAGCATGCCTGTTGGTGGTGTCTTTGTTCCGGTCTTGCTTTGGCAGCTATGTTGATGAGATGTTCACAGAGGAAGTGAACATTTCTCTAACATTTCTGGGAGACACAATATCACATTCAACTGCCTGTTCTCTTGGCTCTTAATGATTTTTCTGTCCCCTGTTCTGCAATGATCCCTGAGCCTTAGGGGCAGGAGTTGTGCTGTAGATGTATCAGTTGGAGCTGGACACTCCACGCTCACTCGTTCTCTGCATTGATTGGTTGTGGTTTTCTGTAATGGTCTCTGTTGCAAAGAGGTATTTGATTGTTTTCCTTCTTGTGTGCCCATTTCTTGCAAAGCCAGGTCCGGGATGAGTGAGACTCATTGGGTACAGAATACAAGGAGCCACTCGCTCCTACCCTTCCGAGCGCACCACCAGTGCTAGAGTCTGAGTGCCTGTGGCACTGTGTGTCATCTCGCTCAAGCCCTGGCCCAGAGTGACAGAACATTTCCATTAATTATTTCAAAACAGTGTTGTATAAGAATGACTAGCATGGGGCTGGAGAGATGGCTCTGAGATTAAGAGTCCTCTTGCAGAGGATCTGAGTCTGGTTACTAGATCCAACATGGGCTAGCTGGCAGTTGCCTATTGACTTTAGCTTCCAAGGGATCTGACATCTTCTGGGCTCTGATGGTACGTGCATTCATCTGTGCACACACACACACACACACACACACACACACACACACACACACAATTAGAAATAATAAAAATAAATATTTTTAAAAAGGAAATAATGATGAGCATTACATTCCCTCCATCTCAGAAGATGTGACTCATATACATTTGTTTACTTTTTCTCACAAGAAGAAACCCTGCAAAGTAGGCACAATCCACACCATCCCTGTTTTATAGGCAAGGAAACTAAAACATGGAGTTGTTAACTGAATGTTCCATAGATGTTCATGTAGCAATTGCCAGATCTGAGACTTGGATTTTGGCCATATGATTTTTAGTTCTTGACCTCATAGGTTCCACTGTATACCACCTTCCTTCTTCCACACCTCCCACTTCCCCAAGTATGGTGCATGCCCTAGAAAGTTTGCACTGATGGTTTGCTGAGCACCTGAGTCCCATACTTGACAATAGAAGTCAATCATAGCACTTGGGGCTGGAAACTGTCCTCAAGAATTTTCAGAGTAGGGGCTGGAGAGATGGCTCAGTGGTTAAGAGCACTTGCAGCTCTTCCAGAGGATTGGAATTTGGTTCGCCACATCCATGTTAGATGGCTTACAATCACTATGACTCCAGTTACAGGGGATCACACACTCTCTTTTGACATCCATGAGCACCTGCATGCACATACAAATGCATGCTTAAATTTAAAAAAGTTTTAAAAAGGATGTTCAGAATAGCTCTCTAAAGAGAAAGAGTTCAGGTAGCAAACCTCAAGATGGCTCATTTTCCTTAGGGTCTTTGATTTTTGGGCCTGTCCACTTATACATCTATTCAACAAATATTTGTGGAGCCCTTCCTATGTGCCAGGTACATTTCTGATTGGAGACACTGATGCCTTCATTCTCATTCAGCTTCACTATAATAGAGAGGAGAAATCAGACATTAATAAACAATCAAACACAGAAGGCGATGTTTAGAAAGAAAGTTTAGCTTTCTAAAAGACTTCTAGGTTTTGCATGTCAGGCGACAGAGGAGGCACCATTCTAAATGGAGGCCAAGGAAGGGCCTTTTTGAGGAAGTGCCATTTGAACAGAATCCTGAGTGATATGAAATAGGGAACAAGTGTTAGCCTGACATAGTATTGGAACTATTTTATAAATAAAAAATTTCCATTGTGTATTTGACTTTACATTGAAAAACAGCACAAGATCAACATCACCCACAAGAATGTCACTCATAAACTTATCAAGGGTCATTTTCATCTAGTTTCTGTGACAGGAGGGAGGAGGTGGGGGAGATGGTCCATAAAACTATTTGCCTCATGGGCATAATCTTATGACTGTGGATCTGAGGTCTGCTGAGTGATTGATTCCCTGCTTGTTCTCCTGGATTAAATTAGGTTCAGGGCAACTTCCATTTTGCACTTTTGTTCTTCAGCCTCAGGAAGACTGGAGGACCAGACATTTTTCATTTGTGTTGATTCCTTTGGAGGAAAATGTGGGAAGAACTTCCTTGTTTATGCAAAATACACCCTGACTGACAGTCATGACCTCTATTTCAATTTGCTGTTCCTCAAAGCATAGCTGTCAGACCTCTGAAATGGGAACTGTCCAGGTAGTCACTGGTTTGTCATTTCTTAGTATTGGAAGCTGCAGGCCCTGCACTTCCTATATAATCAGATATATTTATCCTTCTCAGCTCTCTGAGGTGGTTGAAGAATAGACAGCTTGAGTCTCATAGCTAAATTTTGAGTTGTTTAGGAATCAAGAGGGCGTTCTAGATCTATGAAGATGGTTATAATAGTGATGCAAGTTAGTATGAAAGCTAAGTCAGTTATAGAACTTTAAACTCATGGAGATGGTTAGAAGGTAGAAGGTTAAAGTCAGGGGCCAAATATGTATGAACTGGACATTGGGAAGGTATACTGGGCCATTTAACTCTCATAAATGTGGCATATTTAATTCTGGTGTTTTGTATAGAATTTACTGTTATAAGAGAAAGAACCATTTGTTGGATTGAAAAGGGAAGCTGTTGAGGGGGAAGAGGGTGGAAGGGTGGGACAGGAAGGGGAAATAGGGAAGGGTTTGTGACTGAGATGTAACTTGAAGAAAAAAAAATAAAGTACTTATATAAAATTAAAAAAAAAAAAAACAGAACAGTAGGTTTTCATTTCCAGTGGGAGCTAGGTGAAGGACAGAAATCAATATCATGTCCAATCTACCAGAGAAGTGAACATCGTAGGTGAGGTTGCATCCTTCTTCCAGGAAGAGCCAGGATGTGATGAACAGTTTGCTTGAGGACATGGGGCTGAGTTGGCCAGCATCTTTTGATCCTAGCCCAGACTCACTAGATGTTCCCATTGGCAGGTTATCAGGGTAAACCTGATTGTTATGTAGGTGGATATGCCCAAGGGATCTTTGGCTGGACGCAATAATTTAGCTCTGTTCAGAGTCAAATTTTAGGATTTTGGGTTTAAGAAACGCTTTTTTTGCAAATTCAAAACTTGTCTTCAGGCTTTGTTCTATTTGCTGTTCCTTAGAAGACTCACCCCACCCATCTGCCAGGAGTGGGGATCTGCCACAGTGGTAGCAAGGCACACCGGGATAAAGGAGAAAGAGAAGAAAAGTGGGGAGGATAGGGAGAAAGTAAAGAAGAAAGAAGACATTTCTGATGCTTCCAGGGAGATTATGGTTGTCTGCAGGGCAAACGGAATTAGGACCAGTAGATTGAAAACATTGGGTGATTTCACACAGTGACTCAACCTTTCGGAGCCTCAGGTTTTCTTCCCCTGGTCAGGTAGAACCAAGAAACTGATTCCATTGAGATAAACCCAGGCAGCTGTGGTCTTGTCTGTGGTGTCCAGTGAAGGGCTGAATTCAGGGTAAGTTACCAGTCAGCGAGTTACCCCATCAGGACTTTGTCTGGACCCCGAGACCTCTGTTGCACTGCCTGCCCTGGGGTGGGTGAAGCTGTTTCCTTGTATTGGTCAGGGTTCTCTGGAGGAACAGGCCTTAGAGAATGTGCACAGGTTATAAATGGGGCTTGATTACACAATTCGGGCTGGGGTGTTCAGCAGTGGCTGTCTGCATGTTGCAGAGGCTGAGTGTGAAGAAAGTGGAGTCTGATGCCAGTGAGGATGGCACCAGCAGTGGACACAGGAGAGGCAGCCACAGTCAGTCAGAGGCAAAGGCAGGCAACCAAGCAACCCTGCTATTTCATCTGGCCTCTTTTATTTGGGCTGCAGCTGGAATTGATCCTCACTATGGTGGTGGTGGTGGGGGGTTAGTCTCCTCTTTGTTAATCTTTCCTGGAAAATGCCCCCACAGAGCTGTCTAGAGATGTTTCTCCTAGTTGACCCCAGCTCCAATCAACTTGACAGACAAGATTAAAAAATACCTAAATATCTCAGGTCTACAAAGATCGTCCATTGGCAAAGCTTTTATGATAAAAGAACCTTTCTCTGCTTTCATGTGTATTTGTATGTTGTATGAACATGAGTTCATGTTGGGGACACGTGTGGAAGAGAGCTTACGTATGCATGTCCACATGCCCATGATGATCAGAGGTTGATGTCTAGAATCATCCTCATGACTCTTTGTAGCTTTTAGTCTTTTTTGCTGCTTTGTGGGGTCTTCTTCTAACTGTCTCCTATCAATATCGTCTCTGCTTCAACTGCTTTCTCTTTTTACTTGGCTCAATCTCTTTTCTGCACCAACTGCCTTCTCTAACCCTATGCAATCTTCTCAGCCTCCGCTGGCTTTTTTTTTTTTTTTTAAATCCGCTCCTGTACCCAGAAGTCCAAGAGGCAACTAAAGGTCATAAGGTCAAACAGTCCTAATAGCTAAGCAGTTCCAAAAGATCAATTGACTAGCAACAGAGGATCCTTTAAAGGGCCAGGCGCACAAAATAAATCACACTACAACTCTTCTACCTTATTTACTGATGAGGCAGGGTGTCTCAATCAAACCTAGATATTACTGATATGGCTAGATTTCCTAACCAGCTTGCACTGAGAATCCTCCATCTCTTTCCAAGGCTGGAATTACAGTCAGGCTACCATGCCCATTAGGCATTTTCCGTAGATTCTAGGACTAGAACTATGCTCCTCACATTTTCATGGCAAGTGTTTTTTTTGCATTCCTGAAACTGGCTTAATATTCTTTTCTTTTTTACTTTATTTTTTTTCCTCAAGTTACATCTCAATCGCAATCCCTTCCCTACTCCCCCCTCCAGTCCCACCCTCCCACCCTCTTTCTCCCTCAACCCCCCATCCCCTTCCTTTTTTTTTTTTTAAGTTTAAGGTATATCTTTTTTCCCCCAACAGCTCCCCCTTTCAGTCCAACAAATGACTCTTTCTCTTATAATAATAAATACAATACAAAACAACAGAGGTAATTAGGCCACAATTATGAGAGTTATATGGCTTAGCATACATTCCCAATGTCCAGTCCATATGTATTTGGCACCTGACTTTAACATTCTACTATCTAACCATCTCCATGAGTTTAAAGTTCTATATCTAACTCAGCTTTCATAGTAACTTGCATCACAATTTTAAAAAGATCTTCTTAGATCCAGAACACTCTCTTGATTCCTAAACAAATCAAAATTTAATTATGAGACTCTAGCTATCTATTCTTCAACCACCTCAGAGACCTGAGAGGGATAAATATATCTGATTATATAGGAAGTGCAGGGCATGGCAAGCGTTTTAAGTACTGATTTATCTCCACAGTCCCCATGCAAGAATTTCACGGTAGTGTAGATGCTAGCAAAGGCACTGGATGTCTTCTCTTGTTGCCATCTTGGATGGCCTGCTGCCATCAGTCTTTAATCATGCATCAATCTGAAGGTTGTCAAGAAGGTATTTTGTGACATGGTTCATATTTAATCCCATTGACTTTAAGTAAAAGAGATTACCCCCAAAATGTGGGTGGGCTTCATTTAATTAATTGAAGGCCTTGAGAACAAACACAGCTTTCCCAGAGAAGAAATTCTGCATGATAACATCCACTCTTGCCTCAGTTTCCAGCTTTCACTATGGAGTTGAGACTTTTCTCATTTCCTACCATTGCATTAGCCAGTTCCTGAAACTACATGGACAAAGTATCTGTGTTTTTGATTACACATCATTGTTACTTTATGATTATTGTATTACATAAGCACAAATTATAATTGTTACATATGTTGAACAAAATCTTATCATATTATATATTATGTGTTATATGCATTCTATAAAAATTATAAATTATTGTAAGCATATTTTTATACTTTAATCGTATAGACAGCTGCTCTAGATTTTGTTTTCTGGAGAGCCTTCATGGCACTCTCTGATGTGCGCAGATATATATCCAGGCACACACATTATGCTCACATATATTTTAAGTGGAGTCTTTTTGTTGTTGTTGTTTTTTAAGCTCCTCCATTATAGGAATTCAGACCTGAGATCTCACTAGAAAACAAAGGACAGAGAAGGGCACTTCCTTCTCTGACTTCTGGCTTTTGTCCTTTTCTCCTTCCATTCTGGCTGAATGGACTGGATTTCCTAATCCTATGTTGAGAAGAGGATTTCAGGGTAGGTTGAATGTCATCCCAACATTAGACCAGTGTCTAGTCCTTGAAACGCTCCCCAGTCATTGGGTGGAGTATGCCAATGTCCATGACATGTTGGTTGGCTTTTCTGGGCATTTCCCCACCCCAAGCTCCGTGGTAGTGGTTTGTTTAAAATTAGTTTTTGTTTGGCCTGTGGAGAAAGAGCAAATTGCAGAGTCTAGGCTAGATTCAGAGATTTTTACATTTGAGGTTCTGGGGGTTGTGTTATTCGTCTATTTTGAAAGTGGACAGACAGGGATCTAAGGCTGCCATTGACCTAAAGTGTCCTCCTGGCAAGAATTGGCCAGAAGCCTAAAGGGTACTGAAGGCTGTCATTTGAGAGAGAGAGAGAGAGAGAGAGAGAGAGAGAGAGAATTTTTTTTAAAGAAAAACTGAATACCACCCTGAAAGGTCTCAAATTCCTCAGTTCATAATGGATCATGGTAGCCATTTGCTGACTGGTGTTTGTAGGAGGGTTACATATGCTTCATATTCCTGAAAGAACCACAGACTAAACTTTATGGCCCTTGCTTGGGTGTACTCCTGTTTTAACTGCCAAGATAAACGGCCTTCGCAAGGTGCCATTTTACTACGTGGGCCCAGCCAATGAACTGTTGGGTGCAATCAACCAATCAGGGCTGAGCACTTCCCAAATGGTGCTTGAATCCTTTATTTGCATATTAGATGGAATGAGAATGTAGGTAGTTCTCCACATAAATGACCCCCACTCTTTGTTCCTTCAGAGTACACCATCATTTTGTACCTAAGGCTGCATACTCCTTGTTGAAAAGTTTTCTATTTGTTTGTTTTGATCTTGAATTGTTTCCTAGTGAAGTTCTTTCTGTTTTCGGTTGTTATGTGTGGACCACTGCAAGAGGCCCCAGATCTTAGTTGTCTCTCCAACATTGTAAAACTATATTAGGTAACTCTTCTTGGATCTAGTCTTTATTTCAATTTAGGAAGTTGATTACACCAATTAATTAGGTTTTATTTAGGAGGGACTCTCTCATTCAGACAATTGCATTCAGTTCATAAAGGCTAGGGTGAGGACTCTGAATTGGTGAAGGGTTCTTAAGAGGTGATCCCTTCACTGAAATCTTCTTGTGGGACTCCTGACAGTGGGGGGAGGGGCTATCTCTGACTCTTTTGCCATCTTTTGGGACCCTTTCTTTCCTACTGGGTTCCATTGTCCAACCTTGATATGAGGGGAGGTACCTAGTCTTATTGCAACTTGATATGCCATATTTGTTTGTTATTACTGGGAGGCTTTTGCTTTTCTGAAGGGAAATGGAGGAAGAGTGGTTCTGGGGAAGAGAGTTGATTGGGGGAGGGACTGGAAGAAAAAAATAATGAAGAAAAAGATGCATAACTTATATTTGAAATCATCTGCTGACCAGCTGCCTACTGGAATGCTAGTCTGCTTTATGACTACAGATGTTGGTTCAGAAAAATGTGATTGGCTAGTTTTCTGGACCCAAAAAATTCAAGATAGCTCAATTGGTTGGTGATCATGATGGGGACTCTTTTAAAATTTCAGGATTTGTCTTTCTGTGTGCAATTAGAATAAAGAAAATACAAAACCTCTCATTCAATGAAGACATTTTTAAATTGGCAATTTAAGACTCTTAGGGTCTAGATAAAGCTCAGTTTACAGAAAGTTTGTCTAGAGTTCATGGATTTGATCTTCAGAACTACATAAGCTGCGTGTGGTAATGCTAGTAGTTGAGAGGCAGAGACAAGAAGTTCAAGGTTAACTTTAACTATGCAGGGCTTGGAGTATGAAGACCCTGTCAGAGAGAGAGAGAGAGAGAGAGAGAGAGAGAGAGAGAGTTGGTTTTTAACTGCTTTGATAGATTTGAACAAATCCTTTTTGTTATGTACTTTGTACTTTTTAATCACCATAGCAAAATGCCTGGTGGAAGCAGTCTAAGGGGGAGGAGATTCATTTTGCTTTGTAGTTTCCAAAGGGTCAAAATTCATCATTAGTTGGGGTTTCTATAGCTGCGAAGAGACACCATGACCACAGTAGCTCTTATAAAGGAAAACATTTAATTGGGCCGTCTTACAATTAAGAGGTTTAGTTTGTTGTCATGGCAGGAAGCACAGCAGCATGCAGCAGACATGGTGATAGAGAAGAAGCCAAGAGTCCTATGATAGGCAGGCAGCAGGAAGAGAGAATGATAGTGGTCCTGGCTTGAGCATCTGAAAACTCAAAGTCTGCAACCAGTGACACACTTCCTCCAACAAGGCCACACCTACTGCACCGAAGCCACACCTCTTAGTAGTGTCATTCTCTATGAGCCTATGGGGCTATTTTCATTCAAAGCAATACATCATCCCAGTTGGAGAGCAAAATGGAATATCTTGGTCTGTGGTGTCAGCAGCTGTGGCTTATTCAAATGGAGGCCGAGTGCTTGAGGCTAGGGGTGGGTGTCACCTCCACAGGTCTGCCCCTAACTATTTACTTCCACCAGACAAGTCCTTCTTCTTGAATGCTCCACTGGCTTAAAGTAGATTCAGAAGCTGAGGACCTAGGGCTCAAAACATAAATCTGTGGAGGGGACAGTTCAGATTCAAACAAAAACATATTTCTCTTTTAAACTTGTTTCATTGCTGAGAGTTTTTACACACTTACTCGATGTACAATGACCATGTTCACTTCCCTTATTTCTCCCCTCTGACTCTCCCAGGCCTCATCAGCATAGCTCCTCCCAACTTGATTTCTTTGTATTCATGGTAGTCATCATCATTGTCATTGCTGTCCTTCTTCCACTCTGTCAAGCTAAACAGTAGTAATTTTCAATGAAACTGGAAGCATAAGGATACAAATAATGAGCCTATCAATTTGTTGAATGCATTCTTTAGGGCCAGATTTTCTTGGGGCTCTCAGCACCCTCACTCACATGATTTTAACCAAGAAGCAAGATGTCCTCCTAAAAGATGCATAGTTTCCTCAACTATGCCCTGATAAAGACCTGAGCAAGATGAGGAATCTCAAGGCCCCCTCCCAAGCCTTACAGCACAGAGAAACACACATGCTGAATGGCCCAACCATCAAAGGAAGCCACTCCAACTGATCCTCCCTCTCAGCATCAATAAACTTTTTTCTGTACAGCCTTTTCAAAAAAGGACTGTTTAATGCAAATACTGGCTATAGTTAAATCCTGATAAGTCTACTTCAGTCTTCTTCCCCAACAAAATTAGGGATACTCTTGGGAAATTGAGAAGATATTTGCTCCACTTAAAAATGAAGTAAGATGATTTGAGTTGAAAAATCCAAGTCACACTAGTTAAAGGTCTGGTTAACATTAGTGTTACTCTATCCATCTTTAACCCTGACACTCTGTCAATGTCTTTTTCTCAGAATTCTGAACTTATGCAAATAATTGGGGTGGCCAACCAGCCTTTGAAAGTTTCCAAATCTCTACACATTTTGTTTTCTTAGTTGTCATGTTGTCCCTTATGGATCATTTGGGAAGGAATTTTTTAGGAGCATGTAAATTTTAAATCATTCTATTGGCATCATAAACCTTTTGTGGAGGAATTTTTTTGGAAGCATGTCTAGCTCATGTGTTTCTCCAGAGAGGAGATGATGCTAGAATGAAAACTACCAGGAGGTTCTCTTGTTAAAGACATAGCCCTTGTCTTTACCCATCTTCCCTGTTGACTTCATTAATTATCTATTTTGTTCTCTAGTAGTTGCTTGCGTGGGTCTGGTTACATTCTGCACTGTTCTTCATCACATCCACTCAGCACCTCCATTCAATCCCAAGTGGACCATAACAAATCTGTCCCCATTATCAACTAATCCTTGGGATACAAGTCAGAGTGGACAATTTGGTAGGAAGGTCTTTGTTTGATGGATCAGTCCTTGTGATACTATGATCTTAGTTGCTACAAACACAATGGAGGACGGTGGTGATTTGTGCAGAATCTCAGAGTTACTAACAGCAAAGCTATTTTACATTCCCCAGAGGCTCCTAACCCTTTTACAATGTTGTCCTATGTTCCCCTCAAGAACCAACACTTTTCAGATATTGATTTCTACAGCAATTCTTTTTAAATTGTACTAGTATGCTGTGATAGTTTATGCATTTGTCTTCACCTGGAATGGCCAACAATATACTTGGACAGTCCTTCTTCAATAGGATACTGAAAAATCTACCTGATTTCTTTCAAATTCTTTGGAATGGTTAGCTGATGTCTCCTTTGTTGTGGTCTACACTTACTTCAGAACATGCAGGATCCATTTCTATGTTCCTCAACTTAAGATGTTCATGTTCCTAACCACATTGGCTTACTGTATATCCTGTCCTCTAGAGATCATGAGGTCTCAAAGTAAAAACTAATCAAACTTTGATCAAAATTTTGCATCATATCTTGGATCACAGCAGTCTGACTCCCAATATTTCCCAACCTCAAGGCATTTTAGCTTCTCGTCTTCACCACAGTAAAAGATAATTGTGTAAATTTTAAGCATGTATAGGTTGCTGACAGAACTGGTTGCTCAAATTTTATTTGATGTTCCATCTGTTTTATAATTTAGAATTTTTCTCTTGTTTTTTTCCAGTGGTCCTTTGCTGGAATTTTCTGAAGACAAAACTCAGTGACTTTAGTTCTCACTTTCGAACACCCTGATCAAATCTCCTTTTCCATTTGTTCATAAATAAGAAAGGAAATACTCTAGAATGGACCAGTACAGTACTTCAATCAGTGACCCAGTGAATACCTCCATATCTGAAATCATTTGTTGCTGTTTCCACTCTCATGAAAGCCTCTCACTGAAAGGATGGTAATGATATCTCTTTCCCACCTACCCTTGTCACCCTTAGGAGATCTTGACTTTTATGTCTCTAATTCCTTTCTTCTGGTCAGCTGATGACTATGAGATCTTCTCTCTCCTCAACCTCCTTGACTTGAATTGATAACCTGTCTGTGATCTCTTGTTTGCAAATTCCTTCTTAAAAGATAATGACTTGATTGCTACTCTTAAAACTACATTTACCCATTTGTCAGTTGAGGGACATCTGGGTTGTTTCCAGTTTCTAGTTATTACAAATAAGGCTGATATGAACATAGGTGAGTATATGTCCTTGTGGTTTAGTGAGGAATCATTTGGGTGAACACCCAGAAGTGGTATGGCTGGGTCTTAAGGTAGGGCTATTCCAAGTTTTCTAAGATATCGACAGACTGATTTCCATAGCGCTTGTACAATTTTGCACTCCCACCAGCAATGGAGGAGTGTTCCCTTTCTCCACAACCTTGCCAGCATGTGCTGTCATTTGAGTTTTTGATCCTAGCCATTCTGACAGGTGTGAGATGGAATCTCTGAGTCATCTTGAGTTGCATTTCTCTGATGATTAAGGAAGTTGAGCATTTCTTCAAATGTCTCACTGCCATTAGAGATTCCTCCTTTGTGAATTCTTGGTTTAACTCTGTTTCCTATTTTTTCATTGGAGTATTTGGTTTCTTGGTGTTTAATTTCTTGATGTTGGGTACATTTACACAATGGAATACTACTAAGCTACCAGAAGCAAGGAAATCATACAATTCACAGCCAAATGGATGGAACTAGAAAAGCTGATCCTGAGTGAGCTAGCCCAGACTCAGAAAGATGCACATGGCATCTATTCACTTACAATTGGATTTTAGCCATATAGTACAGGATAGCTATCCTACAATGAACACACCAAAAAGATCAGGAACATAGACTTTGTTACCTATCAATGGGACAGTTGCCCTAGGGATGCTGCCATGTAGGCCCCCAGTGCAAAAGGAAGCTCTTAGCCCTCATATGACTGTTGAACTGAGAGGGACTGATTTGTAGGGACACTACACATCGGAGCAGGGGGATGGGTGGGAGAGTGGGACTGGGAGTGGTGGAAATAGGGCACTATGTTAGAGATGTAACTTGATGTAATAAATAAACATTATAATAATAATAAAAATCTACATTCACCCTAGTTCTCTCCTTTTATATAACATATAAGAAAAACCTTAAGTACATATCTACTGAATTTATCTATTCTCCCTAATATCTAGTTTGTTTTTTCTTAGCCAGTTCAATGAATGCATTTTGGCTGTAAAGGCAACAACTCTACAATATAAAAATGCGCAAGAACTGCAACAAACTGCATTACCAACACCTTTCTGTCCATCCAACTTCCAATCTCTAGTTCCACTAAATTTGTATGAGAGGCTTGCTACAGTTGGAGAGACCCATTATACCTGTGAAGTTTAGCTTTACCCCTCAATTTGACATGACCTATAATCACCTGGGAAGAGTCTCAGTGAGGGGTTGACTCTTGGGAGATGGAGAATTGTCTTAATGTAGCTAATTGATTAGAGAAGACCCAGCCCACAGTGGTTGGCAACATCCCCCCCCTGGACTGGAGGCTCCTGAATTATGTAAGAGTGGAGAAGTCAGGCTGAACTCATGTGGGAAAGCAAGCAAGCAACGATGAATTCATTACTCTTAGCTCTCGACGGTGGTTACGGTAAGACTAAGTTGTTTAAATTCCTACTTTGTCTTCTCCACAGTGATGGGCTGTAACATAGCATTGTGAAATGAAACAAACCCCTTCTCCCCATTCATTGCTTTTTGTCAGGGTATTTTATTATAGCAACAGAAATGAAACTAGAAAAAAACCATCCCCCATGTATGGTTCCCCAGGATTTCTCTACTCCTTTCATCTTTGGCATTCCTTCAATATTGCCTGTCCGTTAGATTAATTTTACCCTACTTCTCCAGATTATCCTTGATACCAACACTTGATTTTGCAGGATCTCACAGAAGATTGCCCTGAAACAAAGCCCCAAACTCTAGAATATGTCTGATTAATGTAAGCTCTCTCTGGTCATATCTTTGAAGCTGTGACAAGTGCCCCTGGGCAGTGCCTGCCTGTGCTCCTGACAATGGAGAAGAGAATACATATTGAGGTTCTTATCACCCCTTTTTAGTTTTCAGTTCATGGTCTTCTCTATTGCAATTGCAATCCTCTTCAAAGGAACAGCATTGCTATTGTGAATTCTCACCCTTGTGACAAGCCTTCAGATTATGAGAGTGACAGGCCCGAGACTTACAAAGTGGATCCTGGGTGAGAATACATGAGCAGAACATTTCCTTGGTAGTTGATAAAAAGGAGGGAAATGTGAACTTTAAAAGAAAAAGTTAAGCCTCCTAGAATGGCCTTCTGTAGCTAAGTAGGCCTAGGTGCAGAATGGGGCCTGGTAGCATGGGTGGGGGGCACACATGTACTCTGTGTTCCTGGAAGAACCACAAACTAAACTTTGCAGCCCGTGTCTGGAGTGTTCCCATCTCCACGGCCAAGACAAACAGACTCCAGAGAAGTCTTATTTTGCTACCTGGACCTGATCAATGAGCTGTGATCCGGAGTCAGTCAACCAGGATCCAGTATTTCCCACAAGTTAACACTCCTCATTTTCCTAAGGGGACTTGAGTGAGTGGGAACCTCGACAGGAACTTTCTGTATACAGGACAGCTCCTCTCTCCATGCTTTGGTGTACTCTTTCATTTTGTGCCTAAGGTTGTATTTTTCTACTTTGCAAACTTTTTTTCTTTTTAAACTTCCTTTTTTTCGTAAATTCTTTTCTGAGAATTTTTACACACACACACACACACACACACACACACACACCAGATTAATGGGTACCAAACTTGCCTAGCATTCATGAGAGTATATATTCCATCCCCAGAATCACATAAACTGGGTGAGATGGAGACAGGAAGCTCAGACATTCAAGTTCATTCTTGACTGTATAGCCAGATGGAGTCCTGCCTGGGCTACATGAGACCCTGTCTTTAAACAAAGCAAAGCAAAACAAAAGAAAACAAAACAAGCAGGCAAACAAACAAACCTAAATCCTCAAACAAAACAAGAGGCTTCCATGTACAAAGACACACACACACACACATACGCACTCCCATACTCTCCTGTACATCATACACACAACTATATTATCATATTAGCTAAATTGTTATCTTCATTTCCATTTCAGGACTGTTTTATTTCTTAGATGATATCACTGGCAAAAACAAGATGACCTCTTCTAGTCACCTGAAGGTGGATTTCTAGATCTTTGACTGGATGTTCAAGTACACTTAAGAAGGAATGATCTTGGGGGGTGGGGTATGTGGGAGTTTGAATAGAATGTCTTCCATAGGCTCATTTATTTGAACACTTGGTCCCAAGTTAGTGGTGCAATTTGAGGGACATGATGGAACCTTAAGGAGATGGAGCCTTGCTGGAGGAAATATGTCACTACGGGTAGGCTTTGAGAGTTCATCTCCTCTCCTTTCTTCTAGTTAATGTTCTCTGCTTTGAGTTTGGAGTTGAAGATATGATCTCTCAGTTTCTTTCTCTGTCTGTCTGTTTCCATGCCTCCCCCACCCCTCACTGTGGCTCTCTCACTCTAACTGTAAGCCCAGATAAACTCTTTTTTCTATAAGGTGCCTTTGTCAACTATTTTATCACACTAAAATAAAAATAACTAATATGGGAAGGAGTTGCTTTCAAAGAGTATTGTGGTTTTTATAACCCAGAAATCATTAAAAAAATCCAAAATTGGAAAATTTGCTTTATATTCACATTAATTTACAATGAAGAATTCTAGATCCTCCTGTTATAAATAGCATGTTTTCTTCCTAATGATAGGTAACAGTGCACTTGGTTACTTAGTAGATAATATTATATAGTTTATATTCAAATAGATAATGTAAGTTATGAGAAAGTGTTGTCATTAGCATATTGTGGGTGACCAGGTCCTGTTTTCCTTTCCCTAACAGAACTTGATTGGTTGAATGTTTGGTAGCAACCTTTAAGGGAATGTGGACCTGGAAGATCCTAATGGGGAAACTGAGCCAGTCAAGATATGCTTGAGTCTCTCTTTACCAGCGATTGGCTTACAGGTGGTCATCCTAAATCTGTCATATGCAAGATGATAACCAGCCACTAGAGAATCTTGGGAAATATTTCACAAAAAGCTTTACTACTAACCATCCTTTCCTTTAGTCTTTGAATGCTACCATGTAATAAGTAATTTTGGATGCTGCTCTAGACAAATTGTGACCCTCAGGGAAAGTCAGTTACCTCCTGACTTGTAGATGTGTTCAATTATTTTTTATGGGATAGTCTATTACTTGGCATAGAAAACACTCCACTAGTAATTAAGAGAAAAGATGAATACAAATAAAGTTTTCGTCTTCATATATATATGTGTGTATTTGTCCTCAGGAAAGAGATATGCAATAAATGATGCTAATAGCATATTTTATAACTCTGAATTTGTCATGAATAATGGGGCAACATGGAAAACATATACACATGTGTGTGGGAGCACAGGTCACCTTATCCTCCATCTATTGTTGAGGTTGACTCCTTGGAGTTTCTAGCATTGGTTGTCTTAGCATTTCCGTATCCTAAAACTGGTGGAGGGCTAGAGACATGCATATTCAAAGTACATGCTTGGATATGTGCTGGGGTGTGTATGTTCAAGTACATGTGTGCACATGTGTGTGGAGGACAGACTTCAACCTCTGATGTCATTTCGTAGGGACCACCCAGTTTATTTTTTGAACAGGATGTCTCGTTGATACCTCGGCTTGCTCATTAAGCTAAAATGGCTAGTTAGAGAGTTCCAGGGGTTGTTGTTGGTATTGTAGGCATGTACTACCATGCCTGGATTTTATTTGTTTATTTCCTTATTATGTTGTATGTGTATGATGCATGTATGTACATGTTCACATGGAAGGGTGAGCATATGCATATCACAGCATACATGTAGAAGTCAGAGGACAACCTCAGGTGTTTGTCTCACCTTCTACTTTTTTTTTTCAGACAGGGTCTCTTATTGTTTTTGCTTCCTAGCCCAGTCTGGCTGGCCAGTAAGATTTCAAGAAGTTGTGTCTCTGGGTCTCATTCTACCATAGGAACACTGTGACCACTGATGTGTGCCACTGCCTGGCTTTATGTAGATTCTAAGAACTTGAAATCAGGTCATCATGCTAATACAACTAACATCTAACTCACCGAGCATCTCTCCAGCCTCCCCCCCCCCCCCCAATGGCTTTTCATGTGCTAGGGATCTGATCTTGGATCCACGTGGCTACAGGTTTGCCAACTGAGCTATCTTCCAAGCCTTGGCTTTTATAGTTTCTTATGTGTAAGAATAATAAGTTGTCAATTCACTGCTAGGGAGAGAAGGGAGGAAGAGGCCTAGGGAGCTGCACCACTAGATAAACATGGGAGCACAAAGCAATTCTCAGTACTGTTGACACTCCATCAGCCATAGCTCCTCACACAGCTAGAGGCTAGGAGTTGGGAGATGGTTCAGTCAGTGAACTGCTTGCTTGCAAGTATGAAGACTTTACGCTTGATCCCTTCCACCTATGTAAAAGTTGGTCTGACAGTGTATACCTGTACTCATGTGCTTTGGAAGCAGATACAGGAGGATCCTTGAGGCTTGTCAGCCAAACTGTTTCCAAAACTAAGAAGAGTGTTCGACTTCTGGTCTCATGCACAGGAACTCATGCACATGCAAGCGTATACTTATGAACACATGTACACACAAGAATATGTGTACGCACTCAGACAAACACACATACACACACACACACAATACAAGATACAGCCAAGTCAGAGAGAATGGTCTGAGTCCCAGCGCTCCCCAGTATGGCCCTTCCTGCATGTAACTTCACCCATCCTCTCCTGTGGAAGCACGGGTGCTCTGCCTTCTACAGACCTGTTGCCTTGCTGTGGGCTGGAGGTGAAGTAACCTGTGGCACTGTAGGACTTGAAACCGAGTCGGTCACAGGAAAGATGGTTTTCATTTCAGCTAGCTGAGCCATCTGGATTACCCCGGCCCTAATTGCTCTCTGTAAGAAGCTGCATTTGGAAGAGATAAATTTACTTTTGTAGTTTAGGAAAGGGGTCAGGTGGTCATTCTCAGGGCCTTGCCAACACCAGACAGGCTGCTGATGGAGATCCTAAGTGTGTGTGACAGGTAGGGACACCAGGCTTCCAGGTTGCTCCAGGGACACACTTCCTGGCAATCACTTCTCATTTAAACCTTTATCCTGGCAGCCCAGCCACAAAGGTATAGCATCCATAACATCTACCTGAGGAGCCAAATAAACATCTAGAAGTTATCATTGCCCTCATTCTAGTCTAGCAGCCATGGAGTGACTACTCAGGCCCAAAACAGTGTGTGAGATAATGGGATAAGTAAGGATCGAGGGAGTCCTAGTACCAATCTGTTTTGAGGTTGAGCATTTCTAGGGAATGAGAGGAGAACACTGTAAGGTTAGGAGGGCACGTTCGCACACACATACAATTGACTAGGGACAGGATGAAAAAAAATCTAGGATCTGAGGAGAAGAGTAACTTCTTTGCAAGCGTGAGCATCAGAGTTCAAATTGTCAGCCCCCAATTAAGTGCTTGTAAGTCCCCCCCCCCCCGTGTGTGTGTAAATCAGAGACAGGGCAGTTTCTGGGGCTTGCTGGCTGTGAGCCTAGATTCAAGTTCAGAGAGAGAGAGAGAGACCCTGTCTCAAGGGGATAACAAGAGGGTGACAGTGTGGAACAGCCAACATCTTCTTCTGCCCTCTGTGAATGTACATGGGTGTTCACATTCACACATAAGCATGTGTGTGTGCCACGTACATAATACATGGAGAGGGGGGAGAGGAAAGGAGGGAGGGAAAGAGAGAGACACACACACATACACACACACACACACACACACAGAGAGAGAGAGAGAGAGAGAGAGAGAGAGAGAGAGCACTTTTGATGGATAGAAACTCTTGCTTTCCACAGTTTTTAAGCTCCCCTCCTCAGGTGGTTGTAGCTCCTACCCTATGGCATGCTGTTTCCTCTACCTTATGAATTCAGATGTGTGAGAAAGACAGAATTGGTTTTCTCTTAATTTTTTTTAAAGTGTGTGAAATTAGTTTATTTAATCACAGATGAAGTCAGAAATACTCATGGACTACAGGGAAGGAATGAAGGAAAAGGCCCAAGGGAAGGATTAGGCTACACAGGAAATATGAAGGTGTAACTTGGAAAGAAAGACTACGCAAGTTAACATTTGTGATTTTGAATCTGGGGACAAACTATTTGTTGCCACAAATAGTCCGGATTTTGTTTTGACCCAATTAATGTCTTCATTTAGAATGTGTGTGAGTCAGCTCCACACATCCTCTCTGCAACCCCTTACTGAGACTGGCTTCTGTACCCAATTCTTTGGTTATATTTGAAATAAAGTCCATGGTAATCAAGTATCTCCGGACCCTATACCTTTACTTTAACACTTATTAGACATTATTTTGTTTCAGAACGATGTTAGGTTGAGCAGAATGTACTGAGACTTCCTATGATACGCTTATCCCTACATATGGATGCCCCCCCCCTTCTGTGGCCCCAAAGGGTGACACATTTCTTGTGATTGAGGAGCCACAGGAGCCTAGCATTGTCTCCCCGAATCTGAAGTTTTACATTAGGGGTCACTCTTGCTGTTGTGGATTCTACAGTTTCAGATAAACACCGAAAAGGCACTGTCCACGACATCACACAGGTAGATTCGCTGCCTTGGAAGCCTTCTTTATCCCTTCTACACAACTCTTCTATCCTACAGCACTGGCACCAACTAATTTTACTTTTACTGTCTCTTTTGGTCTTTTCCAGAACAGTATGCAGATATCTTAATAATATGCAGCTAAAATATTTTATATCTATCTATCTATCATTTATCTCTATCATCTCTGTGCACACATGTGCGCATGATTTTGTACATTCTATGTTAGATGTGTGAAAATCAGAAGACAGACTGCAGAAGTCACTTCTCTCCTTCCATGTGGCTCCTGAGCTCCACCAGCTCAGGTCTTGGCAGCAAACCCATTTACCCACTGAGCTATCTTGTCTGCCCCAGACATTTTTAGATTTTTTTTTTTTTACTTTTCTCTTTAGATTGAGACAACCTAATGCTTTTCAAAGACTGCCTCATAAATAGATATTTTAATCAGGAACACTGGTTGGCCCACACTGTCTGCTCTCAGTGAAGTTATACACAGCTGGCACACTCCTGTCTAAGGAAGTGTGCTTCCCAGGGTCTTGTCTATAAAGCCAGATTGTGCATCACAGCAAGTGTGCCGAATCTGCATCCCACGAGCTTAGCTGCAGACGGCCAAGGAGAGCTAGGGATGTGGCCCAGCACAAAACTTTAGGTGTGCCTTACAATACTCTGTGTCTTTCTCTGTGTGTGTGTACCTCAACGTTGGCATTTGCAAATGTGAATTCACAGGTGTGAAGTCTATAGATGTCAACATGGTGTTGCATTGAGGAAACCACCATCAGTGTGCCTGATTTAAAGCCAGAATCTTGTCCTCTGGATTAACATTAATGATGAAACAATGCTAAGTACTACAATTTTATCTTCTAAACATTTGTACAACTGAATTTCAGTGCACCCTGTCTTCATAGTCCTGTGCGTTTGAACTTACACATTGACTTCATCAGATTCTCAAGAGGGTTCAAGGCACACAAGCTGTTCAGAATCTCCATGTGCTCCTCGATAATAATCCAAAAAAAAACCATGGGCATCAGGGATATTACTTTCTTAAAAACAAAACAATCAAAATCAAACCCCCAAAGTATTCCTAGTGTCTAGCAGGATTTCTAAATTTCTAAGTAGAATTTTGTGAACCAACTAACTCCCTTCACTTCAATGCATTGATTTTATGCTGTGCCATCCTAAACATCTGACTTCATTCTACATCTATTATTACAGCTCTTGTTGTTTTTTCAATGTATGCTACATTGGTAAGTTGTCACATACTGTTTGAGCTCATATAGATGATGGCTCTGGAACTGGGACTTCCCCCCATCCGCCCTTCAGACCCAACATGCTTACATCAAGTGTTCTTCAACACCCTCTGTCCCGAGTCAGGCTACCTCCCTAGCTACGTAATCAAGAGGAGAAAATATACCCAGCAGTGAATATTAAAACATGATGCCTTTGACTCCTCCTAGAAGGTAAAGTACTCCCAACGCTGGTTGCTACTGTTGTTGCATGTTATCAAAATACCTGCAATGGGACAGAACAGCAAGAAGCTCAGTGAAGGGCAGGATGGAGTGGGGTCTCTGCTCGTGGCCGCTCTCTCGGGTAAGGCTCCAGCTGACTGCCTCAGCCTGCCCAGGCCACTTCTGCTGTATGATTGTTGAGTGCTCAATTTGATAATGTTGTCAATCTACTACTATTTGTTCTTTCCCTTGGATACAACCAAGGGGACATCCCTCTCCATCCAGGATTCTTTTGATGGAAAACTTCAGCTTGCTGTTCCAATGGGATTTCCCCTGACAGTGTCTGCTGATGACATTCGATTTTTGATGATGGTAACTTTCCGCTCTCTTGATTAGGATTCCTCCAGTCTTCTCTGATGGGGTGTTGAGAGTACCTGATTTGTCATGGCTTCTCTCTTTCGGCTATTTGTTATTTACTCTTTTCCTCCTGCTTGGGTGTGTAACTTAATAAACTCACTCAATTCAAAACTGACAGTGCATCTGACATTGATCACAGTTCTCTACAGAGTTATTCGATGCCTGTCTCTCAGGTGTTAGGGACAAAACTTGTCATTTTGTAATTTTCACTATATCAGTGTGTAAGAAAAGTAAGTAGAAGTAACTCTCACCTTGGTGTGTCATTGTTACTCAGTTCTGAAACAGCCAATGAGAAGCTGCCAAGTTCTTCACAGTTGCTTACTTTGGTCCCAACACTCTCTCCATGCCCTACTCGAATGTTTTGTCAGAGTTTGCCTCCAATTTATTGCAAAACCAATTGGCAGAACAATCAGGAAATCTGTCTGGGGCCAATTTTAGCCAATGATGGTGCCTCCTCTTTTCCCCGCCCCCACTTTCCACTAATCCATCAAACTTCTTCCCGATCTAGCCATTATTCACAGGAATGTACCACGGTGGCATGACTCCAAAAAAAAAGAAAAAAAAACCATTCTTTTCTCCTTCTTTGCTGTACATCCCCCTCATCCTACTTCTGCAGCCTTCCCAATACACACGTCTCTCAGCAGTGACACTGGCCAGCCTGATCTTGCAATATCAAGAATGAACCCTAGGTGACAGTCCTCTTATCAATACAGGAAGTGGTGTATTCAAACATCTTCCTGTCAAGGTGTGAAGCATTCATGAATCTGAAATATTTCTGGTGCAACATTTGGTGAAGGCAGGGCCTGTGGAGATTAAACCATGGAGGAACCTTTACAGTCTGCTGATGTTGAGTACATTCTCAAGTTTCTCCTTTAGGTGGCAGGCAGAAGAGATTATTTTGGATAGAGTAATAAGTGGAGGGGTTCACGCAGGAAAATAAAAAACCATTCATTTCAACAGAGAGAGCTTGATAGAGAGAATTGGTTGTACAGGTGTTGGCTGGCTGAGAAACAGAAACGGTAACGTCAGGACAACAGAGATGGACATTGCAGGGAGAATGTCACACTAGACCCACAGAGCAAGAAGAGCCATTGGGGCTCTTGGGATCTACACAACCACAGGAAAGGTTCTAAGTCCCTGGGGTAGACACTTCCAAGGGGAGTGGGCAGTTCATCTGCATAGCTTATTGTACCATCTCAGAGGCCTGGAGACTCACTGGAGTTGCAGTTCTCACTTCTGAGAAGGAAGCCATATTGCTTTCTGCAGCTTGTACTTCCATGAAACCACTATGAGGATGACACAGGGGTATGGAGGCTTCATCTGCCTATTCCTGTTGGGGTGAAGTGCTGGGAGCGGGGGTTGCTAATGGGACAGGCAAGGAAAACTCGAGAAGGGAATACACTCTCCCTTCTGCTTTCTTTATTTTCCTTCATTTTTTTCATGTGTATGTGTTGTGCCTGTGCATACATTTTTTCACATGAATGTGGATACATGTGCACACCTGCATGTCCAGGCCTGAGGTTGATGTTGAGATTCTCTGCCACTCTCCCACCTTGTTCACTGAGGCAGAGTCTCTCAGGAAAGCCCAGAGCTTTCTGATGTGTTTGATGTTTGTCACTTTGCCCTGAGTATCTCCTGCACCCTTATAAGGATGGAGCTACAAGTGGGCCACCATCCCTCCTAGCATGGCAGTGGTTCTGGGGATGCAAACTTCATGCTCCATATGTACAGAAAGTGCCTTAACCCCAGAGGCCTCTCCCTGGGCTCCCCTCCACCTTCCTCTTGTCCCTTGGTGTCAGAATCGATCAGAAAACAACTAACAAAGGAAAAATAACAATTCTCAGAGTTCCTGTTAGCACCCCAAAGGAGCATCTGGGAAGTTTTGGAGCCGGGAAACAATTGCTCACTACCCAAGACAGGTATGCAGGACATTTGTGGTCACCGGAGGATGGGCCAGTCATTCTTGCTGACACCTGGTATCAGGAAGAGGCTGATTTAACGCCAAGTCCACGGGTCACAGAGGTACGGCCCTGAGCTGGCATCTGAGTCACTGGGGCCTGTGTTTCCTAGGGCCTGTCTTTCGTTTGCACAGCCTTCTTGCTTGGGGCAGAGAGAGTGGGTTGGTGTGGGAAAGGAGAGATTGCAGAACTGCAGAGTTGTGAGTGGTGATGGCTGGTTCCCTCATCCAGGTGTGTAGGTACTAGAAACTGCAGAGTGGCCCGGGGTGGGACCGCAGTAGGGGTCAGGTGGAAAAGGAAACCCACAAATTACGAAGTAGCTGGAGGATAATGCCAGGGTTGTATTTTTAGGTAGAACAATCAGCATTTTTGGCCTCTGTGGCATCTGAATATATGTATGGGTCAGATTTCTGGATTTCTTGTGAGCCCGGGCTCCACCTGTCTCTGCCTCCCGAGCACTGGGATACTACGCATGCCCTCATGTTGTTGCTGTTGTTGTTTAATTTAATTTAATTTAATTTAATTTTTTTTTTAACATGGGTTCTTAGGGAGTGAAGGCAGGTCCTTATCCTCGAAAGGCAAACACTTTGGCACCTGAATGATCACACAGCCCAGACAATACCTTGATAACAAGAAACTTGTAGCTCCACACACTTATCAACAATTACAATGCGTCTAGTATGTGCAATCCATGATGCCACCTGGCACCTAGAGATGTGAAGACAAATGAGGTGAAGATGTGTCAGCCTCAGGAGAGCTCAGACATCAGCAACATCTCACACTCACTTTGTTTCCAGCAGTGAGATCACAGTTGGGGGTCGCTAATTCCCCAGGGTGCACCAGGGGGTAGCGTTCTAGGGTTGCTGAGCCCTTCTCCAGAGAGGGGTGTTTAGCAGGTGAGAACAGTAGAGGTTGGAGTACCTCGGAAAAAGCAATCGCTATAATCGAGGCCCAGAGATACAGAGTTGTACAGTACAGTTGAAAGTGAGAAAGTAGGATGGAAGAATGAAGGAGCCAGGGTCTTCAACAGGGTAGCAACTGCAGACTCTATGCTCAAACACGCTCCCAGGGAGCAGCCTGACCGGTTTGGGTTTCACCTTCTGCTCACCTCTGATGAAAGCGGTTACCGTCGCTGTCCTGAGAACAGCTAAGGGAAAAGAAACGCAGACGATCTGGACAAGACACTACTGGGAGAAAGAGCCACAGCCACGCCAATTGAGAGACGTGCAGGGCACCCTGCCTGAACACAGAATCCTGCCTGAAAAATCTCAGTATGCTCACCAAGGCAGAGTTCAAGGTTATTGGTACTTGCCTCTTTTCTAGAAACATTTTCTAATTCTTTGTGCTCCCCAAGACATAAATCGAGCATACTGGAGACTTTACTGGAGTCTTTTTCAAATCCGAGTGGAGACTGCAGGTGCCTCTGAATGAAGCCACCATTAGAGTATCATCCCGGAAGAGACTCCTTGATTGACGCCTTGGGAGCAGACTGTCAGAACTGCCCCCACCCCGCACCCCCTGTATCTTCAACCTTTGGCTTCCCTCCGACCAGCCTTGACTCCCAATGTCCAAACACTGATAAAATTGATCCCTTAAGCGTGGGAAAGTCCTAGAGCTCATCGATTGCTTCCTCCCCCGCCCCGTGCCTGGCGTGAATGGTCTCCCAGGATGTGCCCTGCTTGTGAGGTTGGTAGAGGTCAAAGCCCTAATGAAAAATGAGTGGAATTCCACAGGATTAGGCCAGTCTTGATAAATGACAGCATGGGACGGTTTGGGGAGGGAGGAAGGATCAGGGGAAGTGAGGATAATCAGATGACTTAACAATAATCCACCTTTATCTGGATTTAAATATATGTACGACTTGCAAGTGGAGGGGGGACACTGACAGGCCAAGGAGGAGGAATTTTTAAGGGAGTGAGGAGCAGGAAGAAAAGAGGCTGATGGGGGATTAAAAAATTCTTGTTTTTCCTCATATGTGGAATCTAGGTGTGTGTGTGTGTGTGTGTGTGTGTGTGTGTGTGTGTGTGTGTGTG